>CM016615.1:67180270-67780270 GCA_005393395.2 Gossypium australe
GCCCGGCCCATGAGCACTTCTAGGAGGTATGCTTCTTCTCTAGTTATTTGAACCAAGTTCGAATTATCAGAGTCGACATTATTGAGAGGAATTTACTTAAATAACACCCCTAGCCTGAACAAGACTATATTCTGACCATAAAACGGATGAGCACATATGTGATTTATTTTTATACCAAAAATTATGTTAAATAAACTAATTTTCTTACCCATGCATCTAAATTAAAATATATTAAATTATTTTATGATTTTTTATAAAATTTATTAATAACTTTAAACGTTCGCACTTTTGGAGGCAGTCAATTATGCAAAATGCACATTTTCAATTCCTAATCCAATCTCATACCATTTATGTGAAACACTTTCAATCTCATATAGTCATGCTTATACCAATCTTTACATGCCAATTTACCTACCTATTCATGTCAAAACTATCATTTCTACTTAACTTATACATATTCATTTATGCAACTCAATTCAACACATGAGTTTCTAAACATACCATTCAATTCACAAGTATAAATTCATCATTTTGAACTCATTTATATAGATATTTATATTCAATCACATGTTACCATTTCAATCATTTCCGAGTCCATAAGCTCATTCATACTCCATCCGCCCTTAAGGCTCGTTTTCCATTCATTTCACATATTGAAATTCAAATTCATATATCACTTCACATAACATTTATACAATTCATTCATTTATAACTCTATTAACCAACACAGACTCAAATCAGATACGCAGATTCGTCACCTTGCATCTCAATCTGGCACCACAGTGCATCATTGGATAAACCAAAAAAAAGATACTGGCACACATAATGCATCATTGGGCAAGCCGAAGCAATTACAATGGCACACGAGGTGCATATTGAATGAACCAAAGCAATTATACTGGCATGCGTAATGCATCATCAAATAAACCGAAGCAATCATGCTGACACATAAGTGCATCATCAGATGTACTGAAGCAATTATACTGGCATGTAAGTGCACCATCGAATAAATCGAAACAATTATACTGGCATGTAAGTGCACCATTGAATAAATCGAAACAATTATACTGACACATAAGTGCATCATCAAATAAACCAAAACAAATATACTAGCAGGTAAGTGCATTATCGGCTAAATCAAAATATAAAACTGCACAATTAATAAAGTAACCAATTTCCAATTTTATCACATAGTTCAATTCGCATCCCATCATTCTCAATATGAACATCAATTCATCATATAACATAATATAATTCAGCTCAATTTCATGCCAATTTCCTATATCAATTAAGTCATACAACTTTTTATTCTATTCAATTTAGTCCCTATCTCGATATTCATTTCAGCCATAGAATTTCAACTTAATAACCATTGACAACATACATCAACATTAGATAATGCATAATGTCATGAATATGTAGTAATTAGATTGATCTCGGGTCATAAAGATACAAATCAAAAGCTTGTGGCACTCGTCCTCGACTCTCGCATTTCTTTTCCTTCTCTACGATCTTGTGTCATTTTTAGCTACAAATAATAATTCAATAATAATACAGTGTCAAATTCCATATCAAATCACATTCAATTTCAAAATCATACATATTATTCAATTTAGTCCCTAAAGTCTGGACAAGCATAACTTTCAATCTAGAAATTTGGATTAAAATCAGATTTCGCAATTACTCATTAAGGATCTCCTATTTTTCATCCCTACTATTAATTTGACATTTTATTCATTTTGGTCCATAATATACAAAACTATTAATTAAGCTTTACAATTTAGTCCTTTTCTTAAACTAACCTTAATTTCTATCAATTTAACACCTAATCATTCAATTCTCAACAGTGGCATCCCATCAAAACTTCACTAATTGTTCAAACGAATCCTTGGGTTAGCTTAATCGAATTTCCAAGATAAAAAATCTATAAGAATCAAAAGAAAATAGCTAGGGACTTACTTAAAATTAAGGTTAAAAGTTTGGAACCCTTTAATAATGGTGTCACTTTCCTTTTCTTTTCTTTGGACGGTTTGAAAGGTGAAGAAAGATGACGACTTTCCTTGAAGTTTACCTTTTATATTAATATTAACCTTTAATTAATTTTAATTAGTTTAATTATTCAAAATTAACTATTAATCACCATTTAGTGATAGTGTCATCATAATGCATTATTACCTATTGAAAAATGGTTTATTTACCATTTTGAGAAAAAATTAAAATTTTATAGTCTCTGAACCTTAATTAATCACTAATTCGACTAAATTACCTATCCAAAATTCAATTAATCAATACAATAGCTCTATAAAGTATCTCTATTAAATAATCACAGGCTCAGTTTATAGAAATGAGGTCCAAAATTCGTATTGTTCGACACCATTGACTTTCAGTGGTATATCTTCCATCTTAAAAAATTTCTACCCCAAAATTTACCTGAAATATGATAGGGAAGATATACCACTGAATCAATCTCTCTTCGCTGACTCTCCTTTGCAACTGAACCACCACGGTCAATTCTCTAACCTTTAGCTCCAGGAGCAGATCTTTGGGTAGAAGCAAGAATACCATTAACACTTATAAGACAATTTTGAGTAATATGATCTAAAGATCTACATAAAAAACATGCTCCCATTTTCTTCCAGCATTCACTTCTGTGTTTTCTTCCACAAGGTTCACAGTTTGGAATACTTACGTCTTCTTTCGACTTCTTAACTTTGCCAATAGATACTGATGGTTGTTAAACCCTAGCTTTTTTGGATTCGTCATTCAATGAAACCAATTTCTAAGAAATTTGTGACTCCTTTGCTATCTTAGCTAGGGGTTGCGAATAAGTAGTCTTGACTCTCTTTCCGAATGTTTGGAGAGACTCGCCTTTCTTATCTAGGCCTAAGGCCTACAAAACCAATTTTTTTCGTTCAGCTAGATTAGCAAATTCCTTGAGCTTATGCGAGGCTAACTGAACTCGAGCTCTTCTTGCAATCCCCAAAAGAATCGCTTACAACTCTCCTCTTATGTAGGCACTAACTCAATAGCATACTTGCCGAGTCACAATAATTGTTGTTCGTAGTCAGCTACTAGCATATTCCCTTGCTTCAACATCATAAATTCTTGCTTTCTATCTTTCAAATACAACTCACTGATATACTTATTCTCAAATTCAGACAAGAAGAATGTCCAAGTGGCTTGATTCACTGGCGCATGACGTGTGACAGTCAACCACTATTGATAAGCTTCTTCTTTTAAGAGAGATACTGCACAAGTGGCACACTCTGATGGTGAACATTCTAACTATTGTAAGACTTGGGTCGATTCTAGCTAGATTTCGGCTAAGGTGGGATTGAAACCTTTCAAATATCTAAACCCAATTGCTCTATACTTTCACAAATCCTTTTTCGAGTATCGTCGAGCTGCAACTACTAGGCAACTTGCGGAGTAGCTCCCACTAATCTTTGAAGAATTTTCGTTATGGCGCAAAGAAAGTTCTCATCATATCAACCTTCTCGTCGAGGTTTATCAGCTCTATTATGTCGAGCACTAGATGGATCAATGCCAACCTTTCTCACTTTCAACGGTGTGATCACTGCTATCTATATCATCATTAATAACATTTCTCGGTTCCTTTGACATCTTCAGTTATTAAATAGATAAATTTCATACTCAACATCCAAATCCCGACTCAGACTCGACTCAACTTTGGCATGTATCTCTAGACTAAATTCTAAGCTTGGTTTAGTCCGAGAATTGGCTAAACCTATAGTCTAATACCACTAAATGTAGCACCCCGATTTTTGACCCGATAGTCAAGTCTGAGTTATGAGGTGTCACATTCGTTGCCGAAGCAACTATGATATGTTAAAATCAATTTATAATATTAGATAATTAAATCCAACCAAAACATGCATTTAATATGATATACACTCATTTTCGGGTCTTAACGAGCTTACGAAAGCCCTAAAGCTAACTCGAGATAGAAATAGAACCAAATTGTAAGGAGTTCAAAATACAGGGTTGACGTCGCGACGTAAGGGGGTTCCTCATCATGACACAACATAATGTCAAGCATCGTAACGTGCCATGGCACTCAGATCTAATCGACATTGCATACTGTTTCTACAATTTCAAATGGATTTCAACCTACAAATTTTTTTTCCAATCAAATTCTAAATACATTCCATTAATATTTCAGCTAACAAATGCAATCCTTTAACATCAATTCATATAATTTAATGCCTTCTTCAACAAGATGTAAATGCTTGGTTACTTATTAGCTAAGCATCTGTTGCAATACCTTCAAATCATATGCATTCATATCAATTTCACCAAGGCCATTAACATTGCAACATATCATACCATTTCAAAACCCAATTTAATTATCTTTACAGGCCATATTCAATTAACCAAGCTCATACATTAACCTTTAAAACCATAAGTGCATATAAACATAGTTTTATATCAAATATGACTCAACCTAGGTACATGCCAAAATTAGAACAAAATAGAATTTGTGTGAACTTTGCTAAGTCAGGGACTGATTTCTAGATCCTAGATCAACTGCTCGAACAACCTGAATCTACTTTACTTGCGCACAAAGAAAAACAAATTGTACACTAAGTAAATACGTTCAGTGGTAAATTTATGATTCAAGACAACATAATAATATTATGCAAAATGCACATATTCAATTCTTAACCTAATCTCATACCATTTATGTCAACCACTTTCAACCTCAATAGTTATGTTTATACCAATATTTACATGCCAATTTACTTACCTATTCATGCCAAACTATCATTTCTACTTAACTTATAAATATTCGTTTATGCAACTCAATTCAACACATGAGTTTCTAAACATACCATTCAATTCACAAGTATAAATTCATCATTTTGAACTCATATATATATATATATTATACTCAATTGCATGTCCATTTCAATCATTTCCAAGTCCATAAGCTCATTCATACTCAATCTGTCCCTTTGGCTCGTTCGCCATTTGTTTTGCATATTGGAATTCAAATTCATATATCGCTTCACATAAAATTTCTACAATCCATTCATTTTCAACTCTATTAACCAACACGGACTCATGTCAGATAGCGAATTTGTCACCTTGCATCTTAATCTGGCACCATGTGCATCATCGAATAAATTGAAGGAAAGATACTGGCACACATAGTACATCATTGGGCAAGCCGAAACAATTATACTGGCACATGAGGTGTATCATCGGACGAACCAAAACAATTATATTGGTACGCATAGTGCATCGTTGAATAAATTGAAGCAATCATGTTGACACGTAAGTGCAACATCGAATGTATTGATGCAAATATCTAAAGAAGTTGAGTAAATCAGAATATCATCAAAATATATTACCACAAATTTACCCAATAAGGTCTCAAAACATGGTTAATCAAGTGCATGAAAGTACTAGGAGCATTAGTCAAACCAGAAGGCATGACTAGCCATTCATATAAATCGAACTTAGTTTTAAAGGTTATTTTCCATTCATCCCCCCTCTTTCATTCGAATTTGATGATAGCCACTTTTTAAATCAATCTTTGTAAAGATACATGCACTATAGAGTTCATCAAACATACCATCAAGCTTTGGAATAGGATGTCTATACTTAATAGTAATTTGGTTAATTGGTCGATAATCAACACACATTCTATACATACCATCTTTCTTTGGCACCAAAATTACTGGCATCACACAAAGACTTAAACTTTCATGAATGTGACCTTTCGCCAAAAATTCATCCACTTGCTTTTGTAACTCATTCGTCTCCTCAGGATTGCTTCGATAAGCTGGTCGATTTAGAATTATTGAACTAGGTACTAAGTCAATTTGATGCTCAATACCCCTCAAAGGTGGCAATTCTTTAGGTGCCTCTTCAAAAATATCTTCATATTCTTGCAAAAGAGACATAAAAACACTATGTAAAGAGTTGTGAAGGTTAGTCAAAGTTAAACAATTTTGCCTAAGTCAAACAATGATGCAAGGCTGTTTAGTGAGTAAGGCTCGTCAAACATCTTTTCTACTCGCATAAAAAAATGTGAACCACTCTTTTTTTCTCACAAGAGGAAGCACTCACCATTGAGCCGTCATTAATTTGGCTAGTTTCATTAGAGGCCTCTTTTCTCTCAGCCTTTTTTTCAATTTTATGTCTTACTTCCTATAACCTCCTTATAGAACTTCATCATCTTGATTTGATCATTGTGAACATATTTTAGATTCAAAAGGGTGAAAATGTAATTCTTCCATAGAAAACAAAGGAATATCGATTTAATTTACCATGATTAATAACATCATGATCATACTGCCATGTCTACCAAGTAACAAGTGGACGACATGCATGAGAAAGACATCACACCAAACATCATCAATGTAAGTCCCAAGTTTAAAAGTGATCAAACATTATTTTACCACACAAACCTCCAAACCTTCATTAAGCCATTAAAGATGGTATGGTGTAGGGTGTTTGCTACATGGCAAAGCAAGAGAATCCACAAGGTAGCTGCTCACAACTTTAGCACAACTTCCACCATCAATGATAAATGAGCAAAGTTTACCTTTAATCAAACACATTGAATAGAATATATTAATCCTTTAAAGATCATGATTATCCCTCAATTGGATGTTGAGGATGCGTCTTACAACTAGACAAAGGGAATGAGTTAGTGGTTCCACCAACTCTTCTTCACCATAAAACTCACCTCCATCATCGACATCATCAATGAATTCAGGCATATTTGGATTTTTTATCTAAATTAGAGGTATACTTACCATATTCTTTTATCAAAAAAAGTCTCATGTTGGCATGTCCATGCCCTTTACACTTAAAACATTGAATTTCACGAGTTCTTTGTTGTTGTGGTGAAAAAGTAGTAAAAATGGGCTGCTTAGAGGATCTAGAAGAAGGTTTTGTAGGATCTCTACTTTTCCACTCAAAAGGTTTAGTCCCATCATGTTTTGGTAGCAATTTATCAGTAGCACAAGGAGGTTTCGAATTCTTGAAAGTAGAATTAGAGCTCGTACCCTTATAATATTATGATACACCAAATGGACGAGATTGATGTTGTTGAAATTACTGCTCAATCTCAATGGCCTTGTATACCACATCCTCAAGATCAATGTAGGTTTGAAGATTAAGAGCATTGGCTATCGAAATGCTCAAGCCATCTACGAACCGCACCATGGTAGTCTCGTCATCTTCCCTTACATTTTCTCTTCGCATAAGCATCTCTATCTCCTTAAAGTATTCATCAACAAATCGATTACCTTGAACAAGGCGTTGAAGTTGTCGCTTAATATCCCTATATTAGTGAGGTTGGATAAAACATTTTTCAAGATTTGTGTCAACTGGTCCCACGAATCAACATCTCATTCACGATTCCTTTGGTGGTTCAACACAAGTTGAGTCCACCAACTTAATGCATAATCTGAAAATGCCAATGTAGCCAATAGAACTTTTTCCTCCTCCAGACATTTATAACAACGGAACAACATCTTAATTTTAGCCTCTAATAACAATATGCATCTATATCATTCTTCCCTCGGAATGGTTGAATGTTGAACTCTGGTTTAGCTACAGAAGGCTGGCCTCGATCAGGAATACCCAAAGTTTCATCAATGTGACGATAATCTCGTCTACCAGTATTAGAATGAAAATGAAGTTGTTCATTGTCCCTATCATTATCACTATCACGAGCACAAGACCGACAGTTCGAAGAAGTCTCCAAACAAGAAACAACTTGAGTTAGCATTTGAAATTGATTGGTAAGCTGATTAGAAAGTTGATTAATGTTCTCTTGTAATTCCGTTCGAAAACTTAGTCAAATTGGCTTGTAGTTCCATTTGACACTTAGTCAAATTGGCATCAAATGTATCATGTACCTCGTTCAATTGTTGATGTTAAAATTTATCATCTCCACAATATTCTCAAATGTAACGTCTTGTTCTTTGTCATTGGATGGTATCTCATCATGGTATTTACGGTTACAAGTGTCACGAGTCATTATGAAAGCCTAGAAAAACACAACACTCAAAAGAAAAATTAAGCAAACCTCAGCTTTATGCACTCAAAAATAAAATAAAATTCTCAATGAGGTAAGAATTAATCTTGTGAGTCTTTTAAAAAGTGTTTATGTCAATCAATCAGAATGTATTAGTATCAACTAACAAAGCAAACCTAATATCACTATGAGTCCAAAATCGGCTAGACACCAAAGAATTGTGTTGCATTGAGGAAGGAATGTGCAATGTACTTTAACCTACTAATACAAGAAACAATAAAGTGTTGGAATGCGTATAGGAACAATAAAAAGCCAAAAAAAAAAGGGAAAACATAAGGCTAAGAGTCAATGAAAATTGCTGAAACCTGAAAAATTACGAAGAAACTTGACAAAGTTCGTTCGAGGTATTCTCGATTTCCAAAAATCAAGAAATTTAAATTGGAGCCTTCTTAATTATTGTATATTTCCAAAATTCAATCCACAGAATATATTTCTTTTCTTTTTCATATTTTCCTATTTTTTCACTTTTTTGATCACTTTTTTGTGGGAATGATTTTGTTGATGTATGCTTATGTGCAAAAGTTGACGTTACTTAATGATTTTTATTTAAAATGGTTGCAAGAATGCTCTATTTAAAATTTTGCTTTGCATTACTCAGGATGGGCAATGGTTTAACTTTGGGGGTGTGTAAACTCAAAATTATATAAGATTTTTCTAGCAATTTTACCACCTTTTGACTTAATAATTATATTAATTTTGAGTAATTGTTAAGAAATTAAGTGGATTTTGCTTAAATATTAATATTGGACGTGAATTTATGAAGTATGTGAAATTATGCTTTATTACATTATTTTTATGCATAATTTATATTATTTTCATGTTAATTATTAATATGTTAATTTTTACTATGCAGTGGAACCATGGAAGATGAGATTAATATAAATGTTGCATGGACATGCACACATCCAATCTGTTTGGATGGCAAGACCATAAAAAACTGGGTCATAAGGATGTTAATTTGACCCAATAAAAGTATTGCTACATGATGGACGTGTCTGATTAATTATTGGACTAAGAAACCATCCAACAAGGAGGAGTCAAGCCCAATTTCGGCACAAGCATATGGCTGCCCAAAAGTCAGCTTAGGGATATTTTATTGGAGGTCTCTGCAGTTGGAAAAATACCAGAAATCGACACACCAACTTTATCTTTGAAACCATCCACTTCATGGCTAATAATAGCAAGGATTTGAATTCAAAATGAGTAACCAAACCACCTCTTTCTCCACATATTGTGGCTGACCAAGCATGAGAGAAATGAAGGGTTTTCAAACTCTATTTTTAGTAAACTTTACCCTTACCTTCCCCTATAAATACCACACACTTTTCACCTTTCAAAGCATCCCTTAATCCCTCATTACTCTTCATAACATCCTTTCATTCTCTCTTGTTCTTTTCATTTCCATTCCATTTCCCCTTCCATTTTAGCCAAAAAAACCTTGTCAAGATCATCTCTTGGCCGACCATCTTGAGAAACCCTTAGCAAAGGAGCAATGGGCAAATCGAAGGAACACCTCAGTCAGAAAGACCTTAAAGGTTGCTGAATTGAATTAGAGTTTACTCTTTCCTCCTTCTTGTTTAATTTAAACATGTTTGCTAAGTGTTTATTGATCTTGTAGTCAACAATGATAGCTTAATTTTGTTTAGCTAGGATGATTATGTTAATTCAATAATATTCATTTGATTCATGTTTAACGTGTTTATGCCTCAGTCGATCATGTTTTTAATTAAAATCAATATGTGTTTCATTCATACGTGATTGGATGCATTCAGATTAGCTGAGCGATCCTAACCAGACGAAGACTAGTAGATGCATAATTGAAAAGTGCAATGCTCAATTTAGATCATTAAACCTGACTAAATTAGAGGTTCATAATATCTTTAGTTAGCTCTATTATCTTGCATAGTTTTTAGGTTTATGTGATTAAACTGTTTCAAACATAATTGTCCTTGTTACCTTGCATAAATACTAAGAGACCCTTAGTTTAATATGATCAGTAAAATGCATGTTTCACTAAGTAAAAGATTCGAGAGGACTTAAATTGGTTTCCAAACTCATGAAAGATCGAGTTGCCATGGAATGTTTTCCAAACACTGTTAAGCATGATGAAAATGAATTGAATGAATTGAATTGATTAATATGATTATCCTAGCCTATTCATGTTACTGATTGTTGACATTGTGTTTTTTTTTTGCTAAAATCCATTATACATTTAGATCATTTGGATTTAGATTTAATTGCATAGAGATCATCTTGCATATAGATAATTTAATTTAATCTTTCACCACTCAAAATATTGTGTTTTTACCACCAAATTGTTAACTTATAATTTTATAAATAATCGATTAACATACACAGTCCCTGTAGAGACGATAACTCATTTTACTTACTTATTACTTAAACGATTGTGTACACTTGTACAAAAATCTCGTTACAATACCCTTGCCCTTGGTGCCATTCTAGCTCATTTTCGACCTCCAAAATGTCCCTACATCACTGAAACACACGTTAGGCCTCCCAATGGTGCTATCGGCTAAACTGGGTCACAAAATAGACAAAAATGAGACATTTTCACTTATTTACCTGAAAATACAAAAATAATGAAAAACTACGCTAAAGACGCTATTTTGCTTGAGAAAAGCTCCTTAAGTGCGTCAGAAAAGCATAATTTGCCACATCAATTTGTGGCAAATCAACTCTCCCACACTTAAGTCTTTGCTTGTCCTCAAGCAAATACACAAAACATGGAAAAGACGACTCTTTGACTAAATTAGGTAATTAAGTTACATAGTGGTTAAACATAAAATTTGTATGAGAATTACTTCATATGCAACTCAAGAATGATATCTATCTAATTTAATTATTCCTAATACAAACATTATTAGTTCAAAAAGTTAAAGTGTCAATAGAGATAGAGGCAATGTAAATGAACATATGAATAAATGTTATCCCTCAAAATAAATTATATGGATTACTCATAGATATTTAAAAAGAATTGTTCATGTTCGTTCTAACAAATTCAAGATATATACAAATTAAAGTGTTGGCGACTTATTCGGGTCCCAAAGGTCATTTAAGATTGTAACAGTTTGAGGCTGAGGTTGGTATGGATCCAAAGAAAAGTTATCTAAGAATTGTTCAAGCACTATGAATAGTATAATACATGACATTGTTCCCAATTCCCCCAAAAATGTGGTCGTTTCATCTCAACACCTTGTTTCTCCTTCTCTTACCTTCCTTATTTCTCCAACAATGTGGAAGATAGTGGTTGATATTAGCTCATTTTTATGCACTATGATTTTGAGACTATTTTATGCTCCTTTCTTTTTCTTGTTTTGAGAATCTTTGTCATTTGTTTATTCTTTTCTCTTATAATGCTTTTGATTATCACTTTTCTTTCTGTCACATTTTTTTTCTTTTCATGCACAATTTCTAGCAAGAATCAATTATGAGCTAATTCAATCCCTCTTCACTAATCACTCAAGTAAACTTTTGTAAGAAACCTCCATAATGTTCCTACCTAACCCTCGATGTCCTGGCCTGAAGTCAAATTGATAGTGCATTAAAAGTTCGACTGTGAAGGGTTAAGTTTCGAACTCAATTTTGACTCAAGATTTCAAACACAGAGGCTCATTAAGAAGGGCAATGTAAGACTCAAATTCATAAACTAGGGATGATATAGTGTTTAAGGTTGGTCTTTTAGGCACAAGGCTATACAAACAATGCCTAAGGTCCTTCCCAGATTAATCACCTAGCAACAATTCTATTAAGCATACATCTATTTAAACGAACAATTAGCAATTCAAATTTTTTATCTACAAGGATTCGTATCTTTTATTCATCCTGTGGTACATTTTATACATTTTCATATCAGTTATTGACCGCCTCCGAACTTACCAATGTCTAGAGTAAGAATATGCACAAAATATATCAAATAAGCAGTGCCCGCAAGTATATGGGTCATGTTGTAATGTAGTTACAACGAAGCAGGTGAGTACTGTAACACCCCTAACCCGTATCCGTCGTTGAATTAGGGTTACGAGGCATTATCATATAGACACAATTCAGCACAATCATTTTTCTCCTTTCATGCACCAAAGAATAGCGATACATTTGTAACATTACTAAACTCGAATGTCCACGAATCATTTATACTAGATTCGATTATATGAACCATAAAGCCAATACAATTCAAATGTTCAATCAATCTAACACACGAAAACCAAATTCAAACCATACGGCATAAATTTATAACATTCTTACATATGTATCACTTAACCAACTAACCAAACATATTTTTCTATTATTAAACATCATATCGTAATTCATATACATCATAATTCCATTAGCAGAATCTTATGGCTATATAGTAAGGCATTTGGACACCTAGATAAACATCAATCATATGTCACTTTCATATACTCAACTTACAACAATACATCCATTATATAAACTTACCTAGTTGCGCATATTTAAACCACAACTAACCATATCAATGTATAACATTAACTAATATCAATATAAATTATTTATGAACTTTGTACATGTACATATTAGCTTAAGCTGAACTATACCACACGGAAAAATGGGCAAAATTATACAAGTACATACAAACATTTCTAAATGACCTAATTTCAATTGTAAAACTAACCAATTCATGCACTGCCCACTTGACTAACCTTAACCATTTTCTAAGTTCAATAGTTGAATTTAAACATGCCAATTTCATATGCTATGTACCATGCCAAAATTTCATATACACAACCAAATTCAGTAACCCAATATTTGGTTATCAAATTTAGCCTCCAAAAATTCATACATTTCCATCTTGAACCGTACCTAAAAAGTTACTTATTCAAGCATATAAGATGTGCATACTTAACCATTACAAACCGATTTAAATTAACCTTTATACAATTGAACATAAATTCATCAATTTACCTCATCACTGAGCCGAATCACAAGACCAACCACAAATACAAATCAAATCATGTTTCAAGCTTACTAAATAAGCTATTTATAAGTCATTCATATCATTACACAACCAAGATATATAACCCAAAACACCATTCATACATGTCATGGAACATACTTACCAAAACGTGCATATGCCCAAAATACCGAAAGAAACAGTCGATAGTGTGATAGGCTTTGCCGACGATCCCCGAGCTCGTAACGTGACTCCAAAATCTATAAAACAGAGGTAAACAAGAACACACACAGAGTAATCTATTTAAGCTTAGTAAGTCTTAAGCAAAAACATATATAACAACAATTACATATTAACAATTTGTTAACAAAGCCAAATTTGCATAATATCAAATACAAGTTATCATTTACTAATAGATCACATTTTAACCTCACATACATATGTCATATGGCCGAATATAATCTATCATATACATATAAAAATTTTCACTTTTATTATTACAAACACATCAATAGGCTGAATCACTTATATGTTCAAATATGTTAACACATAATTCATATTCACATAACCTTTTATCATTTCAATTAACCAACTTACCTTATTTTTATATAAACAAATAACTAACACACATACCTGAACCAGTAATTCAATTTCACATTCGGTCTTTACTTTACATTGCCCGTGAACCGTTTGGAATTAAAAAAGATACACGGATAGTCAGAAGCTCGTACAATGCCAACGTCCCAGACGTGGTCATACATGTAATCACATATCGATGCCACTGTCCCAGACAGGGTCTTACACAAATCAAATACGATGCCAATGTCCCAGACATGGTCTTACACGTAAACACAAGTCGATGCCAACATCCCAGACGTGGTCTTACACGATAACACATATCGAAAATCCTATGTCACACATATCGGAAATCCTATGTCATGACATATGTATCCTATCTATTCCTAGGGCTCGTACGGGACTTTCGGACGTTGAATCTCGATCGAGTCGAACTCAAAACATAGTTCCCTATCTCATAATCACATTCGACCAAAGCACACACACACACACACACACACACACACACACATATTCGAATAATTCAATTCATCACAAAACATTTATATATTCTCAATTTAACAATACTTAAATGCTTATAGACTTACCTCGGATGTTGTCAGACGGTATAATCGACTATTCGATTACTTTTGATTTCCCCCGATCTAATTCTGTTTTCTTCCGTTCTTGATCTAAATAAATTCAAATTTAACTAATTTAAACACACATTCATTCAATTTAATCCAAAAACACATAAATGGGCAAATTACCATTTTGTCCCTGACATTTCACACTTTTTGCAATTTAGTCCCTATTGCATAAAACACAAAATACACAAAATTTGCATATACCATAGCTAGGCCGAATCTTCCTATAGTCCATCTAAGTCCACACATTTCATTTATTTCACATTTTAGTCCCTCAAAATATTATTTTTACAATTTAGCCCTAATTACTTAAATTCACCAAAAATTCCAAGATAAAACATGTTAATCCTTCGCATATCTTTAATATTTCATCATCAAACAACAATTTCAAAAATTCAAGCATGGGTTTTGTAATACTCGAAGCAACAATCTCAAATACGTAAAAATTATCAAAAACTGAGCTAGTTACATACCTTAATCAAGCTTGCCTATGGCCGAATGTGGCTTGTTCTTCTTTATTTCTTTGTCTTTTAGTTTCGGCACAAAGATGGACATAATGCTTTATTTTTTTATGTTTGTTTAATTATATTAACCTTATAATATGTTATTATTTATTAAACCATTATAATTAATATAATAAACTATATAATTTAACATAATGCCGTCCACTACCTTCATTTATGGCTAAATTACAACATAAAGCCTCCATATTAAAGGCAACAACAATTAGGCACTTTCATATTTAACCATCAAATTTTCATTTTACACGATTAAACCCTTTTATTTAATCGAACACTCAAACAACGAAATTAAAACACGAAAATTTCACACAAGCAAATTCACACATAATAAACACTGAAAATAATTTTAAAATATTTTTCTAACTTGGATTCGTGGTCCCAAAACCACCGTTCCGATTAAGGTCAAAATCGGACTGT
This sequence comes from Gossypium australe, assembly GCA_005393395.2. NCBI lineage: Eukaryota > Viridiplantae > Streptophyta > Magnoliopsida > Malvales > Malvaceae > Gossypium > Gossypium australe. The sequence goes on from CM016615.1 coordinate 67,195,418, forward strand.
TACAACTACTTTGAGAATCGTACCCAAGGGAGGAGAGTATTGACTTAATCTTAACCTAAGCACAAATAAAACTAATTAGTACTTTAAATAAATTATATTACGGATAAACATAAATAATTTTTTTTGGTATTTTCATAAATAAAGAATAAAATAGTATAAAAGAAAAGACTTTGGGAAATTTGATATAGAAACTGAATTCGATCTGAGCATGGGTGATTAGTTCGCTTCGATAATCATGACTAATTGTCGTTTCGGGTTCCTTGTTTAACTAGCTAGTCGTTACCTTAGCAGGATCTCTCAATCTCCCACTAGACTAATGAGTTGGCAAGAACTATTTATCTCTCGACCTCACAATCTATACCGATTCGGGGCTAAGGTGTTCATGAATATGCCATACCAATTTGGGGTTAATTCCCACCTAGATGACTCACTAGGATTCTCAACCCTAGGGTTTTTCGTCTCCCGAAGAGCTGAACTACTAAGAAAACCCTGCACAACAATCAATTAATCATACCTTCACTCGTTAATCCCTCATAAGAGGATTAGTTCCTTATGGATCTCAAAAACATAATAAACTTGATGTAAAAGATGAACATTAATAACAAATCAAGAAATAAAGGTTTAAGAGAATCTTGAATTGTATTAATTGAAGCACAAAATCCATAAAGAGTTGGTCAAGTTCCACAAACCAGATCTCCCAAAAAATGCAAAACTGAAAATAACCTAAAGCCTAAGAAAAAGGAAAAAACTAAAAACAGAAATTACAAAAAAAAGTACAAGATATGAAAAGTTGTCCATAACAAGTGTTTAATGAGCCTATTTATAGATTTAGGGTTGTGTCGTCCTCAACCCTAGGTCAGTTGACGCTCTCGTATTAAACATTTGATTGTGTAGACCAAAACGCCCCTAGCACATAAGTATTTCTCTTATAGGACCAATGTTGCGACACCCTAGTACCTGTGTCGCGACATCAAAGGCAGTATGCTCGCACTCAGGGTAGCTTCAGGGGTGTGTCACGACATCCCTTGGTTGTGTCACTACACTGAAGGTAGTCTTGGGATTCTTGTGTTCTGTTCCCTATGTTGTGACATCAAACTCCCTGTGTTGCAACAAAACAACCAATATTGAGTTGATACGCCCTCTAATGGTCTCTTACACACTCAGAAAGTATATTAACTCACCCTTAGGCTTCATTCGGACCCTAAGGTCAATAAAAGACTCAAATTATACTTTTTATTGAATGTAAATAAAATTCTAAAAGCTCAACTAAATCTTAGTAAAAATGCTTGTATTTAAGCTCCTCTAATGTGAAAACTAGTTTAATCTGCTACACCGAATTACAGTAGATCAAACTCCCCCAAACTTAAGTCATTGCTTGCCCTCAAGCAAAGCAAACAAAAATAGTAATTAAAAGACGGCCCTTAAGCAAATATGGTACAAATGTTTGCTTTGGAGCACATAACTAGGCATGTAACAGTCCGAATTTGACCCTAATCGGAACGGTGGTTTTGAAATCACGAATCTGAGCCGGAAAAATTTCCTCATATTATTTTTGTGTCGTGTGTAATAATCATGAATAAATATGTGTGGAAATTTATGAACTTAATTGCTTTGGTGTGCTTAAATTAAGAGAAAGGGCTAAATAGTTAAAGTAGTAAAAACAGTATCTATTAAGTTGAAGGGTTAATTGAATTGTCCTTCTTGCATGAGGACTTGCATGTCAAATTGCCCAAATTTCATGATGTGGACGGCAAGCATGCTAGGAAAAACAATTTTATATGTATAATGGGTGCATTATTTTAGTTTAAGTATATTATAATAAGTATTTATTTTATAAAATAAAAGAAATGTGTTTTTAATTTCATTCTCTCTTTCCTCATCATCATCTTCTCCACCGAAATTTTCTTCAAAGGGAAGAAGAAAGTTGAACCCCCATTTTCGGCCATTGCATGTGGTACTAAGGTAAGTAGTTGAGTTTTATTTTAGTAAATTCCTATTAAATTGAGTTGGTTATCTTGATTTTTATCAAAACCATGTTAAAATTTCTAGAATTTGGTACACTTAGATTCGGCCATGGAGGTGAAATTGTGGGTTGTTGTGTTAGTAAATACAAGATAAGTTGAGAAAGGGATTTTGAGGAAATAGGGAATAGTAGTTTTAAATGGTTTGAAATGTTATGGAAATTATTGTAAATTGAGCATAGAAATGCCCTTTACATTCGGCTAATGTTTGGGTGAATGTTTATGATGTTGAGTTGGTTTAAATTGTTTGGTCTTATAAATTTGTATATATATATGTTGAGATATATATGTGTGTTGAAGTAGTATATGCGGCCATAAAAAGGGGTGAAGAGACAAAATGTGTTAGATTGTTATTGAATGAAATTTTCAAAAGGGGTCAAGAAGCTAATAATATTAATATAAAAAAAATGAATTGATACAAGGGCTAGGAGTATTCGGCCTTCAATGTGTCTTAGTCGAATCTTGGTAATTTGAGTTTTAATGCTTTGAGGACTTAAATTTAAAAGGTGTAAATTATATGAGTTAAATAGTAGAATCTTGTCAATGTTATTATTGGATTAAATTAAATAGGAAAGGAATTTGAATAAATTACTTGGCAACTATTTAGATCAAGTACAAAGGGAAAAGGGATTGGATTGGGAAAAGGAGGAGTTAATTGAATAGTCGGGAAACGAAGTTCGTCGATATTCGAGGTAAGTTTTTAAGCAATCATATTGCATAGAATTTATCTAAATTGATGTATATAATTTTAATGGAAATATATGTACCATTATGTTGATAAGCCGAATGTGAGGTATACTTATTTGATAATGGTATATCCAATTATGATATTGCTTGGAAAATGAGTGGAACTGAATGTGAGGTATAAATACATGTAAATGATACACTCGACTATGTTATAAATCGTGTAATGAACATTGTACTATATATGTACCTATGTGGTTGAGGTTTAAGCTTTATGAATGTATATATGAATGTGAATAAGTAGCAAGCTTGAGTAAGTGTGCGAATTTTATTATACCGAGCACTAAGTGTGAGAAATCGGTTGTTATGCACTAAGTGTGCGAATTAAATGTCCGAGTACTATGTGTGCGAAATCGGCTAAAGAGCATTAAGTGTGCGATCAATTGTAATCTCAAAGATTGAATTCAGTAAGTTGATACTATGAGATCTTATCATTCGAAATCTAGTATATATGTTAAAGGGTGGCTTAGATGGATCGTTATTTTAAAGGTATAATTTAATATGATTAAGTTTAGTTCGATTGAGATATGATGTTCGAAAAATTCATACAAAGATTATGAAGTATATAAAAGTTTCGATATATGAATTGGTTGCGAAACAGCTTTATAATTATGATATTCAGGCTTTGAGCCTAGCAAGCCTCGTGCTGGTGAAAGTATTCGGGCTTTAAGCCTAGCAGGCTTTGTGCCGGTGGATAATATCGGGCTTTAAGCCTAGCAGGCTTTGTGCCAGTGAAAGATATCGGGCTTTATGCCTAGCAGGCTTTATGCCGGTGAATTATTATAAGTATATGCTTAAATAGATTTTTGATGATGTGGAACTTAAATTCGGTAAATGAGTTCGATATTCAGGTATGTGTAAGTCTATTGGTTATTGGAGATAAGGTAAATTAGTAAATTGATATTTGTTACTAGTTATATGTGATACAATTGGATAATGTATGTGATTAACTGAATTTGGCCTTTTTGAATTGAATTATATATGTTTCTATGGTGAATTATTTGCTTATGGCTTACTAAGCTTTCAAAGCTTACTTTGTGTAATTTTCCTATGTTTATAGAGTTTCAAAGACTTGCTCGGGTTGGAAGTCGAAGGAGATCTCATCACACTATCCAATTTTTGTTTCGGCAAATAAATGCTTGGAGATTTAGTTACGTGGCATGCATAGTCTAGTTTTGATATTGCTGGTTTTGAAGTTGTATATATTTGTATAAGCCATGCGAAAATGGCTATACTTTTGTGTATAAGTATGATTAATGTTTGGAGTTTAAATGAAACAGTTTTTAGTTAACAGCAGTAAAGTGATTTTGAAAAATCACCAAAAATAGGAGAAATGGAATTAGAGAGTGAATAAGATATAGAATTAAATTTTATTATGTCTATTTTTATATGAAATAAACAAAGTAGGAAAAGGAATTTTATATTATGAGATATTTAAAGTTTAGTGAGACTGGTTCTGAATGACTTCGTGATTCCCTGTTCTGTCTTGGAAAAATTGTTAAAAATTTTACAAAAATAATCATGGAGCATAGTTTATATGATTAGAAAGCTTAAGGAGTCTATTTTTGATTAGAATAAACAAGAACATTATTGAAATTATGTACAATGAGATAACTGAGTTTTTGCAAAGATAGGTCAGAACCATCAAACAGTGGAATAGGGGAAACTTTGATGAATAAACTGTACTAATTGACCATATGAAAAATTCTGGAAAAATTATGGTAAGAAGATATATGAGTCTAGTTTCAAGTAAAATTTACGGATCCTAATTTCGAGTTTTTTAACTCGAGTTATGGTCAATTTAGTCAGCATGACGCAGTAGGACAGTTTTAATTTTTATGCCCCGAATTAGTAGTCAAGTCTAGTAATGCCTCATACTCGACTCCGGCAACGGTCTCGGGTAAAAGGGGTGTTACATTTGATTGGTATCAGAGCTACGGTTTAGTCGATTCTAGGACTAACGTAGCGTGTGTGAGTCTAGCTATACATGCCATATGTAACCCGCGATAGTGTGATATCTCCCGACTCTGACGAAAATTGTTTTAATTAGACAGATATGCTTTCCAACCGAGCTAAATTCCGATAGTATAGAATGTTTATGCAAATGTTTGAATGAAAATATATTGGTGATGAGTTGACACTCGTAAAGGTATGAATCAAAGTGTATGACATTTTTGTTATTGATAAATGTTATAATTATATGAGCATATGAGTTATGACAATTGAGTTATGATGCTATATGAGAATTTCGATTGTGACTTAGTGATTTGAGTTGGCTTATGAACTATGTGTTAAGAACAAAAGTGATTATAAGCAAATGTTTATTAAATGTTTTGAGAATGTGAAATTAGAAATAAATTGGTTATTTGTGATAGTATGTGTTATGTACATTTATGTGCGAGTTAAATTTGAGGCTTTACTACCCTCACCCCTTTATCAGTAAAATGTTACAATGAAATCTGTAAGATTTTGGGTTGAATAAGCTCACGAGTGTGGAGTTACAGAGATTCGTGTTTGAAAGATTACTAATGTAGTCAGAAAAGAGAACAAATCAGTAAATGAAGGCAGTACTAAAAGGGATATTGGATAGTTCTGAAGACTATTCAGATTATGCAAGGTCACTATTATAGAAGTTGTGTCTCTGCAATGGTTGCTACTAAAATCATATTTGATTCTTTTCTGTGTTTAAATGCTTCCTTAACAGCCGGGATAATATTTATTATAAGGTTGAGACATCGTTCCTAATAAGGCCCAATGATTTCTATTTGGTTAAGATGATTTTAGTAGAATTCAAAGTTTCGATGATTAATATATGAGACAGCTTCATTATAAACTCTTTTCTAGTTCTCGTGAAGGTTCGACAATGATAAAAGTGAAAATGATAGAAGATCAAGATAAATCTGTATAATGATATGTTTGGGGTTATCCTTATAAGGAGAAGAAAAGATTTCTTCTAAAAGACCAATTAAGTGGTTTAGTATGATTTGAATTATTTAATTGAAAGGTTAATTGGGTTATATGTGTTTGAATCTATCTATGAATTGGAAATAAATTTTGAATGTACATGAATGAATTGAAGGTAGTATGGAAGAAGAATTTGTATTCTGGAAGATTTAATACGTCATAAGCAGTCTTAGCTAGAGATGATGTACAGCGAAAGTCAGATCAGAATTTCAATTGTGAGATTAAAGATATTTGAAATCTGAAGCCATGTGTGAATTTGAAATGTATTGTGTGGAAGCAAATCCTTAATCTACCTTCTGGTAAGATTTTCGAGGACGAAAATCCCTAAGGGGGGGAGAGTTGTAACAGTCCGAATTTGACCCTAATCGGAACGGTGGTTTCGAAATCAAGAATCCGAGCCGGAAAAATTTCCTAATATTATTTTTGTGTCGTGTGTAATAATCATGAATAAATATGTGTGGAAATTTATGAACTTAATTGCTTTGGTGTGCTTAAATTAAGAGAAAGGGCTAAATAGTTAAAGTAGTAAAAACAGTATCTATTAAGTTGAAGGGTTAATTGAATTGTCTTTCTTGCATGAGGACTTGCATGTCAAATTGTCCAAATTTCATGATGTGGATGGCAAGCATGCTAGGAAAAACAATTTTATATGTATAATGGGTGCATTATTTTAGTTTAAGTATATTATAATAAGTATTTATTTTATAAAATAAAAGAAATGTGTTTTTAATTTCATTCTCTCTTTCCTCATCATCATCTTCTCCACCGAAATTTTCTTCAAAGGGAAGAAGAAAGTTGAACCCCCATTTTCGGCCATTGCATGTGGTACTAAGGTAAGTAGTTGAGTTTTATTTTAGTAAATTCCTATTAAATTGAGTTGGTTATCTTGATTTTTATCAAAACCATGTTAAAATTTCTAGAATTTGGTACACTTAGATTCGGCCATGGAGGTGAAATTGTGGGTTGTTGTGTTAGCAAATACAAGATAAGTTGAGAAAGGGATTTTGAGGAAATAGGGAATAGTAGTTTTAAATGGTTTGAAATGTTATGGAAATTATTGTAAATTGAGCATAGAAATGCCCTCTACATTCGGCTAATGTTTGGGTGAATGTTTATGATGTTGAGTTGGTTTAAATTGTTTGGTCTTATAAATTTGTATATATATATATGTTGAGATATATATGTGTATTGAAGTAGTATATGCGGCCATAAAAAGGGGTGAAGAGACAAAATGTGTTAGATTGTTATTGAATGAAATTTTCAAAAGGGGTCAAGAAGCTAATAATATTAATATAAAAAAAATGAATTGATACAAGGGCTAGGAGTATTCGGCCTTCAATGTGTCTTAGTCGAATCTTGGTAATTTGAGTTTTAATGCTTTGAGGACTTAAATTTAAAAGGTGTAAATTATATGAGTTAAATAGTAGAATCTTGTCAATGTTATTATTGGATTAAATTAAATAGGAAAGGAATTTGAATAAATTACTTGGCAACTATTTAGATCAAGTACAAAGGGAAAAGGGATTGGATTGGGAAAAGGAGGAGTTAATTGAATAGTCGGGAAACGAAGTTCGTTGATATTCGAGGTAAGTTTTTAAGCAATCATATTGCATAGAATTTATCTAAATTGATGTATATAATTTTAATGGAAATATATGTACCATTATGTTGATAAGCCGAATGTGAGGTATACTTATTTGATAATGGTATATCCAATTATGATATTGCTTGGAAAATGAGTGGAACTGAATGTGAGGTATAAATACATGTAAATGATACACTCGACTATGTTATAAATCGTGTAATGAACATTGTACTATATATGTACCTATGTGGTTGAGGTTTAAGCTTTATGAATGTATATATGAATGTGAATAAGTAGCAAGCTTGAGTAAGTGTGCGAATTTTATTATACCGAGCACTAAGTGTGCGAAATCGGTTGTTATGCACTAAGTGTGCGAATTAAATGTCCGAGTACTATGTGTGCGAAATCGGCTAAAGAGCAATAAGTGTGCGATCAATTGTAATCTCAAAGATTGAATTCAGTAAGTTGATACTATGAGATCTTATCATTCGAAATCTAGTATATATGTTAAAGGGTGGCTTAGATGGATCGTTATTTTAAAGGTATAATTTAATATGATTAAGTTTAGTTCGATTGAGATATGATGTTCGAAAAATTCATACAAAGATTATGAAGTATATAAAAGTTTCGATATATGAATTGGTTGCGAAACAGCTTTATAATTATGATATTCAGGCTTTGAGCCTAGCAAGCCTCGTGCTGGTGAAAGTATTCGGGCTTTAAGCCTAGCAGGCTTTGTGCCGGTGGATAATATCGGGCTTTAAGCCTAGCAGGCTTTGTGCCAGTGAAAGATATCGGGCTTTATGCCTAGCAGGCTTTATGCCGGTGAATTATTATAAGTATATGCTTAAATAGATTTTTGATGATGTGGAACTTAAATTCGGTAAATGAGTTCGATGTTCAGGTATGTGTAAGTCTATTGGTTATTGGAGATAACGTAAATTAGTAAATTGATATTTGTTACTAGTTATATGTGATACAATTGGATAATGTATGTGATTAACTGAATTTGGCCTTTTTGAATTGAATTATATATGTTTCTATGGTGAATTATTTGCTTATGGCTTACTAAGCTTTCAAAGCTTACTTTGTGTAATTTTCCTATGTTTATAGAGTTTCGAAGACTTGCTCGGGTTGGAAGTCGAAGGAGATCTCATCACACTATCCAATTTTTGTTTCGGTAAATAAATGCTTGGAGATTTAGTTACGTGGCATGCATAGTCTAGTTTTGATATTGCTGGTTTTGAAGTTGTATATATTTGTATAAGCCATGCGAAAATGGCTATACTTTTGTGTATAAGTATGATTAATGTTTGGAGTTTAAATGAAACAGTTTTTAGTTAACAGCAGTAAAGTGAATTTGAAAAATCACCAAAAATAGGAGAAATGGAATTAGAGAGTGAATAAGATATAGAATTAAATTTTATTACGCCTATTTTTATATGAAATAAACAAAGTAGGAAAAGGAATTTTATATTATGAGATATTTAAAGTTTAGTGAGACTGGTTCTGAATGACTTCGTGATTCCCTGTTCTGTCTTGGAAAAATTGTTAAAAATTTTACAAAAATAATCATGGAGCATAGTTTATATGATTAGAAAGCTTAAGGAGTCTATTTTTGATTAGAATAAACAAGAACATTATTGAAATTCTGTACAATGAGATAACTGAGTTTTTGTAAAGATAGGTCAGAACCATCAAACAGTGAAATAGGGGAAACTTTGATGAATAAACTGTACTAATTGACCATATGAAAAATTCTGGAAAACTTATGGTAAGAAGATATATGAGTCTAGTTTCAAGGAAAATTTACGGATCCAAATTTCGAGTTTTGTAACTCGAGTTATGGTCAATTTAGTCAGCATGATGCAGTAGGACAGTTTTAATTTTTATGCCCCGAATTAGTAGTTAAGTCTAGTAATGCCTCATACTCGACTCCGGCAACGGTCTCGGGTAAAAGGGGTGTTACATGGAATTTCATATTTACACATAATCTTGGCATGATATACAATTGACTTACCACTTTTGATATCAAGCACATAAGTTTAGTATATTACAAAGCACATAAACATTAAAGGTTTCAAATGTAGGGATCTATCAATACAGTATACAAGTAATTTGATTATCCTAGCAGAATATAGATAGTCATAAATGCTATTATTTAGTATGATGTCAATTCATAAATAAGCTTACCTAGTTCACATAGGGCTTTTTGACTTGTAACGTTAATAGACTTAGGACAGGTATGTAATTCAAAAACAGTAAGCATCAAATAGTTTCAAGCACAAAAAAAGTTTGGCACATCATATTGTTCCCTATTCTTTCCCCTTAGCGACCCTTACCCGCTCACCGCCTTATTTCTCCTTCTCTCACATTTCTTATTTCTCCACATAGGAAATCACAACATAATAGAGTAACTACGACTAGCTCACAAGTTTTTGTGCACTAATGAATGAGTCTTTCTATTTTTGGTGACTTTGTCACTTTTTTTTTCTTCTTTTTCAATACATTTCTCATTCACAAATGCTTTTACTTTTAAGAACTTTTTCTACTTGTTTTGATTTTCTTTTGCTACACATATTGGCTAACCTATAATCACTCTATCACGATGATCCTTCCTATTCCACTCTATTTTTACAAAATTCCACCATAATGTATCTACTTAACCCTCAATACGTATAACCAATGTCTATAGTCGTGCAATTCAAGACTAAAGAAAAAGGGTAAATAAAAATTAACATTTTTAGCTAGGGTTGGCATGAAGGGTCATCAAGAAGTGTTTTCTGGCTCAAATATAGGTATCAAGGATGAATAAATAGGGGTTAGCTTTTTTGCTCTGGGTGTATACCAAACAATGCCTTTGGTCATCCCTAGGTATTTCAATATTCACAAATTTAATCACCCAAACAATTACAATTTCAACAATTTATCATTTATACTAGCATATTCATTTTCTTGTATTCTTTCTTTCATATGGTACATTTAATTGCTCAATGCCTATCTACAGTGTAATATATAGAACTTAGTAGTCTAATAATAAAAAATTTAAAATCATCTACTATCATGCCAATTTTATAGTTAATACAATCAACCTATATACATGCTCCTAACCAATCACTTGTACTTCTAAAAGCTCAAGCACACAACTGATAATAAAAATTAAAGAAAATATAAAAATTGAAACAAATGCTTTATGTTACCCCTCCACACTTTTGGTAACACGTTATCCTCAATGTGTAGCCTTGAAAATATAAGGAAAGAAGTTACCTGGTTGATCGTGGTAGGTCGGTCGTCTAATGTGGGTACTTCATTCTTTATTGTTGTGTTATTCAAAAGTGTTGTGCTCTTTTCATGTGGGGTTCCTACACAGAAAATTCAAAAATTGAAAAACAAAACAAATAATATTCTACTGTTACTCTTACTCCTAAAATAAAACATCAAAATTATCCTAAAATTAATTATAGTTTTTCAAAAATGAAAGTTCAATTTAATCATCATCTGTGTAACACCCCAAACCCGTATCCGTCTCCGGAACAGAGTTACGGAGTATTACCAAAACTTTCAAAACATTTTCAGATAAATCATGTCAATCACTGTTCATTTTTCGAGATTATTCATAACGTCCCTTAAATGGACCCTCGAGGCCTAATATAAGCATTAGAATCGAGTCGGGACTAAATCGGAAACTCTAAGAATTTTTCGCGAAATTTCAAAATTTTTCCAAGGTGCAGGGCTCACATGGTCGTGTGGTCTAAGGGACACGCTCGTGCTGCATGCTCGTGTTCGAAACTAGGTAGCTTACTAACTTATGCCACATAGCCGGCCACACGCCCATGTGCTAGGCCTTGTGGTTAATTAATTCCTTTCGAAATTAGGTGCAGGTTTCACATGGCCAAGACACACGGTCTAGACACATGGCCATGTGTCACACACGGTCTAGACACACGACTATGTGTTTGCCCGTGTGGACAAAATAAAGCCATTTCTAGCTTCATTTCTCACCCAATATTTTTCACCAAGTTCCTATACTAACTTACATCCAAATACCAACAAATCCAAGCATTGAATCCAAGCAATTTATAACATCTAACATGATATATTGTTACATGCATTCATACTTAAATCTTACCTTTTATAAGCATACTCATTTAACCTTTCTCAATCAACCAATAATAAACACTTATGTTATCTCCATAAGATAAACTTAAATACATATATACATGTACCAAAACATAATCATCACTAGCCATTCCAATGGCTAGATTACAATAATCTTTTACATTTACATGCCAATATGGCCAATATAACCTATACATGCCATTATAACCATAATTTATTTACCATATACACCGAGATAGGCTGATGGATAGTGTGAGTGATCTCCGCCAAGTTTCAAATCCAACGAGCTTCCGATTTACTCTAAAACAGGGAAATAAAACTAAGTAAACATAAAATGCTTAGTAAGTTCGTATAACATGGTACTTAACTTAACATGGTACTTAACTTACCATTCATTCTATTTTGAGGTAACTATGTAAGGCATATTCAATCAATGTTCCCTCAAGCCCTACACATATCCTCATTACCCTTGTTAGTCATATATTCCATAATAACATCACAAACATATATGGGCTCAACAACAATCAAGTTTCCATGCACATATGCTTTCTACAACATGTATTCATTTAACATGTATAAATCATCTCTTTATATTACAAGTATAATTTCATAATAGTTCATCTCGAGTTCAGATCATTTCATATCAGAACTTTACCCATATTACTCGGAATATCAAAGTCACGATTAGTACACTCAAGGTGTACAAGTCTATAGTCAAAGATGTACATACTCATCAAATAAATTTCATGTACAATTTAATCATTTCATATTTCTATAAATCAATTATCATGTATCGTCATTTTCACGTATTTCAGGCCGATATGTGTAATAACTCATTTCTTATTCATATCTTCACATGTCAAGAACTTTTACCTGTTGAATTTATCTGGAATATCGATGGATAAACAGGTAGTACATTCGTGGTGTGCAAATCAGGATCCATCAATTCATATTCAATGATACCCATAGGGTACTATTTCAGAGAGTACACTCTCGAGCCACATATATATAAACAACAGGATTACCAGTCTAGGCTAAATCTTATCTATATAAATGCTCAATAGAGCTTAGTCAGGATTACCAGTCCAGGCTAAATCCTTTTTATGACATATGCTCTAAAGTGCTTGATCTGGATTACCCGTCTGGGCTAAATCCAATACATAACATATGCTTGAGAGGACTTATATCAGGATTACCCATCTGAGCTAAATCCTTTCATAAATGACGTCAATAGGATTACTCGTCCGAGCTAAATCCCGTCAGCGACAAATACAGGACCTCATTCATTTCGGGAAATCATATATCTATCGATTTTCATTTATTCAAACGAGATTTAACATTTTCAAGCATTTTTCGGCATGTGATTATTTCATACATCTATAACATTCATATAATTCAAATGATCACATTCCACATTCATTCCAAGCATAAAAGTAACATTTTTATCGTTTATCCTTTATCGGGCATTATTGTTGACTGGGCTTTGTCAAGTATATTTTCAATACCATATACATATATGATATTTATACAACTCACAAACACAACATCTAATTCAAGCATATAAAATACACAATTTAGTTGTACGAACTTACCTCGATAATTGTTCGTGTACGTAAAATCTACTAATATGACATTTTCCTCTTTTTCTCGTTTTAACGCTGAATTTGGTCTATTCGGATCTATATGAGTAAATTTAACATCAATTTATTACATTTCATATTCAAGTGGACTCAATTTTCATCCTAGGAAAAATTACCATTTTGCCCCTAACTTTTCCATAAATTCCCACTTCGTCCCTAGGCTTGAAAATTGAAATTTGTGCAATTTACTCCCTATTTCAAGCCTAACCAAAATTCCATCATAAAATTTACAACACATGTTTTCTATAAATTTCAGAATTTTTCATCAATTTCCACAACTTTACATAGTCTCTAAATCATATTTTCATCAAAAAATCACTTTGTAAAACTTGTTTATTTATCAACAAGCATTCATTTTCTACCCAAAAATTTCTAATTTTCAGCATATACATCCGTGACCCATTTTCCATCCTTTGATAACTTCTCAAATAATCCCCCAAATAGATAGATTAAGCTATCCCTGTTTCAAAAATATTAAAATTACTAAAAACGGGACAAGGAAACTTACCCAATTTGGCCATGAAAGTTTCTTCTCTCTCTCTTAGGGTTTCCATGTATTTTTTGGGGAAGAAGATGATAAAATAAGATGATATTTCTTTTTATCATCTTTTAATTAATTAAAATATTTAACTTTCCAATTTAGTCCTTGCCCTTTTTCCAAATTTCCAAGGATGAGTCACCATAATATCTACATAATTTTTTTAATGGTCTAATTACCATATAAGGACCTTAAGTTTTGAATTCCATAGCTATTTAATCCTTATAGCTATTAGAATTCAACTTTTACATTTTATGCGATTTAGTCCTTCTTGTAATTAAGCACATAATCGGTAAAATTTTCTTATCAAAATTTTCACATGGCATTTCTATCATATTACGGACCATAAAATAAAATAAAAATAAATTTTATTTTTGGCTCGAATTTGTGGTCCCGAAACCATTGTTCCGATTTCACCGAAATTAGGCTATTACAATCTGAATCCTCAAAATAGGGTGATCGCCCCCTTTCCATAGGTGCTTTTCCTTTCCCTGAAACATATCCTTGGGAGGAGCCGCCACTTGACGGATTTGCATGTCGGGTTGGGCTACAAATGATAGGACTTTTTGGCGTGGAATATTGCGGCTGGAATGTTGCCTCATAATTGTCCTATTACCTTTGAAAGTCTCGCTTAATAGGCTCGTCCTCTTCTTCCCCTTCTTCCTCGTTCCTTGTCTCTTTGAATCCAATGTTGAATGATTCGGATAAATTCAAATTTGGCGGGTAGTTTGGTTCTCTGATATTGTTTTGCTGCACAAATTCCTAAATTACTGGTCCTGTTTCTAGCATTCAACGGATCATCCAATTTATCTTTGCAGTCTCGCTCGTTATTTCTTTTTGAGCCTTTGTTGTTGTTTTCTTTAATGATGTCGAAACGTCCATTTTATTCTTTTTTCTTTGTTTCAAATTTGTAATTTGCTTTCTCTGAACCTCAACATATTGAGTATACAAGGAATCTCCGATCAAACTCTTTGTTGGCCTCATAAATTGCTCATGATCTTCCATTGGAACTTTAGCCTTTTTGCATAAAGCTGTCACAAGGTGAGGTAAGAACACCCCAACTTTTTGGCTACTAATGCATCGCTTCATGTTTTGATGTATCCATCTCTTGACACATATATGTTTTTTCCTACAAAATACTGTACAACAAGATAGCTCGAAAAGTATTTACATTAGAGGCATTCAATGTAAGGGTTATTCTAGTACAAAAGTTGCATCCACATCTTAGTAACTGGGAATATAATTTCCTGATTAAAATTGGTCAGTAACTTAGTATCTGATCTATGGTTCCATTTACCTATTCCTTAAGTTAAGTACTTTACAATGTCATCCATGTTTATATTCTTAAATGTATTTAAATCTGTGTTATTTAGGAAGTCATTTACATAGTATGAGACATTGTTAAATTCACATATATCTCAAGGAGTAAACCGTACTTTCTTACCTCTTATCTTAACGGTTTCCCATATTTCATCATATGGTCTTCTCATCTCCTGATCTCTAAAAAAGGCATAGAATTCTTGAGCTGCCGAAATAATCTCATTTTGTAACACCCCAAACCCTGCCTAGACGTTATGGCCGGATCTAGCGTGTCACATCAACGTAATGTTTGAAAACTATGCATTCATCGGAAACCCTTCTTACAATTTAAAACTTCCTACCATTTAAAAACCACAGATTACGTTGCTTACCATTTTAAAACACGATCTACTCAAAGACATTCTCTCCCATAATATTTTTATTTTTAAAGCCTTGTTTGTTGCGAAAGTTTAATTCAAAACAGTTGCGAATACATGATATTTTGAAAATAGTAGTTATAGTTTTAAAATCCCATGTTTAATAGACTATGAGGTTGAAAATTTAAAGAAACACCATAAAAGTTAAAAATCCCAAATGGCCTTATTACAAAATTGATAACCTAATAAATTAAACTAAAATAAAATAAATTTGGTAGGTTTAACTTTAAAGCCAATCGGACGTGTGGCCACCTCCGAGTCCCTTGCAGCTCCAAATCCTCTAAGACTGGGGATTACCTGCACAGTTAAAGAAAAAGGGTGAGTTACGAGAACTCAGTGTGTAATCCCCTATTACGATCACAGTCTGGGCCCGAGCCCATATGGTATCAATCTGGGCCTAAGCCCTAAATCATATCAATGCAAATAGACATGTAACCCAACTCTTAAAAGCTAACTCACCACCCGTACCAACCATCTCTCCATGTGGGGACCAAGTCGACCCACCCAGCCAACACACCGCCTGTACCGACCATCTCTCCATGTGGGGACCACGTCGACCCACCCAGCCAACTCACCAATAATGCAGCCTAGCTGCTAACAACGAAATACGTGGCTGAGCCACTAGGATCAGAATACGTGGCGATGCCACTATAACGGTACTTCCTCCAATCAGAAAAAACCCAACCCAGTGCAGTGTCATGGCATAACCAATCCATGTATGCAGTGCATCTCAATCACAATCAATCATACAATTAATACACATACAACACTGGTACCACTAAGGGTACAACGGTTATTTAGTCGGTTAGGGGTAAAACGGTCATTTCAGCCCTTAGGGGTATTTCGATAATTTTATCCATCGAGGGTATTTTCGTAATTTTATCCCTATAACGGCCTTTTTGAAGGCTTACTGTCGCCTCGAGCGACACGGATACCCTTTTTGATCAAAATGATGCATTTAGGCCAAAGCCTAATTTTCGGCCCAAGTGGGCCCACACACTCGTGTGGCCCATTCAGCCCATTTTCGGCTATGGTTTTGCGAACCTCGCAGCCACATCTATTATCCGACACTTGCCATGGATTTCGCCCCTGTGGGCCCATCAGCCCATTGGGTCCACTCGGCCCATTATGGCCCAACAAGGCCCATTATGGCCCAATAAGGCCCATTACGGCCTAAGCCCACGAGAAAGTCCATGGCACTCCCAAAGGTCTATCGTCAATATTTGTGGCTCGGTTTATCACTTCGAGCACTCGCACGCTCGAGTGATCTCGGATGCCGAAGTCTCGGCTTATCGGTTTTTTCAGCTTTGATCGGTATACAGTAGCACAGAAGTGAGAACAACAATATTCTGTGTTCGAACAGTATGGAAATAGGTGTATGATTACACACCTTGATTACGAATGTGCCACCAATCCCCTAGCACTGATCCTACGTTAGACAAGATCAATAGTTAGTCAAACGATCAAGAGGGTTATCCTCCCATTACACAACAAAACCGAAACCCCATTAACACCTACCTCGTTTCACCGGGTTTTGCTAAGTTCCTTCCGAATTCCAGTGAAGATTAAGGATCCCCGAAAGTACCTTGCGTTACAATGCACCCTTATTAAAAGAGTTTGAATACAGATGTGATTAACATCTACCTATGACAAAAACAAAGCAAGAGTGCTTGCTTAATCAAGGCTAAGAGTACGAATCGACTGCTTCTAATCGCTTGACCTTTCCTACACTTCGAGTGAACCTACATACCAACCAACATTAGACTACAGAAAGTGGGGAAGATTCGGCACTAGAGACAAGGATGATACCCACCACGAAAAATTGAAAGAAAGCAATATACTTACTCCTTAAATTCGGCAAGACAGGTTTCCTTTAGTACGGCCCTAGAGATGTGACTACAAAAGGAGGATAAGAAAAGATTGATCTCAGTTTACTCAACCTAAAGGATAACAGCAAAACGTTAAGGAAAAAAGAAGAAGATAGATTTGGCTAACTTGAAGGGTATAGAAAAGAAGACAAGAGGAAAAGGGAGATTGAATTCGGCCAACAAATGAGAAAACTTGCTTTTAGAAAAGAAATGGGATTTCAGCAAGGAAATAAATGAGAAAAGAAAGAAATATTCCCAGAGATTTCGGCACTAAAAACTTGCTCTCACTTGATCCCGAAAGCACCAAAAGGTCACTTGCAACAGATACTTAGGAAGAAAAGAATACAAAAAAGCCAAAAAGAACCAAAACCCGAGCTGAATTTTCTTCATACCAGCCTCTTGGCTGAAATTTTCATCTATCAACACTCCCAATTTCAGCCAACACTCCCACACACATCACTTCCTTGATTTTCTCCACCAAAGTCTCCTAGAATAGCTCTCATCCATCCATTTGAAACTTTTAACCGAGTCTCCAACTTCCCTTGTAGAGTTTGATCCAAACTCTACTTCTTCCACTCTCAAGTCACAAAATAAAAGTCTCCAATTGCAACTTGTGGAATTCGAACCCCACTCCCCCATGCTACTTCATTGATGCCACAGCCACAAGTGACATGCTCATCTTGTGTCATCTTAACGCACACAATTACTTAAGTCCAACTGCCAACAGCCCTCTCCACTTAAGGGCCAAAAACTAAAATTTTTCCAAGGCTCAAATTTGAACCCAGGCTTCCTTGGAACCCCCAAATACACTTAAATAGCTAGCCGTTCAAGCATAACATGAATTTTAAGCAAAATTACAGCCCCTACTTTTTGGGACGTTACACATTTTATTTAGGAGTGACACAAAATTGCTCCCATCGATGATACCAGACCAATGTCTAAATCTCATTACATAAAACCATTGAAGGTTCGAATCCTCGTTCCTGAATAAAATTTTTCCTTTGTAATTCGAGAAAATCTTTCTCGACATTTACATTTTGAAATTTTCGAGGATTTGAAACCATCGAAGTTTTTTTTGCAATGGTCTTTTTAGTTTTCCTAGGAGGCATAGTTGCTACAATGTTCACTATCAATACTAACAAAAATGAGCAATATTTCAAAAGCAATGGAACAATAAATTCGAAGTTTTGGAACTTTTAACATTAACTTTAGAGTCTTTGTTGCTTCTCTTCCAATGGTGATAATGAGTTACCTTGTAAATGTTTGATTCGTCACCTACTCCAAATAGAATTCAAGATAGAAAAAGAAAAAAATGGTTGTGATTTTAGGGATTTAATGAAAAAGCGGTTTTTGGATTTTTAACAAAGTTGAGAGTATTTTGAGAGGCTTAAGGGGGTTGAGAGAAGTTGAATTGTAGGTTTAAAGTGTTAATAAGTTTTAAAATAGGGATTTTGAGACTAAAACCCAGGTAAGAATAAAGTTTAATCGACTGGGTTGTGAAATTGGGTTGGGTCAACCCTGTAGAAAATTGCAGTAATGTCGCGGCATAGGGGTTCTGTGTCACGACACTCCTGGCAATTTACCGTTTCGCGACACCGAGGTTCGATGTTGCGACACACTCTGAATATTTGGAATCCTGGGTAGACCATTTTCTGTGTCGCGACACAAAAATGATGTGTCACGACATCGAGTTGATTTCATTAATCCTTTGATTCTAGACGTGGTGTTGTGACATGGAGGTTTCATGTTGTGACATTGACTTTGTTTTGAGACATTTCCTCTTCCAAAGTGTCTCGGATCCTATAAAACACAATGCTAATAAAAATTACAGTCTAGGTTAAGTAGTTAGTGAAATATACAATAATATATATAAAATTAGAGTTTAATTAGAACTATTAAGTTTTACTGCTGGATTCATCCGTCAATTTCAATAATGTGCATGAGGGTGTTTTCCTTGAATTATTTTTATCTATGTTTGTCTAGCATCTGTCGTGCCACTCCACTTTCTTTCGCTTGTCTCGTTCTTTAATTATATGCTTTCATCTTGCATTTATCACAAGAAATACCTTTCTCAAATTGAAACACTTAACCAAAGTTATAAGAATTTTGTAACTCAATGATCCCCTGAACCTCTTGTAATCCTGTTCTCATAGGTTATCTGCATGATATACTTTTCTTTTAATTTTTCTCCCCTCAGATTTATTAATGACCTTGATTAAGCCTAAAACATTTTCTAATATCAGGGAATTACTAAAATTTCCATAAAATTTATTGTTATATTTTCAATTGACACCTTATCCCTACTACAACAGACCAATCTTTCTGCGGTCATTTCTTTCAATTGGCAAGTATTTCCATTGTGTGGTTTAAGTATGGAATGGATACCTTCTAAGTTCCTTAACTCTAAGTCCCTCTTTGGTATAGATATTTCATTAAGGATATCTTCTGGTTTATTGGAAACTCCATCTATATTTAGAATTTTGAGCTTAGTGAATAACCTAAAGCTCTAGAGGTCTTTAAAATTTTAAAGTGTCGAATTAAGAACTATTTATTTTGCAAAAAAATATTTATGCTCAAGGAACCTCCTTAGAATTCGTTTGACAAATTACAAGCTAATTGAGATAGGCTAGCACAACTTACCTTATTAGTTATGACTTGACACTGATCATATTCCTGTTGAGATGGACACGATGTAATAGCCCGATTTTGGGTCTAGTCGACACAGTGGTTTCAGGACCACAAATTCGACGCAGTAAAATTTATTTTTATTATATTTTTATGGTCTACAGTTTTATGGAATGATTTCGTGAAAATATCGTTCGAAAATTTTAATGTTTGGGCACTTAATTTAGTTAAAAGGACTATATTGCAAAAGGTGAAAAATATGTGTTCTAGAAGCTGGAGGTGTCTAATTGCTATGAAATTTTAAATTGGAGGTCCTTAAATGGTAATTAGACCATTATGTTGTAGTATGGACAAAAATGGACATGGTTAGGTGAAATTTTGAAGTTAGGCATTAAGAGCATTTTGGTCATTTGGTAAATAACGACAAAATAAAACAAATAAAAAGATGTCATCTTCTTCAATTGAGTCCTTTAGTGTCGAAATTTTAGGGAAGACCATAGCCAGGGTTTATTCATCTTCCAAGCTCGATTGTAAGTCCGTTTTAGCCCCGTTTTTAATGATTTTTATGTTTTTGAGATCTTTACAACCTAATCTAACTATTTCAAGGACTAATTTGAAAAGATGTCAAAGTCTAAAAATTTACCCATGTTAGAAATTTGTGTATTTTGATGTTTAATGGTAGATTATGCAAATTTGATGTTGGATAAACAACTTTTACTAAGTGATTTTTGATGAAAATGTCAAAAAGGACCTATTTGTAAAAGTTGTAAAATTTGTAGTAGAAGTGTGATTTAATGAAAAATGTGGGCTGTTATGAGTATGATAATGGTTCGGCTAGGCTTGGGTTTTGAAGAAATTGACTATATTTCATTTTACGAGCCTATGGACTAAAGTGTAAAATGTTGAAAAGTTAGGGGCAAAAATGTAATTTTTCCATAATGTGATTTTTGGACTAAATTGAATAGCGTGAGTATTAAATGAGTTAAATTTACTATTATAGATCAAGAAAAACAAAGTTCGGACCTAGATCGGGGGAAAAACAAAATGTTTGACGATTAGGTCTATTTCCACTATTTCTGTACCGAGGTAAGTTCGTATGTTAATAATGCAATGTTATATTTGTATTTTAATGTTTTGATATTGCATGGATTGTATGATTAATTCTGTGAGCATATTCGACAAAGTTCCGGCAAGAGAGAAATCCTGGTTGAACCTTAGGAATAGATTAGGGTACAAGTGACATGTCACTAGGAACCCATGTGATTATGTGATTATGTGACCTGAGTGCTAGTCCCATACGTCCTACTGGTGGCTGGGTATACCGGTATATGTTGCGGATACTTGACAACTTGTGTAAGCAACACCACGTAGCTACGTCTCGACTGACAGCTTGTGTGAGCAGCACCACGTAGCTACATCTCGACTAACAGCTTGTGTGAACAAGCCCGTGGATAGCTCAAGAGCGAGCCTATATGTGTTATGAGATTTGTGGTAGCAATGGCTACATATGTGGCACTTATGTGCAAATCTTCCGTGTATCCAATTCCAAGTGGTTCAACGGGTATGTCAAAGATGAGGAAGTATGTGATTATGTTACGAGTTAGTACAGGTATGTACGAAAAACTCAAAGGAAGATTCAGTATATGATGAACTATTAGTAAGAATATGATTGAGTATGTTATGTTCATGAATTTTTAATGACATTTATGTTGATTCATGTTATGTTATGCATATGATAAATGTATAATTTATGTTGTTTATTATTTGCATATGAACTTACTAAGCTATATAGCTTATCCCCTTTCTTTCCATTATCTTATGGTGTCACCAAGCTAGCTCAGGATCGGAGATCGTCGGAGATCCATTCACATATTAATTATTATTTTGGGTACCATTGAAATGTCAATTTTTTGAGTAATGGCATGTATAGGGACTTGGTCATTTTGTTATATGTGTCATTGGTAATGTGGCCTAATGTATTGGCTTATAATGGGTAATGATTTCATTTTGTATATGGCCATGAAAGTTGGCTAATGTTGGTTATAAGTATCATTATATGTTGATACCATTCATGAATATGGAGACTTGCATGATTTGTGTTGATAAATTATGATGCTAAAGCATGTTAGATGTTAGCATGTGGATGTGATGTTAATACCTTGGTTGTGGATGTTTTGGTTGCCTAAGTATGCTTGAATTGGTATTATATGATGTTGTGTAGGTATGTGCATGGAAGGGTGGCAAAAGGCTTGGTAAATAGCCTTATTTTGTCCGCACGGGTAGACACACGAGCGTGTGTCTAGGTCGTGTGCGACACACGGCTTGCCCCACGGGCGTGTGTATTGGCCGTGTGTCCCCTGCACCTTAATTTTGAGAAACAAAATGCTCATAATTGAGTACACGGGCAAAGACACGGGCGTGTGTCTTCACACGGCCTCAGGCACGGGCGTGTGTCCCAGGCGTGTGAAGTCTGCACCTATTTTATGAAAAAAATCATGAAAACTAAATTGACCACAAGGCCTAGCACACGGGCGTGTGGCTTGGCCATGTGACTTCAATTTGTTCATGAGTTACAAACAGAGAGTTACACGAGTTAGGGATACGGGCGTGTGTGACCACACGGCCTGCCCACACGGGCGTGTGTGGCGACACGGCCAAAACCACACGGGCATGTCCCAAAACCACACGGGCGTGTAACCCTTGTTTCTAGCAAAAAAAAAATTAAGTTTTGTAAAAATTTCCTAAGTGCTCGGTTTAGTTCCGAACCACCACTAAAGCATGTTTTGGGCCTCATAGCCTCGTATTAGGGACTTTATGATTGATTATGAATGGTTTTAATTTGGACGCAAATTTATAACTCGATTTGTATGTTTACTTGCGATGTAAGTCCGGTAATGCCTCGTACCCTGTTCTGTCGTTGAATACGGGTAAGGGGTGTTACACACGATATTGGCAAAAGCGAGAATTCGGTATTTGACTTATTGTGTTCGATAATCAATTCTATTGTTGGCTCTATCTAAGATTAGATGCTCTATGTAAGGGTTGTAAAAGATGAAACCATTGTAAGAAAGTAAGAGATAAAGAGAATATGACGTAAAAAAAAATTATTAATTCCATATTAAATGTTTCTTCCCTTCACTATCTCTAGAATTCTCTTGTACAGATATAACCAACTCAACTGTTGCTTTAAAAAAGTAGAGGACTAAAACCTAATCTTGAAGGCTTGAACTTGTACTTCTTGTAGTTTTTTTAGTGAAATGAACTTAGAAATTCTTAATTTCTAAGTGGAAAAGGTTAAATAAGAATGAAATTAATGCTTTAGTTTTTATCGTACATGGCAGTGGAGATCGAAGTTAATAGTCATGTTGGAATTGAAAACACTTGCAAGGATACTTGTGATAAAGTGTTAGATGCTTTAGCTGATAATGATATTCGTGGTGAGTGGTTAGATAATGCAACTAATAATGAGTATCAGGTTAATAATGATGGAACAGTAACAGTTGTTATTTTCATCTGTAATGTTTTTCATTATTGTCTTGTTGCTACAATGTATACTTTTCTGTTGGCACTTGATGCACACCAAATTCAGTTTGAATACTGAAGAAAACCACAAGCTTTGTACCTTTATACGATGATGAGGGTACATGGGATTTGTGCCCCCATGCATTATTTCTAAATACTTTGAGATGTCTCTAAATTTTGGCTAACTAGAGATGTTCCTTGAGCCTTGCATAACCTAAGTTAAATACCATTTTCTCAGTAGGGCTATTGATGCAACTAACTGTTTTTTACCTCTTTAACTGCAACCTACTAATCACTTAAGTCCTTTTTGGTTTTTCAATGACACTATTTAGGATTTGAATGTTGTATTGGAACTTAAAGTTCCTTCATTTGCTTTTTCATGAATTTTGTTTTCTTCTGGTATTATGATGTGATGTCATTCAGTGGTTATAGTGTCGCTTAAGTAGTCATTCACAGACTCTACTACATCTGGGTATCAAATATCAAATACCAAATACAGCATTTCCAGTACAGTGTGCATATCTAAATACAGGAAAGAACTAAGCTAGATGTCTACATGATGATTTCTGTCCAAATAAAGGAAGATTTCCTTTGTTGGAAAGACACTAGAAATTGGAGAACAAACATCAAACGTAAATACTCGGATATTTGATTTGGCAAAGTTGAAAAAAGTGGAGAGCTTTCCTGGTGTTCATTATTATCCTTGGAAAAAAAAAAGGGATGATTTAGTGTGTACATGACAAGATGTGTTCATTATTATCCTTGCCTTGCCTGTGGGCTACTGGAGAAAAATCCCATGTCCTCATTCACCTATGAAAACATACGTGCAAAACAATTCTTCATACTAAGTAAATTTGAGCCAAAAAGAAAGGAATAGAAGAAAGAGGTTAATGCCATTACAATTTTCGTTCAAAGCAACACAAAGGCAAAGATTGAATCCAACGGCAGACATAACTTCAACGTCTTCATTGGGAATGTTCCTGAAGTCCAATCATTAAAACTTTTGCACATAAAGCATTGATGGAAGCACATGATCTACATGTATGTCCATGAAAACTCAGTAGGCAATAGAAAGTTGATTTAGTGAAACCTATTTGCTGCCTGCAAGTTGATCGAAATTTCCAAGGGCAACAGAAATGGGTAAGGGGCGAAAGGGGGATGATGAGGCCGGGAAGAACAGCATAGCTTCTTGACCCAACAGGGAATTTTTATTTGCAAAGTACATGGGCAATGGTTGTCATACATTTCTCACCTAGTTGACAATCTATCGATAGAGCCAGGGCTATTATAAGAGATGTAAAATACATTCAAAAGGAAGCCCCAACCCAATAGCAGAAGTTCAAGTTAACTACCTAATTTAAAAGCATCAACAAAAAGACCTAAGCACACTCCGGCTTTCCAATAGTTTACCATTACCACAATCGACTGCAATCTTCCAGTTTTTAAAGAAGGGGACTTTCTGTACATAAGCATACCGATCCCCTCGATTGCAGCAACAACAACCCCAGCAACTAATACATCCCAATCACCTGTTTGTCCAAGAATAGTTGCCAAAGCATTTGCAGTATAGAAGCCCAAAAGGAGGAGGAATATCTTCACGGGGAAGTTCTTTCTTGCCGAGTTCAACTTCTCTAATAGCTGCCTCCCACCTGCACTTACTATCCTGCCCAGTCGAGTACCACCAAGATTAGAGCTGTCACTGTTGAGACTATCTTCACCATTTCCAGGCACCCCACCAGTGTCTAAGGCCAATGCTATTTTCCAACCATGTCTTTTTGTTGAAGAACTGTTTTAAGATGAGCAAGATCATATGGGTTGTTTAAAAGAGCATCTAACAATTTCAATTAGCTAGCAAACAATCAGGTATCAGCTTACAATCATTAACAGAATCCTTCTGAGAATAGAAGGCCTTCGGAAGCTCAAAATTTTAATAAAGTTCGAAGTTACCTCTTTTTGGGGAACGTTAAAGACTTTAAACCACTCTTCGAAGATTGTCCACTTAAACTAAGCTCATTGCTCCACCTCTGGATTGCACAAGTTGCAAGCGTCAGACATGAACTTGCAAAGACATCATTCTCCGATATTGATAAACCTGCTTGCAAATTGATTCTTCCCACTTGACAGGCCATATACTGCAAACAGAGCACCCACAAAATCAGTGTGTCGAAGCAAAACAGATCAAATGTTTCAGCAGTTAATTGCAAATCTCCAATTGACAATACCACCGATATTCTACATAAGAAAGCCTGCCTTGTCTTTGCAGGTGCCAAGTTTCGAGTACTAAGGATTAATGGGCATCCAAAATAAGGCAGGAAATATGGAGTTGATGCATAATAAAATGAAAAGCAAGCCAAGGTAATCCTAGTCAGATAAAAGGAGCAAAATCATGAAAGACAATCAAGTTTCAGGAAATTTAAGGTTGTCACCACAATCATATGCTTCATTACCCGGACTCGGCAATTTGGGGTTCAGTACCCGTGTCGACACGGAATACGGGTCTGATCGGGCAAAAACCAGTGGACACGGCGGTGGGTGAGAACTGAGATGGGAGAGAAGAAAAAAAAAAAACTGATTTGCAAAGCCGAGAGAGAGAAGAGGGGCAATTGTTGGAGGTGGATGACGATAGAAGAAAGAGAAAAGACTTCCCAAATAAATGAACAAAAAAATTAGGGTGTAATTAGGGTAAAAGTACCATAGAGCTCCCTTACTATATTTTGAATTGCATTTTAGTCCCTCCATTAATAAATGGGCAAATTGGCTCTTGTACACTAGATGAGTGAGCAAAACAACTCATTCATTAAAATTGAACCATTAAATTTTTGTTCTGGTGTGGCATAATGATTTTTTCGGTCCTCCAATTTTATAAAAAGGTTATTTTAACCCTCATTTAATTTTTTACTCTTTTAGTTATTGAAGTTACACTTTTTGTCAGATTACCCCAAATGGATAGAAAAGTTAATATTAATTACCTTTACTGACATGATATACACATGGATTGCCATGTGAATGACATGTCAGCATTTAATTAATTTTTTAAAATTAAAAAAATATATTAAAATTTTTATACTTTTTAAATAATTTTAATGATTTTTAATTTGCATTTAAAATAACTTTTATAATATTTTTGAATTTTTAAAAATTTTAAAAATTAATTAAATACTAACGTGTGACCTAATGTCAAATATAGTAGTCATTTTGGTATATTTCTACACTCAAGGAGTTGTTTTCTAGCTATTTTAGTATTATTTATTACATTTTCAGTATTTAGTAATTATGTAGTAGAAGTTAATAAAATAAGTGTCATTTTGTTAGTGTTAGTGATCTATTAGGCCGACACGAGCCTTAGGTAGTTCTAATTTGTTAATTTGAGTGTGTAGGATGCTGAATTTAGGGCCCAATAAATGTAGGAACTTGGGACGAGTGATGCACAAGCTTCCAGAGCCGCTAAAGTAGGACACTAACCATAAGACTACAAATTACATGTCGTGTCACGCCATGCCTTGTGCATGGCGCGACATAGGACCAACGTGGAGCCCAAGCTTTTCAGGGTTATTTTCGTTTGTACAATCAAATTTATACGAAGATCTAGGACGTGCTAAAGACCTAATCTGGGCTATTAACACTTCCATAAATAAGACCTTAGGGGTTTGATGTAACTAAGTCGTCTTAGACGCATTCAAAAACCCTCATAGTTTAGGAGTAGGATTTAGATTTAGATTTAGTTTTCTTTTATTTTCTTAAACACTTTGTTCTTTTCTCTTAGAATCGATTTCGATCAAAGATTTCTTTTATGCAATCGAAGTTATTCAGTTCATCTTTCTTTTGCAAGCGACGAGACTCATTTCCCTAATTGAAAGATTCGTTATTCCACTCTTTGTAACACCCCTTACCCGTATTTGACACTGGAACTGGGTACGAGGCATTACTGTACTTAACTTGCTCAAACAAATAACCTCGAGCCATGAAATTTCATTTTAAATTAAAACTTTTCATTCGAGATTTTAAGGTCCCTATTTTAGGTCTAAGAGACCCTAGACATGCATTCGGAATGGTTCGAGACTAAACTGGAAAATTTTAAACACTTATAAATTTCTTTTTTGCTTAAAATAGGGCCAGACGCCCATGTGGTGAGGGACACGCCTGTGTGGGCAGGTCGTGTGGTCACACATGCCCATGTCCCTAGTTCGTGTGGATTTTATTTTTCATTTCGAACCTACTTGGGTTTTCACATGGCCGAACACACGCCCGTGTCCATGGGATGTGCCCCTCACACGACCATGACATGCCCGTGTCTTAGCCCATGTGCAAAAACCTTAACATTCTGTTTCTGACATCATCAACCTAATAAGGTCACATGGCCAAGGCGCACGCCCATGTCTTTGACCGTGTGGCGAATTAAATTCTTAAATTTAGGTGCAGACTTCACACGGCCTAGGCACACACCCATGTCCTATGACTGTGTCTCTCACACGGTTGAGACACACGGCCGTGCCTCAACCCGTGTGGTTACTACTAGGCATTCTGACTTGCCAACTTAGCATGCAGGGGGACACACGGCCTATCAACACACCCATGGGGCTAACTGTGTGTCACACACGGCCTAGACACACACCCGTGTGTCTACCCGAGTGGACAATTATAAGGCTAACTACCAAGCCAATTGCCACCATTTCAATGCAACATACATCATGACCATTAGGCACTTCTAATACCCGAAACCAAGACATCCACACATAGGTTTACACTATATACATCATGTGTATACTTTACTCATTCTATCACTCAAGCATGCACTTCATGAACTTCATCATCATTGAATATATAAACTTATCAAGTATTGGCCAATTTCCAATGGCCATTTACAAAATGAATTGAATGACATTAATAGCCACACATTGGCTAACAAATATGACATAACACAAAATAACCAAGTTCCTATACATGCCATACTCAAAATAAATCAAACTTTGCTATACCAAAGAGAAGTTGATAGTGTGATCTGAACTCTGACGTCCTACGATCCCCGAGCTAGCTTGGCGATACTACAAGGAAAAGGAAAAAGCGAGGAGTAAGCATAAAGCTTAGTAAGTTTGCATGAAATAAATAGCAACATAAAGACTTATGATAGCATCCATTCATCTCATTGAATAATAGCAACACAAGTTCTCAAGCACTTGACACAACTTACTCATGTTTACTCTTACCAATCACATATCACATTTCGGATTCATATCTCGTGTTTTACTCATGGGTACCTGTATCACTTCATCACGTAATTTAGCACTTATGCTATCTTGAACATAACTTAACTCATTGTCTTCTTTAACATAAACTTAGCTCTTTACCGGTTGAACTACTTGGAATATCGAAGGATACTCAATCTCATCATGCATGTAACACGATGCCAATGCCATATCCCATATATGGTTTTACATGGGATCACATCTCGATGCCGATGCCATATGCTAGATATGGTCTTACACGGGACCTCATATCTCGATGTCGATGCCATATCCCATATATGGTCTTATACGAGATCGTATATCGATGTCGATACCATGTTCCAGACATGGTCTTACACGAGATCTCCTTTCGGTGCTGAGGCCATGTCCCAGACATGGTCTTATACAGGACCTACATTCTCTCATGTCGTGATAATAGTATCCTTGCTATTCCGAATGTTCAACCGGGACTTCAACTTAACATAATCTCATTTTACTTTCATCGAGGCATCATTAATCATTTTCATAAAAATAATAGACATTTCTCATGATATCAAACAATTAAATACATAATGGCATTATGTAGCTTAATTTCACACAAACTTACCTCGGTACCAAAATATATGTGGAATTGTTCAATTTAGTCCACCACTTTATTCTTGCCTCGGTTTCGATCTGGACTTCATGTTTCTTGATCTATAATCACAATTTCACTTATTTAATGATCATGTTAATTAAAATAACTTATGAATCATACTTTGGCAAAAATTATGATTTTGCCTTAATCTTTTTACAAAATTACGATTTTACCCCTAGGCTCGTAAAATGAAACGTGTTCATTTTTCCCAAACCCAAGCCTAGCCGAATCATATTCCCTCTTATAGAAACTCAAGATTTCAATTATTACACACATTTACCACCTATTTTACAACCTTTACAAAAATGCCATTTTAGGTGTTTTCTTGGAAACACCTTTCACAAAAGTTGTCTATTTAACACCCAAGATTCATTTTCTTCCATAAAAATTCAGCAAAAAACATAATTTCTCACATGGAAAAACCCTATACTCTTAACCATTTTGCAAAATAGTCCCCTTATTAGCTAGATCATGCTACAAGGGTCTCAAAAGTACAAAAATTATCAAGAAAGACCATCAAAATCACTTACTTTCAAGGGTGAGAAGTTGCTGAAAATTTTGGGCTTCCAAAACCCCTCCTTAGCTGATATTTTCGATAGAAGAAGATGAACGAATACGGTGATATCATCTTTTTCTTTATTTTATTTTATTTCATCAATTAATCACCTAATTTCTACCAACTTTGACTTATTTTCAACTCTTTGTCCCCCTATGGCTGGTCACACATTCCTAACGGCCTAATTGCATATTAGGGACCTTCAATTTAATATTCTATAGCTATTAGACACCTTTAGCTTGTAGGACAACACTTTCGCACTTTATGCGATTTAGTCCTTTTTCGTAATTAAGCATGCAATCGCTAAAATTAATGCACCAAAATTTTCATGCACTCCTATAATCATGCTATAACACATAAACTAATATTAAAACTAATTTCTCCAACCTCGAATTAGTGGTTCCGAAACCACCATTCTGACTAGCCCCAAAATCGGGCTGTTACACTCTTAATCGATACAAATCAGGATTATTCTATATCTCTTTTCTCTTTAGGTTTATTTGTGTTACTTACATGTTTATATCAATTGAGTTTGAGATTATAAATACCATGAGTAGCTAATTCCTTTAAGGGATATTAACATGTGGATGAGGAAGTGATTAACGAAGGATTAAGGGTTCCCTACAAGATTAGTTGGTGTAAATTATGCATTCTTAAACCCTAGACTTGACAACTGTAACATCCCGATTTTGGGGCTAGTCGAAATAGTAGTTTTAGAACCACTAATTCGAGGTTGGAGAAATTATTTTTAATATTATTTTATGTGTTATAGCATGATTATATGAGTGCATGAAAATTTTGGTGAATTTATTTTAGTGATTGTATGCTTAATTACGAAAAAAGGACTAAATCGCATAAAGTGCAAAAGTTTTATTTGACAAGCTAGAGGCATCAAATAGCTATAGAACATTAAATTGGAGGTCCTTAATGTGCAATTAGGCCTTTCTAAAGGGGATAGCCGGCCATAGGGGACAAGAGATTAAGTTTGGTCAATATTTGGTGATATTAGGTAATGAAATGAATAAAATAAAATAAAAACAAGAAAGCTATTATCATTTTTTTTCCTATCATCTTTTTCCACCTATTTTTCACTCAAGCATAAGGGTTTGGAAGCTTGTAATTTCAGCATCTTACACTCCTTGCAAATAAGTGATTTTTGTGGTCTTTCTTGAAATTTTTTGTACTTTTGGAACCCCTAAAGCTTAAGCTAGCTAATGAGGGGACTATTTTGCAAAATGGTTGAGAGTCTAGATTTTTGCCATGTGAATATTTATGTTGATTTCTAAAATTTTATGGAAGAAAATAAATCTTGGGTGTTGAATATACAACTTTTGTGAAAGGTGTTTCCATGAAAACACCTAAAAAGACCTTTTTGTAAAGGTTGCAAAATAGGTAGTAAATGTGTGTAATAATTTAAATCTTGAGTTGATATAAGAGGGAATATGAATCGGCTAGGCTTGGGGGTGTGAAAAATGAATACATTTCATTTTACGAGCCTAGGGGCAAAATTGTAATTTTGTAAAAGTCTAGGGGCAAAACGGTAAGTTTTCCAAAATAAGAAGTTGTGGAGTGATTTGATTAATGTGGTTAATTAATAAATTAAATATGTCCTTATAGATCAAGAAGAACGTGGAATCAATCTTGATCGAGGAAAAGGCAAGGTTTCGGACTAAATTGCAAACTGACATATTTTGTATCGAGGTAAGTTTATGTATAAATGATACATCCTTATTATGTATGTTTTTACATATTAATGCATGGTGTGAATGCAAATGCTTATTATTGAGATTTATTAAAAAAAATGATAGAAAGTGAGGAAATTTTCGAATGAACCTTTGGGATAGGAAATATGATACGGATAAAATCCATGAATAAATAAATATTGGTGGGCTGTGTGCGATACCACCGTAATTATTATTGTTGGTGGGCTGTGTGCGATACCACCGAAATTATTATTGTTGGTGGGCTATGTGCGAAACCACCGAGTATCTAATATTATTCCGAAGTGTTCATCGATAAACTTGTCTAAGTGAAATTACATGTGGCTTTGTGGTGATAAGTGCAGGGTATAAGTGCATGTAAATATGAGCAATGTTTTATGATATGTGTTTGGGATGTGGTAAAGTTGGAAATGAGTAAGTATGGTTATGAGGATCTAAATTGTTTTTGTTTGGTATGAAATGTTCATGATTGATAAGTATGTGATATGATGTTTATCGTTTACATATAGACTTACTAAGCTTAAAGCTTACTCCCTTCTCTTTTCCCTTGTTTTATAGTGTCGAAGAGCCAGCTCAGGATACGGAGACAGTCGGAGGATCACCCACACTATCCATACATTTTGGCATAGTTAGAGTTAGCATTTTGAGTATGGCATGTATAGGGACTTAGACTTAGTTGAATGTCATATTGTTTTGGCCAAATGTGTTGGCTCATTTGAGGATGAATTCTTTTGTATCAGGCCATAGTTGATGGCTCTTTCTTATTAATCTATGAAATAATGAGGTTATTTATGAATGTGCAAGTTGCATGGTTGATTAATTGGTTTAATTATGCATGAATGAATTGGTGGCTTGATGTGGTTTATATTTGTACAAGTTAGGGTGGTAGAAAGTGCTTGGCAAATAGCCTTGTTTTTATCCACACGGGTAGGCACACGGGCGTGTGTCTAGGCCGTGTGCGACACACGGTTTGCCCCATGGGCGTGTGCCCAAGCCGTGTGAAGTCTGCACCTGAATTAGGAATTTAATTCGCCACTCGGTCTAAGGAACGGGCGTGTGCCTTGGCCGTGTGAAATTTATGGGGTGATGATGTTAGAAACAGAATGTCAAGGTTTTTGCACACGGGCTAAGACATGAGCATGTCGTGGCCGTGTGAGGGACATGGGCCATGGACACGGGCGTGTGTCAGGCCGTGTGAAAACCCCTGTAGGTTCGAATTGAGAAATAAATCTACATGTGTGTGGGACACAGGCATGTGATATGCCACACGGGCGTGTCCTTTCTTCCACACGGGCGTGTGGACTATTTGATGAGAATTTTTCTAAGTTTTTCTAGGGATTTTTTAAAGAATTCGGTTTGATCCCGAACCATTCCTAAAGTGTGTTTTAGGCCTTGTAAGCTTGTTTAAGGGGCGATATGAAAAGTTTTAAATTTTGAGTGGAAAGTCATGTTTCGGTTTTGCATGATTGCTTGAGTATAAGTCTGGTAACACCTCACATCCTTTTTCGGTGTCGAATACGGATAAGAGGTGTTACCCTAGGAAGTAATTAAAGGTTAAACGAGGTTGGGAGATAAGTTTGACGAGTAAACCGTAATTTATCTTGGTTGAGAAAGTGAGGTCAGGAGATAAGAGAGTATCAATCAATTAATTAATCAATTAGAGACTGGGAGGTAATAATTGGTTAGTTAATAGCTAATTCACCCTAAAACCCAAATCCAAAGTTAAATACAACCCCTGAAACAAGTTAATCTTCATGACCGGTTTAATCGGTTTAGTTGTTTGTTTATTTTGTTGTTTGTTTATTTTAGTTATTTAGTTTATGAAATTTATCTCTTTTATGATTTATCGTAATATAGATTTTAATTATTACTATTTAGACTTATTATTGTAAAGAGATTTTCAATAGATTTAAATCATCCTACCTTAAAACACAGTATTATATTACAATTTGACCCATATACATGTGGACACAGCTACTTTATTTCTTATATTTTTGGTGTAGTATTTTCCAATCACACATTCGCACGTTTGGCAGCGGTCAACGTGTCATCCACGTGGGAACCCACGTGTATGACACATTAACAAAATTAAAAAATGTTAATTTTTCCATCTTTTTTGGGGTGATTTGACAAAAAACACAAGTTTAAGAGCTATAAAAGGTGAAAAATTAAATAAAGGGCTAAAATAACTCTTTTTTTCTAAAATTGGAGGGCCAAATAAGTTATTATACCTTTTGGTGTTTATATATAAAGGATAATAACAAATTTAGCCTTCAACATTTTACACATTTATTCAATTTGACCCCTACTCTTTTATTTGAAATAAATTTATAAAAAAATATGAATAATTATTAGAATTTATAAAAAAATAATAAAAACATTGACAATAATTTCAGGGAATATCAAGCCAAACTTATGCGAGGCTCATGGCTCAATCTCAGGCCCTTGGATGTGATGGGCTTACACTACCTTAAGGCTCAATAATGAGGTCAAAGGTCAAGGGAATCAAAGTAAGATTGAATGAGACCATACAAGACTTCGTTAGAAAGGCTTTAGAAGCACATACAAGAAGAAAAGAAAATCAAGATTCACATTCTTGTTTTCAAGAAAATCAAGAAACCGATTCTTGGTCCAATTTTGCTATGTTAGGTGATTTCAAGAATAAAGAAAATCAATATTTCAAATCTTGGAATTCTTGGTCCAAGAAACCGAATCTTTAAGTCGATGCGCGATGGATTACATATACGAGCTTCAACAAGCCAATTTCGAGAACGAATGATCACAAGTCCAAGTTCTTAAAAATCGACCCATTGGGACTTCAACAAGCCCATCATGAAGTTTGGAGAAAGACTTAGCTAAACATTAGGCCAAACTGTTAAAGTGACCCGATTAGTAAACATTTTAATTTTTCTTTTTAACTTAATTAGTGGATCAACATGTAAAAATTCAGCCCAACGAGCCCATTTAGACCTTTGGACAAATTTCCCATGCAATTCCACACTTAGATTTATTTTCACATATTAATTAGTTAACTAGTTGATGAGTTGTCATGCTTAGTTGACAAACTTATCACATCCTTAAATTTAGGAGACTAGTTAGAGGTTGGCAGGCTATAAATAGGGTTTTCCCCTTGTATTCATTCGTTGATTATTTGCTTTTGGGTTAATAAAATTCTCTTTGAGTTTTCTTTTAAAGAAATTCTCTTGAGTTTTCTTCTAGATGAGTTTTAACAATATTTTCATATTGGGAGAATCATCTTCAAGCTTTTTCTTTCCAATGAGTCTTTTTTGGAGAGAAAATTAGAGTTGTTTGAAGGGGGTTGTATATTCATCTTGTTTCTAAGGTTCCTCAGGATTTTCTACACATCATCTCCATCTTTTCCATCTCTTTTCTTTCTTTTTTATTTTATTTTGTCTTATTTAATTGAATTTAATCTTTGATTTATTTGATTCCAAGTCATAATTCATCAAGAAAAGATGTTCTCTCACCTTAATAAATCAAGAATCATTCAAAAATAGGAATTCTTTTATTTTTCTTGTTGTTTTGAATCTTTTTGTTACAAAACAACTTTTATTTTGCTTAATTCTTCATTCTAAAAAAAACTATTTTGTTTTCTTGTTTTCAGATCTGGTTAAGGACTTCTTTGAAGGTCAAGAATGGTTTCTTCTTAATCGAGAAACCCTAATTTGATCATTCTTGGACTCATTTCCAGTTGCCTCTTTCTTTCTTTCTTTCTTTCTTTCTTTCTTTCAATTTAGGTTTCTTTTTCATTCAATTGTGTTCAACTACTAATCTGTTTTGTTTCTTTTGTTTAGATCTCCATTCTGCAACTTTCTTTGCCATCAAGAATGTCCCAAACCATTTCAAACACTTGGTTTTCAATGTTCTTGGCTGGCCAAATCTTATTTTGATCTCTTCTTTTGATTTCATTCAGTTTTAATCATTATTCTTTAAAATCTATTCTAATTGATTGCTTTCCGTTAATTGGCATTTGGACAAGGACTTAACTGAATATCAAGCCAAATTGTTAAAGTGGCCCAATTTCTAAACATTTTAATTTTTTTGTTTAACTTGACTTAGTTAGTGGATCAACATGTAAAATTTTGGCCTAAGGAGCCCATTTAGACCCTTGGATGAATTTCCCATGCAATTTTACACTTAGATTTATTTTCACATGTTAATTAGTTAGTTACTTGATAGTTGTCAAGCTTAGTTGGCATACTTATATCACATTCTTTAAATTTAGGAGATTAATTAGAGGTTTATAGGCTATAAATAGGGTGTGCCCCCTTGTATTCATGTAACAACCTATACCCGAGACCGATGCTAGGACTGGATACGAGGCATTACCAAGCTAAAACTCACTTAAACATGTACTTACGGGCTGTAAAATTTTGAACCAACTTAAAACTTTTCTTTCTTGATCATAACATGCATATTATGGGCCTACGAGGCCTTAAACATTTATCCAAACGTCTTTGGACACTTCATCTAACTCTCATCTTAGAAGCAGGGTTCACACGCCCATGTTGCTTGAGGACACGCCCGTGTACTCATTTACATGCCCATGCCTACAATCGTAGAAGGTTACTGACTTTATTCACACGACTCTGACACGCCCGTGTCTACCAACCGTGTGAAGCTACTGACTTCAACCACACGGCCTAAGCACACGCCCATGCTTTGAACGTGTGTCTTACACGGCCCATACACATGGCCGTGTAAAATGACTGTGGTCTAACTTGATTTAAAACATTAAGGTGCAGGGTTAACACGGTCTAGACACACGCCCGTGTGTCTAGCCGTGTAGGCAATTAGAGGCTATTTACCAAGCCATTTACCAAGCCATTTACCTCCCTTAAATTAAGATCAACTCAACTTCAACCAATACAAATCATTAATAATATAACTTTTATGAACATTACTACATATTTCATTGACATCTATATACAAACAACTTAAACAAGTTTGGCCAACCACTTAACCATATACAAAAGAATAATAACTTGATAGCCTATATAATGGCCTTACAAAAAAAAAAAACATGTTCTCAAAATGACTGAAATTCCTATACATGCCATACTTAGTAATATAATTTGGCTATACCAAAATAAGGGTCGATAGTGTGCTATGAACTCCGACTCCAATGATCCACAATTTAGCTTGGCGGGACTACATAGAAAGAAACAATCAAAGACGTAAGCATTTAGCTTAGTAAGTTTGCATGTATAACACATAAAAAAAAACTTGCTTCATATAAACCATTTGACATAAGAATGGTATTATTATCTCATCTATAAAGCTTACTTACTCATACATGATTTTTACTTGTCCCATGGTACTTACTAATCTCGTACTTGTAAGGTAACAAGGTACCTGTATCTCTTGATCACATTGATCAGCATACTTAAACATAACAATCATGTTTCTAATTCATCGTTCATAACATGAATAATATTCAATTTCAATTTGATAATGGCTTTGCTTTCTTAACATTCTTGTTTTCACATTTTAGCGTTACTCATTTGCCCGATGAATTTCTATGAATTACCGGGAATACTAGATCTCTAGTCATGTACTTGATGCCAATGCCATACTCTAAATATGGACTTATGTGGAAGATCTCTTCTTGAATCAATGCCGAGCTTGCCTTGGTCTTACATGATAACTTATTTAATGCCAAGCTTGAGTCCTTGGACTTACATGACAACTTGTTCAATGCCAAGCTTGGGTCCTTGGACTTACATGATAACTTGTTCAATGCCAAGCTTGGGTCCTTAGACTTACATGATAACTTATTCAATGCCAAGCTTGGGTCCTTGGACTTACATGATAACTTGTTCAATGCCAAGCTTGGGTCCTTGGACTTACATGATAACTTGCTTAATTGCCGATGCCATCCCTTGGCTTGGTCTTATACGGACTTTCTTATCTCATGTACTGGACCGTATATTCAGGGTAATTCATCTTCAATCGGGACTTTCTCTTGTTTAATCTTATTGACTTCTTTGTTTAACATAACATTAAACCATTCATGATAACAATGTATATTATACTAAGCAATTAAATGATAAAATCATAAAGCTTAGAACTCATACAAACTTACCTCAAAATACAAATGTATGTAGTTAAGCAATTTAGTCCTCGACTTTGTTCTTGCCTCGATTTCGATCCGGGCTTCATTTTTCTTGATCTATATCATAAATAGATCATTAATAATCATATTGACTAAATTGACTCATAACTCATACTTTGGAAAAATTACTAATTTGCCCCTATACTTTCTCATATTTGTACTTTTGCCCCTAGGCTCGTAAAAGATTTTCATGCAACTTTCTTAAACATCATGCTTAGATGAATCATTTTCTCTACTATAGCAATCATCAATTCTCTCTAGTTCTAGCATGTATGACCAATTTTATAATCATTACAAAAAGGTCCATTCTATCATTTTTCATGAAATTCCTTAAGGAAAAGATGTTTATCTAACATCAAACTCTCATAAACTTTCATAAAACATCATTTAGCATGCATGTCGTTTGGCTATTTTAAACATGCTAGCTCATCAATAGCTAAAAAATAGGCTACTCAAAATACGAAGAATATCAAAACGAGCTTAGGAGCACTTACTAGCAAGCTTCAAAATTGAAGAACCCTAGCTATGACTTCTTTCAATTTTCGGCAATGGGGGAAGAAGATGATGAGATTTTTATCATCTTTTTCCTATTTTAAACACTTATTAGACAAATGACCAAAATGCCCTTCCTCATAAAAATTTCTATAACACCATCTCAAGGCCAATTTTGTCCAAAATATTTTTTGGAAAAATTTCTATTTAAGGACTTCTAATACTATTCTAAAGCTATTTCATACAAAAAGCTTCTAGAAACTCATATTGTGCAACTTTTACAATTTGTCCTTTTGGACCAATCCACCACAATTTAATAAAATTGCTTCATGAAACATTCATACTAGCATGCAAACATGGCATAAACTTTGTAAACTCATAAATTCACCTCGGATTCGTGGTCTCGCACCACTATTCTGACTAGGCCCTAAATCGGGCTGTTACAATTCATTCATTGATTATATGTTTTTCAGTTAATGAAATTCTCTTTGAGTTTTCTTTTAAATAATTTCTCTTGAGTTTTCATTTAGAAGAGTTTTAACAATCTTTTCAGATTTTAGGAATCATTTTCAAGCTTTTTCTTACCAATGAGTCTTTCTTGGAGGGGAAATTAAAGTCTTTTGAAGGGGAGGTTGTGGATTCATCTTGTTTCCAAGGCTCCTTAGGGCTTTCCACACACCATCTCCATCTTTTCGATTTTTTTTCTTTCGTTTCTTTTTTTTGTTCTGTCTTGTTTAATTGTATCTGATATTTGATTTATTTGATTCTAGGTCATAATCATCAAGAAAAGACGTTCTCCAACTACATCAAAAATCATTCAAAAATAGTTCTTTTCTTTTCTTATAGTTTTGAATCTTTTTGTTACAAAATAATTTTTATTCTGCTTAATTCTTCATTCTAATAAACTATTTCGTTTTCTTGTTTTAAATTATGGTTGAGGGCTTCTTTGAAGTTTGATCGCACCCCAACATGCATGCATCGGGGTTGTGAATCAACACAATCATCTCTAGATATCTAGCAGTATATTACAAGTGTGACATGTCGAGTTGTAATATTTATAGTGTTGCAATAAAGCACTTGAGTATTCCAAGGATTGAACCCAAGAGAGTTCGGGGATAAAGTGATTCCTAAGCAATAAGCATGCAAATAGGAAGTCCAGCTAACTACTCGCTAAGTACTATATTACGATAATTCATAATCAAGGGTAAATTACACTAATCGACTACCTAACACTAAGAAGGATCAAATTGTAACACATGCAAAATTACGCAATTAACAATTCAAGACACACAAGTGATTGGTTGACTTCTATGTTGTTAATTAGTCTTTGGTTTGGGGATTTAAAAGGCTTAAACTTCTAATTGACTTAATTTTACCTCTCGGTTACCACTTTACCAAATTAGATGATTTAGTCAAGTTTATATCTCGACCTCAAAACTAACTCGGGACAACCAAATTGGTGCTCAATAGTATCTGCTCTCGGTCTCGTCTATTTAAATGTTTACTTAGTGGCATCAATTCTAAGTTTTGAAGTCTATTTGATTTAGTCCAGTTTTTACGTTTTTAGTCTTTGTACCAAAAACTAACCAACAACACTTCTATCTACCAACCACAATAATATAGTTACCGAACATCATTTTTACACAAACAACAACCCAACACATATTCAAATCATTCATTAAAATAAGTACGAGAGTAAAGGTAAGAAAAAGCTTATGGATTTCTTTGATGACTGCTTAAGGAAGATGATGATAAGAATAATGAAGGTGAAAATACCAATAAATTTTGGATCTTTTATGCTTTATAGAGTACATAGAACTATAATTTATTGAAGACTTTCAAATTAAATCAAATACAGAGTGAGTTTAAGGACTAGATTGTAAAGAAAATTAAAAAAAAACTCTACACTAAAAACTAACTAAACTAACAACCCAACTAAGTTCAAAAAAGTAAATACCCTAAACCTAACAATGAAGAAGAAGATAGCTACTTAGCTAAAAATATGATAGAAAGTAAAATAAAGTTGGCTCCTTTAAGTGTTCAGCCAAAGGGTGTTTTTATCATCTTATTACAATCCCAAAATTTGGATAAAAGTGTCACTAGAAGCTTTATTTTGATTTTGGAGATGGTGTTGGACAAAAGACTACCCCTAGAGAAATTTTATCCTCGTCAGTTAGTGGTGTAACAACACCCAGGCCTTGATGTCGTGGCACCCTAGGCAGTGGTACACTTGTGGTTGTGGGGGGTCTTAATGTTGCGACATCACTGGTGTTGGCTTCAATTTCTTCATTTAAACACCTTGAAGGATATCACTAGTTTGAAGGTTCGGTATCACAAAATTGGCTCGATGTTGCGACATCCTACCTTTGGTGTCGCGACTCTCTTGACAATAGGCTTGTAACAACCTTTACTCGATCCGGTCATCGAACTTGAGCTATAGGATGCTACAATAGAAAAAAGAAACAAATACATACATTTTCATCAATAATATTCAATAAATATAAATCAATTCTTATGTTTAATATGAATTTTAAACAAATCTGAGTCTCATTTGAGCTTAAAAAGCTCTTAAATCAAATCAGAATCAATTTAGGATTATTTTTAAACTTTTACAAAAAAAAGGGTAAAAATTGCAAAACAGGGGGTCACATGGCTGTGTGACAAGTTGAGGTCGTGTGGTGCTAAATCACATAGCCGTGTCCTCAAATCGTGCTATAGACTATGGCTGTGTAAATCTGAGTCACTAGATCATTTCGCAAGGTCGTGTAACAAACTGTATTTGTGTGGACTTAAATGTAAAATTTATAAACCTTCACATGGTTGTGTCGCTAGGCTGTGTGAGTGACTGTGACTGTGCTTACCCAAAACCACCTTGATAATACAAAACACACGGCTATGTCACTTGCCTGTGTGTGACATAAGGTTGTGTGTTAGACCGTTTACGACATTATAGACCACCTAAGGCATATCATAAATCACCCTTTCCAAATTTACCTATAATGCATTCAATAACCAATGCAAATATGTCCCAAAACTTGATAAATTCATGATATATCATAGCATAAACTCTTTCCCTAAACATACAACCAATATGCCCTCGTTGGCATCAACACAACATTAGAATCAAGTCATTAAATTTAAACCAAATCCCTTAATCATTTCATACCACATTCTATTTCAAGTTCATACCAACATCTAAAATTTGTCATTACCATTAACCTTCTAAATACCAAACTTGGCAACAAACCATACATCATATAACAAGTTACCATATAAACTTTTATATATGTGTAACCAAGCTAAAACACATTTATCAATTTGTATAAGTTTAACCATCCTATGTACATTCCACAATAACCAAGTTTAAACAATCAAAAGTCTACTGAATCGAGAGACGGTAGGTGTGTGCTTCTCGTTGATCGGATTGACACGTTTTAAACGTCCAAAATCTACAGAAAAATTAGTAACGCGGGTAAGTATTTTAAATACTTGGTAAGCTTATATAATATAAACTTTTACTTACCTTAATTACTTATCATATAAAATTCATTATGCAAAACATCACCAAATAAGTAAGGTTTTGAACTTAAAACCATACATATAACCTCAAATGATCATTTTCCATCACAAGTCAATTTACACCTTATATCCATATTTTGAACATCAATTACCAATGCCAATTACATAACTTCACATTTCCATATTTTATTTCTACATGATGAAACATCGTTAAAGAACTCAGTACACAGGTGAAAATAATAGTGCTCGGGTACCTGTTCAGGTTAAACCTACACAACAAATATCAATTGCTCATTCGAGCTAATTATAAACAATAGTGCTTGGTTACCCATTCAGGTTAAACCTACACAACAATTAGCCTGGCCAGGGATTAATAAACATGTATCCTCAATTCTACAATAAATGCTGGAGCTTGGTACCATTAGGCATCAACTCGTAACCTCGTATACGAGACTTTTACTAAATTCATTAGGATTTAGCCTCAATTAATATAACAATTCATAATTATTCACAAAACACCTTTACATAATTAAGCATAACATAACAACAATATGAGCTCAGTTATACTATATGAACTTACCTGACAAAACAATAACGGTTTAGATGATAGGGACTATTTGACAATTTTCCCTTTTCCTCGTAAATCTTCCAGTTGTTGTAATTCTTGGTCTAAATCGTAATTCAACTCAACCATCTATTCTAAATATCATTTAACAATATATTGAAGTTAAATAACAACTCAATTTCATCTATACAACAATTCTTCAAGTTTTGCATTTATTACAATTAGTCCCTAAAACTGAAAATACTATAACTTTCAAATTTGAGCTTCAATTTCGAAACTGATCTCAAACACATCCTTAGTTAACATACCTGCATCATATAACATATAATTTTCGTACCCTTATTTTACATATTTCACATTTTAGCCCTAGATGACTAAACTATCAAAATCTCACTTACAATTTAGTCCTACTAACAATTAAGCTTAACATGCTAGCCATTAACACTAAAAACTTCAAGAATCCTTCAACGGTAACTTTTCTAAACTTTAACAGTTTCACAAAATAGTCCCTGGGCTAGCTAAATCAAGCTCCTAGGATCTCATAAACACAAAAAAATAAGAAAATGACTAAGTTTAGCTTACCAATCAAGGATCAAAAGTTTTGAAGCCAAACCCTAACTCTGCCTTTAGTGTTTGTGAGAAGAAGATGATGACCAAGGTAAAATGAAAATGGTTTTAGATTTTGTTTCATTATTTTAACCATTATACATTGTAATATTGTTATAAATTATAATATATCACATTTTTAATTAAAGTAATCCCCATTGATCATCCATTCACTTTGAGAAATGGTCTAATTGATGTTTAGACCCTAACTTATTTATTAAATAAGTCCTTAAGCTAATAAAAATTTATAGCGATTGACTTTTAACACTTTTACAATTCAGCCTTTCTACATTAATTAATCATTCAATTATCAAAATTATCGGACTAAAATTTAATATTAACTCTAACATAGACTAGACTGACTCAATCATTGGAGAAAGGGGTTCCAAAACTATCATTTTTGATACCACTGAAATCGGGCTGTTATAAGGCTCCAAGTTGATTTTGAGTTGAAGTTTTGCATTTTCATGGTGGAGGGGTTCTGTGTTGCGATATCCATAGCATCAATGTCGTAGCACCCACTCTGAAAGATGTTTTCCTCGAGGTTGGGCCATCATTGTCTTCCTACACCTTTTTAGTTCCCCATGGCACAGCTTTCCCAAATTAGGCCTCAATAAGGACAAAAATACTCAAAAATGTTTATTAATGATAAAATATAAAATTCAACAAAATCATAGAAAATACACTTAATTTTCTTGAGATTGGATGTATCAAATTATGACAGATCAAACTCTCCCACACTTAACTTTTTGCTTGTCTCAAGCAAACACCTAAAACATATGTAACATAGACGACCCTTGAACAATGACCATATTTGACAATAAATTAATGATTATGTATAGTTTAATCAAATTTTCTTCTCTACAACTTAAGAATGATGCATTGCGAATTCACAACATTGGGAGGAAACCAAATTAGTTCACGAAGTTACAAAGTATATAGATATAGAGGTAATCCCATAAAAGCATAATTCTTCACACGATTCCACCAAAATATGATATGTAGATATGATGTGCTAATACATGAAGGAATTCAACTTATTCATTTCTCACGAAGTTTTGCAAATTTTGGATTTGCCAACAAAGATGTTAAGGTTACATAGGGCTTTTTGGCTTGTAATGTTCTAATGCTTAGGTTGGTATGAGTTCAAAGGAAATAACAGCACAAAATGGTTCAAGCACTAAGAACAGTATAACATATGGCATTGTTCCCATTTCCCCATATGTAATCGTTAAGCTCACCTCCTTATTTCTCTTTCTCTCGCCTTCATTTTCTCTCCAACAATATGGAAGATATGGTTTGATATTAGTTAGTGCAAACACCTTAGTGAGTACTTGTGCATTATGACAATGAACGACTCATTTTGAGCTCCTCATTTTATTTCTCATTTTGAGCATATTTTACAACTTTTTTCTTTTTTCACTAACAATTCTTTTATCTCTAATCATATTTCTTATTCACTCACTTTTTTTTACTCTCACAATGTTTTTGTTAGCTCACATTTTTCATTATATGCACATTTTGTAAGAGGCTATACACTTTATATCGGACCATCTATTCAATATTCACTCAATTTCATTTTCAAAACCTCCAAATTATTTCTACCTAACCCTCAATGTTCGTGGCCTGACGTCTATTCTATAGTGCTTTTCAAGGTCAAGGACTAAGAAGGGTTGAAGTTTTAACTCAGTTTACGTTCCATGTTTCCAAAATATTGGTTCATCAAGAAAGGATCAACAAGGCTCAAAATCAGGGAACTAGGGATGTGTATAGCCTATAGGTTAGTCATTTAGGCTCTTGGCTAAACAAACATTGCCTTAGGTCATCCCTTAGCATCTCAATATATACAAAACAAAAACATGCTTCTACTTGTTTCCATGAATAATGTTAAATTCCAATATATGTATTTTATCTACAAACTTATTCATCATTTGGTTACAAATTTTTAAAAAAAATTAGGAATTTTGACTACCTTTATTCTATTATGCAATGTAACTAATTAAGCTAAACAATTTAACTC
This sequence comes from Gossypium australe, assembly GCA_005393395.2. Taxonomy (NCBI): domain Eukaryota; kingdom Viridiplantae; phylum Streptophyta; class Magnoliopsida; order Malvales; family Malvaceae; genus Gossypium; species Gossypium australe. The sequence continues at coordinate 67,240,254 of CM016615.1, forward strand.
TCAAAGAATAAAATTCATCAAGCATCATTCAAAATTTGTATAAATCAAAGAATCTATTACATAATATCATACCACATTCAATCAATTGTCAATCATACAATGTTTATGTACCATGCAATAAATGAAACAAAAAGAGAAAACAAGCACACAACCATAAAAATAATTAAGCATGGAAAATTTTTCTATGAATTCCCCCCCACACACTTAAATTTCACATTGTCCTCAATGTGTATCCCCAAAAAAAGATAAAAGGGATAACAGACTTCCCTGAATGTCTTGAAGGCTCATGCTAGCAAGTTAGGGTCGTCTACCTTCTTTTTAAAGCTCGAAGTTGTAGTGTAATCTTAGAGTGGGTGGCCTACACAGAAAAACAAACAAATACAATATGCAAATAATAAAATAAAAATAAAAATCATCCAAATCAAGTTAAGTTCAAAATAATTTAGTATTTAATAGTAACATTCAGTATAAAATAAAAAAAATACAAAGAAATGTAACTAAACTTCATTATCGGAGTGTGAATTCGATTCCATGATCTACTTCCCTTTTGCTTTCACCGATGCCCATTTGTACACATGCTAAGTTGGTCACCTACGTGACTCGTCCTCGTCAGGACTGTGAAAGACAACCTCTTTGGTTGAGGGACACTCAGGAATGAATGCCTTATCTAGGTGATCTGCCACAATTTGTTGTGGGAACTTGTTTTCTAGCAATTTAGTATTGTTTTAGCTCGTTTTTTGTTTGAGCACTTGGTTAATAAAATGAGCAATTTTGAGTGTTTTATGACCTTTTACGCCAATTTGGGCCTAAGGGAAGACTAACATTGTAACATCCCCAAACCCAGCCCACGAGCCCTGATCGGATCTGGTTATGTCACTGCGGAAAGACAGTGAAAATTCTTTTGACTTTAGAATTAAACATGAAAATTTGTTGACTTTTGAAAATAGTGTTTATTTAAAAATACAAGTAAACTTTGTTATCCTAAAATGTTTGGGTTAAAGCCTTTATTATGCATACATATTGAATAAATAGTTTGCTAAAAATAAAATCATTTTCACATAGTGATTCAAATTAATCAAACCATAATTAAAATGATAATAAAATAATTCCAAAAATAATAATAAGGCCCTTATTACAACCAATACTTACAACCAAATACTTAATATAAATAAGCTTAAAATAATTAAACTTCTTCCTCGGCATGGGCCACCCTACATCCTCTCCTAACCCGGTCCAACTTTACGCATCACCTGAAATGGTTAAGAAAAATAATGGGGTGAGTCCACAGACTCAGTGCATAATCATAACACATGTTCCACACGTATGGGCTTAGCCCATATCCATGCAATCCACGAACCATTTATGCAATCATGCATCACAGCCCAACCTAGGTCCATCCATTACACCAACCTTAGCAGACTCCCTGCTCAAGGCCGTGGCTAACCCACCGATCACCATCGAGTGATCCCACATATCCTACCTTGGCAGACCTGCTGCACAAGGCCGTGGCAGAGCCACCGATCACATCGTGATCCCAACATTAATCCGTCTACGGTGATGCACACAGCCATCAACCGCCGAGATGGGCACCTAGCCAACATCTCCCTTGATGTAGCACACAGCTAATCATCAAGCGCTAATGTAGCCCGAGGCTAGCATTAGACCACGTACATAAAGATGTACCCCCTTCCTTCCTCGATCAAGCCCAACTCCCATGCATGTTTGTAAATGCCTCATATCAAATCATCACATAAAATAAGTATACATCTCATATCATTACCACATCTTATATACATAAATATATACATGTATACATTATAATAACTTAATATCACAAACTTACCCACCTGATATCCGATTACCCAAACATAGCACTTACCACTTAAGCCATTATGATCGGCTACCACACATCATACATAGGTATAAACGTTAGCAAGCAAAAATCGAAGAAACAGTGCGATGACTACGCACCTAATCACTTGGAGTTCTAAACTCTCGATCCCAACGCTATCGCTCAATAAGACTACGGCTATCTGCCTATAGCTTTCTCCTGCTGCTGGCCCACACCCCGGTGGCCAATCCCGAACCGCTGAGACAGCTCTTTTCTTGAACTTCGGGATAGGGATTTTCCCTTGCCCACCTTGACTGGTATTGGCCTCAACTGATCGAATCCCGATTGCTACTAAATGCTTCTGCCGATTTGCCCCTTACCTAACAGGCTGTCGAAAACCCTTATGAAATCAAGCCTCAAAAGATCCTTAGCGTTTCCTTCCCTTGGCTACACACGAAAGAAATACCGTATTAAGACCATAAAAACATTCAGCCAACTCCAAACACCAAGACCACCCTTTGATTTCGGCACCCCTCAAGAGAAAGAACAAACCGAAATCAAGGGAAGAGCTTACTTACCACCCCAAGCTTGCAGAGACTGAGAGAGAGAGAGTACTTGACGGCCTCAAGAATCGGTTTAAGCAAGATGGCAAGAGAAGGGACAGGTTTCAGCTAAGAGTGCTTTCGGCTTAGGTGAGAATAGGAAAGAAAAGGAATAATAATGGAGCTTACAGAGGTTCGGCTATTGATAGGAAAAGAAGAGAAAACAAAAGCTGCCTAAAGGTGAAACGGATTCGGAAGAACAAATAGAAGTAATGTTTGAGAAGAAAAAGTGAAGGTTTTAGGAGCAAAGAGCTAAAATTCGGCAACAAGGAAGCTCACACCCTTTAAATAGAATTTGGCTACTCCTCCAAACCCTTCATGGTCGAAAATGCCCTTAAGAGAACCCCCTAGCCGTCCAACTCCTTTACCTCTCACCCAATCCCTTGATTCCCTCCTAAAAACACTCCACACCAACCTTTCAAACAAGTTCAAAATAAAACCAACCCAAGCCTTCTCTTAGCCACTCATTTAAAACGATTTGAACAAGTCAAAATCCTCCTTTTAAGTGCCAAAACCGAAACCAACTCCTCCCCCTTCTCATGACGCAAAACAAAACCAAAATACTGCCTTTGCAGCTCGAACCTGAGACCCCTTAGCACCCTTGAGGCGTCACTTCTCCATGCTCTAAGTGGCGTCTCCCTTGCCACTCTACTAGCTCAATTCTTGTGTCTAAACCTCCCAAATAATTCTCTTAAGACCTCTAAAGCCAAGCTCCCCTTCTTAACACTAAAAATTCAAAAATTTCCTAAGGCATCACCTACCTTCTAGGGTTCTCCAAACCCCTCAAAACTCATCCAACCTCACCATAAGCCTACTATCACTTGAGTTATGCACTAAATGCATAACCCCTAGAACCCGGGTGTTACAAACATGCTGATTAAGTGTGTAGGATATTAATTCAGAGGAGTCAATGGACTAACCTTGATGTTGCAACACCCAGCTTGGATGTTGCAACACCAACTCCAGACCACCTAAGGAGCATTCTACCTTTGATGTCGTGACACCCATCATGGACGTGGAAATGGTTATTCTACCTTTGATGCCATGACACCAGCGTGAGTGTAACATGTTGGGAAATGTGCCTATATTGTAGTAAACATATAACTATTTTCTATTTATTTGAACGATGAATAAATAAATAAAGTTAAATTCACATTTCACTATTATGTCTTTTATATTTTGCATGCATAGCGAAATTGTGACAAACAAATATTAGCTTATTGATTGTCTAAAGTTCAAACTAAAGATAAGTGGCATTGTAAAGAATGTTTACATTGCGAGAAAGGCGGCTTACTGTAGTAGATAATCTAAATGAGTCCGTAATCCCGTAAAAGAATCAAAGTGAGCATTTGATTCAAATACTAAGAAGGATTATTATATCATCTACAATTTGAACTGGAGAGATGGCTAGACTTGGCTATTGGAGCAGTTGACTCTACGAGTAGAGACATAGATGTATTCATTGGTAGAATGATATATTGGACCTGAGATAAATTAATTCTGAATCCATTTGTGAATTAATACACTTGTGACGTTCATGGTGTGATTTACCTAAATCCTGAGTTAATCACTGTTCATGCGTCTGCAACTCATGTGCTTTGATATAAGTGGAGGCTTAAGCTCTAAAGATGATCGAGCCCATAGCTGGTATGTTGGGTACATGACTTGTGTATGGCATGACTTTACTAGCAACAGTGGAACTCATAGCTCAATTAAAGAGTTAATGATATCCTCTCATTGGTATTGTGTGGGTTGATAAATATGGAACGTGACCACGGGTTGCTTGTTCTCGAATGAGCAATTTATCATAGTCATTTGTTGATAGTGGTCATATTAATCATTAAGAAGGCACAATGCTGACAATGAGATAAAATAGGATTGTATTGAGTGAACGGATTTAACTTAAAGGAATCAAGGATATCATATGAGGGTAACACACACATGACAAGGTCATTAGACAAAACAGTTGGATGAATTGCTTCCATAAAGAGTATACAATAAGGAGTTTTCAATCATGGCACTTCTTGTAAACTAACTCCATGATTAAGTAAGTATGAATTATCGGAATGATGCTTCTGGACATAATTTTGATCACTAGAGTCTAATTGTATATGTCTGATTGGTCCCTCTGCTAGCTCAATAAAAGCTCGATCAGACTGTATTTGAATCAGAAGAAAATTCTACGACTTTGGAAAAAATTAATTGAGTCGATTTATTTGATGTAGAATTAAATTAGGTGGTCGTGAGAATTGTTGAAGTAGAGAATTTGATTAAAGAATTTTCTTGAAAAATTAATTTAAAAAATATAAGTAATTTATGGGAAAATTAATTTTTGATCAAGTAAAATTAAATTAATTAAAATTAATATGATATTTTTGAAAATTAATTTTCAAGTTAGACAATTGACCCAATGGGTAACTGAACTTGAAAATTGGACCTGAGATCGTAAATTGGGTCCGTGAGCCCAAACCGAGACCAAGACCCGAAAATTAGTCGAACCAGGCTCGGTATGTGAAACTGGGCTGACTGTCCAATTGGTGGCTAGACTGAACCGGTCGGGTCGTTATTGACCTGGGCCGAACCTGTAACAGTCGAATCGGCTTAGGGTGCCGTAAGGGTGTTGCACCTACATCATCGGACACGGTGATGCCGGTGGTTGCTATAACGGCATCTTGGTGACCGGCGACGGTTGGTCATCGGTGGTTGAGCAGTGGAAGAGTTACACTTCTATTGGAATTTTATCGGAGAATTTGATTTTAGATTAATTATTCCAAAAATAATATTATTTTAATAGTTTAATATTAAATTTAATTAAATACTTATCTTAATAATATTTTATTAATTTAATATTAAAGTGATTATTTTAATATTTAATTTAATTTAATATGTATCTTATAGATAAACATTCTATTATTTTAATAAGATTTAATATTAAATTTAATCTAATATTTATCTTGATAAATATTATATTAATTAAATATTAAAATGGTTAAGTTTAATCGTAGTTGAATTCTTTAAACTCTCCCTATATAAAGAGAGCATTGGGTCATTATTTACACACACTTGAATTCAAGAGAAAATTATAGAGAGAAAATTCTCTAAAGAGATTATTTCATAAAATTTCTAGAGATATTTTTTTGATTTACAATTTGACCCAAAAGTTTAGAGAAATTGCAAAATTTTTGTGGAAAATTTGACCCAACAGTACCCACTAGTAATTTTTGTGGAAAATTTTTCGATTCAAAGCGAGCCCACACTCGATAGACGTGAGCTTGAGGATAGCGAAAAAGAATACTCGGTCAAAGTGCTCATCCTAGACGAAAAAAAAGGTACAATTTTGATTAAGTGTTTATTACTTTAGATATTACAACCAAGATCTTATTTTGGAAAATTTTTTTAAAACTCTGGTTTTTCCCTAAATTTATTTTCCGCTATGTTTTTCAAAACCTGTTTTCTTAACAATTTGTATCATAAGCCAGGTTGTGTTCTATCTATAAGTATAAATAGATAATCAAAATAAATTTCTCTTCTTCTTGAATGATTTGATTACATAAAAACTGACTTTCTTTAAATCTTATGCATGTTTTGAGTTGTATATGGGAATGGATGCAATATTATATATTTGTTATATTATTATTTTTTACCGACATTGTGGTTATTAGGAAATAGACCGTAGACTATCATCTCCACATATGGCTATATATTTTTTAAAGTTCATAGAATTCTTGTGAGTCGGAAACGGACATAGGACTTAAATGTAATTTTTCCAAAAGAAGTCTATGATGAGGAAAAGATGCGATGGCGGTTGAAGACCCAAGGAATGTCTTGTGGTGAAAAATTATGTAATTTTATTTTTCTATTTATTTTCTAGAAATAGAACCATGGAAACCTTAGCTGACAATTTTATTTTAATTACCTATATCATTATATATCTGTTTTATAATTATTTATAATATTTAAACTAAGTAATGTTATAATTGTGATATATATATGAGATGATCCACAATTGATCGATTAAAAATAAGAAGTATGGTAATGAGAAAATACATGTGTTGTATTGTTCTATTCACTTCTTTAGGTTATTTGATAAATGTGAGAAGTGTGATAATGAGAAGGTGCATGTTAAGGATTGGCTCTGGCTAGGAAAGACTTGGTTTTTAAGCGATCAAAATTGACTCACCTCCCTTTCCTAGGACCCTACTTGGTGCACGGTTCGCATTCACTTCATCGATTTTCCCTTAAAAGAAAAACTATGGAGAACCAAAATTGTTTGTTTTAAGATTGATTGATTCTTGCGAATGGATATTATTGCCATAACATGCCATGCATATATTGGAAGCATGTCGTTTAGATTAGTTAAGAATGCCACTAGGACTATTGTATGATCATTCTTGAAATTTGGGATAAAAACCATGCGTGTTTTTAAAATATTGAGTGGGAGAAGGTCCTTGAAAAAGACCTACGACAACCATTGATGGTCCCTAAGTGATAGCATGATAAAGTTTCGAGTTGATTCCTACCCTGGCCACACTCCAAGGTAAACTTTGTCATGTGGGTTCACTAGATGAGATTTCCTTTTAAGGACAACTAGTCAGGCATGACTTTCAGAGAGATTGTCCCAAGATGACTCACAAATGAAAGCATGTTCATGATGGGTGTTGAGTCAATAGTTACACACTCAAGATCATCTCTTTTGAAATAGTTTCCCAAGAAATGATATTTAAGCTAGAGATGATGGCCAAACAGTAAACGGTCGTTAGTTTGTGTGGAATCCTGAAAATTAAGATTAACGAATTGGTTGGATGTAATTCATGTTCTTATTAGTTAATCATGGGACTCCAATGCGACATGGTTGATGGGTGTGAGAATGATTGTAGCGAAGAAAATTTTTTCAAGGTTTTAATACAAAACGCATGCATCATACTGCATTCTTGATATGTTGCCGAAATGAAAAATATTTGTGTAACACCCCTTACCCGTATCCTATGCCGGAACCGGGCACGAGGCATTACTGTACTTAATCAACAACTTTAGCCTATAAACTTTCAGTCCCAACTTGACATATCTCTATCGTCATCACAAAAACCTCATTAAGGACCTACGAGGCCTTAAACATACTTACGAGGGGGTTTCGAAACCCAACCGGAAACTTTTGCGATCTTAAAAATTTTTCACCTAAATAGAGGCCACACTCCCGTGTGAAATGGGACACGCCCGTGTGGGGAGGCCGTGTGGTCACACACGCCCATGTCCTTACCCCATGTGGGATTTATTTTCATTTTGAACCTACAGGGGTTTTCACACGCCCGTGTGCTTGGCCCCTGTACTCCACATGGCCTAGACACGCACGTGTCCTTGCCCGTGTGTAAAAACTTGGGTATTCTGTTTGTGACGTTAGCAACCTTATAAAAGTCACACGGCCTAGGCACACACCCGTGTGGATAGCCCGTGGTCGACTCTGACTTACAACACCAACATGCAGGGGACACACGACCAAGTCACACACCATGGGACTGGCCATGTGCCACACACGGCCTAGACACACGTCCGTGTGCCTACCCGTATGGACAAGAACAAGGCTATTGGCCAAGCTCTTTTCATCCCTCTGGCTCACACAACATGAATCCATTCAACATATCACTAAACAACTCATATTTTGCAATATAAACTTCCATGAATAACTTCATATTTTCATATATATAACAAAGAGACAACAACTATGGCTATATACACAAGAGTTTCTCAACAAAGAGGCCAACACACTCTTGGTGTAACACCCCTAACTCGTATCCGTCGTCGAATTAGGGTTACGAGGCATTACTAAGTTAAACCCAACCCGGATAGACTCTAATAAACGTATACAAGTTTTTATTTGAGTTTACCGAAAGTATTTGACCTATGTAATTAACCTCATCACTTGCAAATATCAAATTATCAATACATTCAAAACGGACGACATTTGCATACATAGGCTTCACATCTGTCTACGACTTTCCCTATTTCACTTACACGTGATATTTATAATCAAGACAATGAATGCATTTGCAGCATTATTCTTACTATATTCGGCATTATCACATACATATGATTACTCATACATTCAAGCAATCTTACTAACATTTCATTTCGTTATTTGTTTAACCCTTTAACATACAAAACCGAACATGTAATGATAATAGCGTACGCAAATAAGATATATAACACTTATCAAATGTATCTAGTCACTTAGTTACTCTTATAACAGCATGCCAAAACTATCTATTACCATTCAAATATCCTATAGACATTTACACCATATCACATAATCGAATGTTGTTGAATAACATTCATCAAGACATATAAATTTATAATAGGATTTAACCATGACCTAATTCATACAAGTTTCAAATGACCTAGTTTTAGCCATTTTCACAAGATTTTTATATACATTCCAACCCAAAAGAAACTATAAAGTGTCTAAGCTTATACATGCCATAATTTCAAAGGTTAAAAGCTAATGATATTAATACAAAAAGTAGGTGATAATGTGCTTGACTTCGACAAGGATCCCCGAGTGCGAGCTTTGTTCCAAAGATCTATACTCAAACAGACGAAATACAAACGGAAAGCTATTTAAAGCTTAGTAAGTCATAAGCAAATGGAAGCATACAATTAACCAAGCATTTTTAATAGCTTCTAAATGACTCAACTCAATCATTAATTAGCTTGCAATGTCAAAAACACATATTAGATCATTATTAACCAATATTGTACTTACTTACCCTTCAATCAAAAACCGAATGTCTACATGCTACATTTTCAAACCAAAATGACTTACCGAAATTTTACAACAAGATAATGAACCATCATACAAGACGTTTATACCTGTCACCTCGTTTAACTCTACTAAATATTTTCGTCTGGTAGGAAAATCCGAACATCCGTACATGTAGCACAATTCTAGTAACGCGTCGCTCACACAGAGCCGTTACTTACATTTCCGCACACATAGTGCCTACCTTCCGTAATGTATCACTCACTTAGTGCCGTTACATAATGTTTCCACACACATAGTGCAAATTTTCCGTAACATATCACTCACTTAGAGCCGTTACTTAACCTCTCTGCACACACAGTGCTCATTGGCAACCTCCACTTAAACATAACATATAACTTCACATAATATAAAATATAACATACATAATTATACATATTCAACCCAAATATTTCTTTCTATTTCTTACCATTACATTTGGCCTTGTATAATTAAACTCATATTTATACATTCAATCACTACCATCCCTCATTTCATATTCTCTAGTTAACTACAACTCAACCCAAAAATATTTATTCCGTCCAAACATATTCACCTATCATACCTATGGCAACCATATCTTTATACCCACCTCAACCATCCAAAGTATTTCAATATATATATATATGTATATATAAATAGATACATTTTCATGGTATTAACACATTCAGCAACCACATTTAAAATCAACCTATCCCATTCGACATCCTCCAATATATATATATATATATATATATATATATGTATTTACATGCACACATATCCGAATATTTATTTTATATATATAAAATGGTATGTATTCAGTTCCTTATCTCAATTGCACATAAGCATGTATTTACAAATCCACATTAACTTAACTATCATGTATAATATCCCATATGCCTTATTAGGCCAAATTGAAAATAAGAGTATCTATGTTACTTAAACATGTACAAATATATAGAGAAAATTCACATTAATCCAATTGCTTAGGAATTTACTTCAGAAGTCGATAAACTTGAATTTCCCGGCTATTCGTTTACTTTAGCTTTTCCCCAGTCTAGCTCCTTTTCTTTTTGTTCTCAATCTAAGAAATGTCAAATAAAGCTTGTTCATATGCATTTCTATTTAATCTAATTCAAAACTCAAGATTATATTATTTTACTATTTTACCCCTATAATTTTACAACTTTTTTAATTAAGTCCCAAATACACAATTCACAAGTATTCAAAATTTGAATTAAATTCTTAATGGCCGAATGTTATTTACCCCTATACGAATCCATACAACCCAATTTTTTTGTACATTTTAACCTTTCACTAATTATTTTTCATAATTTGAGCCATTATGCCCTATTTCATTTACAACTTCCTAATCAAAATATGTTAATCTCAACCATATATATACTATTTTCCCATCAAGCAAAACAATTCAAGAACATTCAAAAATGGCCGAATTCATAGCATGCTCAAAACTAAAAATCTCAACATGGGATCAACAATGCTCAAGAAAATGAACTAAAAAATGTAAGTATCTTCAAAAATCATGTTCAAATGCTAACCTTAGGAGGACATGCAAGGGCCGAAAATTGAAAGCTTAAGCTTCTCTTCTCCCTTCTAACTTTCGGCAATGAAGAACCAAAGTAGAAGATGAACATTCCACTAGTTGTTTATTTCTCTTTATTTTAATTAAATTATAATATTAATAAAATGTCACTAATTAAAACAAATTGAATTTAATATATTAGTCCATCATCATGCCGTCCACTACTATAAAAATGGACTATTTGACATGCAAGTCCTTTAATGCAAGAAACAATTCAATTAAATCATCCCCTTAATAAAGGCTACTTCTATACTTTACCTATTTGATCCTTTCTCTTAATCCAAGCATACTAAGCAATCAAATTCGCACAATTCAACACACTATACACAAGAATAAAATAATATCATGAGATTTTCCAGCTAGGATTCTTGGTCCCGAAACCACTGTTCCGGTTAGGGTCATAATTGGGCTGTTACAACTCCCCCTCCCTAAAAGAAATTTTCGTCCCCGAAAATCCAACCTACGAATAAGTGTGGATAGAGTTCTTTCATTGATTCCTCTGTCTCCCATGTTGCTTCCTCTACTCCGTGTTTATGCCACAGTATTTTAGCTAGTGATATTTTCTTATTTCGTAACTCTTTCACTTCATGAGCTAATATACGAATCGGTTCTTCTTCATAAGTCAAATCGGGCTGAATCTCGATATCTGATGGACTAATCACGTGAGAAGGATCAGATCTGTATCGTCGAAGCATCGACACGTGGAAAAAATTATGAATCTTGTCTAGCTCAAAGGGTAACCTCAATCTGTACACCACTGGCCTGATACGCTCAATAACCTCATACGGCCCAATAAATCTCGGACTCAACTTTCCTTTACGACCAAATCTAAATATCTTCTTTCACGGTGAAACTTTCAAAAACACTCGATCTCCAATCTGAAACTCGATGTCCTTACGTTTCAAATCTGCGTAAGACTTTTGACAATCCGATGCCGCTTTCAAACTATCACAAATTACCGCCACCTTCTGCTCAGCTTTTTTAATCAAATCAATACCGTGTATCTTGTTTTCACCGAGTTCGGTCCAGTACAATGGTGTACGACATTTACGACCGTACAAAGCTTCGTAGGGAGCCATTTTGATACTAGATTGAAAGCTATTATAATACGCAAATTCAATCAAAGGCAAATATCATTCCCACGTACCTTCAAACTCGAGAACGCAGCATCTCAACATATCCTCGAGTATTTGGATAACACGCTCAGACTGACCATCCGACTGAGGATGAAAAGCCGTACTGAAGTGTAACTTAGTACCCAAAGCATCTTGTAGTTTCTTCCGAAACAGCGATGTGAATCTCGAATCTCTATCCGACACAATAGAAACAGGTACTCCGTGAAACCGTACGATCCACGATATGTATAACTCCGCCAACTTATCAAGTGAGAAATCTGTACGTATTGGGATAAAATGGTCGATTTCGTCAATCTATCAACTATTACCCAAATTGAATCCTTTTTACTCGACATCAAAGGCAAACCCGATACAAAATCCATCGTAACACGATCCCACTTCCATTCTGGTATCATGATCGGCTGAAGTAACCCCAATGGCACTTGATGTTTGGCTTTCACTTGTTGGCATATTAAGCATTTCGACACATAGTTCGAGATGTCACGTTTCATACCGTGCCACTAATAAAATTGTTTTAGATCGTTATACATTTTTGTGCTACCCGGATGAATCGAAAATTTCCTGCTATGAGCTTCGTCACAAATCATTCGAATCAATTCAGGATTCTTAGGTACACAAATCCAATTCTTGAACCGTAAACATCCTTCAGTATCTATCTGAAAGTCTGAATCCGCACACGAGCCACAATGGCTTTTCTTTGCTTTCAAATCATCATCAACCTCTTGGGCTTCTCGAATCTGCTACTCAAGCAATGGTCTCACTTTCAACTCAGCAATGATCGCACCATCCTCAGTCATATCTATATCTGTGTTCATTACACGTAAAGCAAGTAACGACTTCCGGCTAAGTGCGTCCGCAACCACATTAGCCTTTCCAGGGTGATAATCAATCACGAGCTCATAGTCTTTCAACAATTCTAACCATTGTCGCTGTCTCAAATTCAGATCCTTTTGAGTCATTAAATACTTTAGACTTTTATGATCCAAATAGACGTGGCATTTCTCACTGAATAAATAGTGACGCCAAATCTTCAAAGCAAAGACTATAGAGGCCAACTCAAGGTCGTGCGTAGGATAACTTCTTTCGTGCGGTTTCAACTGTCTCGAAGCGTAGGCTATGACTTTACCCTCCTGCATCAATACACAACCCAGCCCATTTAGAGATGCATCACTGAAAATAACAAACTCTTTACCCGATTCTGGCTGAACGAGCACTGGAGCTTTCGTTAACAGGGTCTTCAGTTGATCAAAACTTTTCTGACACCTTTTTGACCACTCAAATTTCACATCTTTTTGTAGCAATTTTGTCATCGGAGCTGCTATCATAGAAAACCCTTTCACGAAGCATCTATAATATCCGGCAAGTCCCAGAAAACTACGAATCTTAGAAATGTTCCGCGGGGGTTTCCAATCAAGTATGGCCGAAACTTTACTCAGGTCAACCCGAATGCCTGATGCTGAAATAACGTGCCCCAGGAAGCTAACTTCGTTCAACCAAAACTCACATTTGCTGAATTTTGCGTATAATTGTTTTTCACGCAAAATCTGTAGCACTAACCTCAAATGTTCAGCATGCTCGGTTTTGTCTCATGAATAGATCAGTATATCATCTATAAATATCACAACAAACTAATCTAGATACGGTTTGAATACTCTATTCATCAGATCCATAAAAACTGCAGGGGCATTAGTGAGACCGAATGGCATCACCAAAAACTCATAATGACCGTATCTCGTCCGGAAAGTAGTCTTCGGTATGTCTGATTCTCTAACTCGTAGCTGATAATATCCCGACCTCAGATCAATTTTTGAGAATACCGAGGCTCCCTTAAGCTGATCGAATAAATCGTCAATATGTGGCAACGGGTATTTGTTCTTTGCGGTTACCTTATTGAGCTGTCGATTGTCAATGCACATTCTCATGGTTCCTTTTTTTTCACAAATAAAACGGGCGCACCCTAGGGAGAAAATCTCGGTCGGGCGAAACCTTTATCCGTCAATTCTTACAACTGAATCTTCAATTCTTTTAATTCAGTCGGTGCCATTCTATACGGAGCTATCGAGATCGGGGTGGTCCCTGGCGTTAGCTCAATACTAAATTCCACCTCACGATCTGGTGGTAATCCCGGTAATTTCTCCGGAAATACATCCGTATATTCACTAACAACTGGTACAGATTCAATCTTCTTTTCTGTTACCTTCGTATCAATCACGTACGCAAGATAGGCTTCACAACCCTTTCTCAAATATTGCCGAGCCAACATCGAAGATATCACAGTAGGTAGTCCATTTAAATCCGCAGATTCAATTCAAATTATCTCGTTATTTTGGCATCTTAAATCAATGGTCTTTCGTCTGCAATTTACTACCGTATCATAAATGTCAACCAATCCATACCAAGAATAATGTCAAACTCATCGAACGGTAGTAGCATCAGATCAGCCGGGAAACACATATCTCGAATCATCAATGGGCAGTTCTTACATACTTTATCGACTAACACACATCGACCTAGGGGGTTTGAAACCCGAATCAAAAACTCAATAGACTCAACAGGTAGAGTCTTATTGGATACAATTGCTTCACACATATACGAATAAGTCGAGCCGGGATCAATCAAAGCAGTTACATTGGTATCAAAGAGAGTGAATATACTGATAATGACATCTGGGGATGAGGCCTCCTCTCTGGCACGGATGGCGTAAGCTCTAGCTGGTACACGAGCATCTGATCGAACAATCGCATTTGAAGCCCCCCTCTGTGCACCACTCATACCTCCCCCAAAACGAGATGATCTGCCTCGAGCCGTAGCGCCGCTCGGTCTCGCACTCTGAACAGTACCCCTTCCAGCGGTCTCCGGGCAATCTCGAATGAAGTGATCCTGTGAGCCACACTTATAACACGTGCGGGAAATAGATTTACCCCAACACTCTCCAAGATGTCGTCTGCCACATTGCTGACACTCCGGTTTGCTCAATTTCTCATTGCCAACACTTGCAACTGATGTAGCCCGAGAACTCACTAGTGGCCGTTCTCGTATAGAAATCCCGGTGTTGGGTTTGAATCAACCACCGTCATTCTTAAACTTCTTCATATCCCTCTGTGAAAATTTGCTTTCAGATCTCTTCCGAGTGTCTTTAGATTCAAACTCGGCTTTCTATTTTTCCTTTCTCAGTTCTTCAGCTTTACAAGCTCGTTCAACCAGCACAACGAACTCATTAATTCCAAGAATACCAACCAGAAGCTTTATATCCTCATTCAAACCATCTTCAAATCTCCGGCACATAGCAGCTTCTGACGAAACACACTCGCGAGCGTAGCGACTAAGTCGCACAAATTTGCACTCGTATTCGGATACAGTCATGCGGCCCTGTTTGAGCTCGAGGAATTCTTTACGCTTAGAGTCAATAAAGCGCTGGCTTATATACTTCTTACGGAATTCTACTTGAAAGAAGTCCCAAGTAACCCTTTCTTTCGGGACAACTGACACGAGCGTATTCCACCAGTAGTAGGCAGAATCTCGTAATAATGATATGGCACACTTCAAACACTCGTCGGGCGTGCAGGACAGTTCGTCGAATACACGAACGGTGTTATCGAGCCAAAATTCAACTCGCTCAGCCTCATCGTCATCCTCGGCTCTAAATTCCTGAGCTCCGTGCTTCCTAATGTGATCAACCGGAGGTTTAGTTACTCTGTCAAGATTGGCAACTGGAGGTACCACCGGTGTTACTGGGGGTACATTCGAATTTTGGGATAGTTGAATAGCCGGATTGGTTCGTATGTAATGACTGAACCAATCGTTCATCATATTATAAAAGGCTTGTTTAGCCTTCTCATCAGGGTCACTCACAGTAGGTCGAGATTCTTCCGGCGCGGTCCCTTGCGTGGGAGCAGGCGCCACACTCTCGACACCATCAGCTATTGCTTGCTCAGGATCCGGATCCATTACTATATGAAAGAAACAAATACATTTAACTATCAGAAGTCATCACATTCTTTTTGTTCTCGATCTAAGAAATGTCAAATAAAGCTTGTTCATATGCATTTCTATTTAATCTAATTCAAAACTCAAGATTATATTATTTTACTATTTTACCCTTATAATTTTACAACTCTTTCAATTAAGTCCCAAATACACAATTCACAAGTCTTCAAAATTTGAATTAAATTCTTAATGGTCGAATGTTATTTACCCCTATACGAATCCATACAACCCAATTTTTTTGTACATTTTAACCTTTCACTAATTATTTTTCATAATTTGAGCCATTATGCCCTATTTCATTTACAACTTCCTAATCAAAATATGTTAATCTCAACCATATATATACTATTTTTCCATCAAGCAAAACAATTCAAGAACATTCAAAAATGGCCGAATTCATATCATGCTCAAAACTAAAAATCTCAACATGGGTTCAACAATGCTCAAGAAAATGAACTCAAAAATGTAAGTATCTTCAAAAATCATGTTCAAATGCTAACCTTAGGAGGACATGCAAGGGCCGAAAATTGAAAGCTTAAGCTTCTCTTCTCCCTTCTAACTTTCGGCAATGAAGAACCAAAGTAGAAGATGAACATTCCACTAGTTGTTTTATTTCTCTTTATTTAATCAAATTATAATATTAATAAAATGTCACTAATTAAAACAAATTGAATTTAATATATTAGTCCATCATCATGCCGCCCACTACTATAAAAATGGACTATTTGACATGCAAGTCTTTTAATGCAAGAAACAATTCAATTAAATCATCCCACTTAATAAAGGCTACTTCTATACTTTACCTATTTGATCCTTTCTCTTAATTTAAGCATACTAAGCAATCAAATTCGCACAATTCAACACACTATACACAAGAATAAAATAATATCATGAGATTTTTTTGGCTCGGATTCGTGGTCCCGAAACCACCGTTCCGGTTAGGGTCGTAATTGGGCTGTTACAACTGGCCAAAATAACAAAACAATATACCTAGTCTAGCCCCTATACATGCCATACTCAAATGTACTAAGTCTAGATATACCAAGGTGAACTGATAGTGTGGGCGATCTTCCAATTATCTTCTTATCCCGACCCGGCTCTTTAACTCTATAAGACAAGGAAAAAAAAAGGGAGTAAGCTTTGAGCTTAGTAAGTTTACATGTAAACAAATAACATTATAGTATGTGCAAAACAATATATAGCATTACATACTAAACAAGAACAATCCACATTCATAATCATGCTTACTCATTGCTTCCTTTACCACCTTCCAACCATATCACAAGCTTAATGCTTACATTCATTAACATGCTTCCTTGCACTTAGCACCACAATATCACATATTACACCACATCACAATTTCTTAATCAACCATTCACAATTCAATTACTCAGTGGTTTCGTACTTAGCCCACCATCAGTCTTTATTAGGGTGGTATCGTACATAGCCCACCAAAAGGATAGTTACGGTGGTATCGAACATAGCTCACCAAATGATAAATAGGCGATAGTATCGCACATAGCCCATCATAATTAAGTATTAAGGTGGTATCGTACTTAGCCCACCGTCAAGTATTGATATTACACATTTACATATCTATTTTATCATTCATACGAAAACTATTCAATAACTACCACATTCAATCCACTTGAATCATACATGTTCTCAATTGTGCCATGCACTAATTAACAACAACAATGTATATATAAAATGCATCGTTTACACATAAACTTACTTCGGTGCAAAACGTTTCAATTTGCGGTTTAATCCGTAACCTTGCCTTTTCCCAGGTCAAGGTTAATTTCGCGCTCTTCTCGATCTATAACAACAAAATTCACTCATTTAGATCATTCTATGATCATGATGCATTAAAATCTACAGTTAGGAAAAAATGACCATTTTGCCCTTGTATTATGGCAAAATTACGATTTTGCCCCTAGGCTCGTAAATCATTTTTTCAACACATTTTCTCATTAGACAAGCCTAGCTGAACATTTATTTCTCTTACAACTACTCACACTTCCATCTATTTCATGCATTTATGACAAATTCATTCTTTGCATTCAAGTCCTAATTAGGTGTTTCCATGCAAACACCTTTCACAAAAGTTGTTTCTCATCTCCCTAACATTCATTTTCTTCCGTAAAAAATCAGCTAACAACATAAACATTCTCATGGAAAGTCCCTAGACTTTCAACCATATCACAAATTAGTCCTCTCATTAGCTAGATTAAGCTTTGAGGACTCCAAAAGTACAAAAATTATCAATTAACACCACCAAAATCACTTACTTGTAGAGAAGATGAGTTGCTGAAATTTTCAAGCTTTCAAAACCCCTCTAAGCATGAAATATTTGGTGGAGATGAACAGTGAATAGTGAAAGATGATAGTTTTTCTTTTTACCATATTTTATTCATCTTTTCTCACCTAATTCACCCAATTTTGACCAAAACTTAAATGCTCGTCTCCCTATACCATATGGCCAACCAACACTCCTCTATTGGCCTAATTTCACTTTAAAGACCTCCATTTTAACATTCTATAGCTATTAGGTACCTCTACCTTGTAAAATAGAACTTTTGCACTTTATGCAATTTTGTCCTTTTTCACAATTACACATACAATTGTTAAAATTAGAGCACCAAAATTTTTATGCATACATATAATCATGCTACAACACATGAAATAATATGAAAATAATTTTCCTCAACCTCAGGTTAGTGGTCTCGAACCCACTGTTTCGAATAGCCCCAAAATTGGGCTGTTACAACTTTTTTAATACAAAGATAGTATTTAGTGAAATCTTTATTTTTTTCATATCAAATATGTCTCCTACTCCTCTTATTAGCATTCTTACTGAGAAAAAATTAAATGGGGATAACTTTCAAGAATAGAAATGAAACTTGCTGATAGTTCTCAGTTGTGAGAAACACAAATTCGTTCTTGACGAAATGTGCCCTCCTGAACCTCAGCCCAAAGCGAGAAATCACTGGAGAGATTTTGACTCAATTTCTTGATGTTATATGTTAGAGAGCATGATTAATGCTGCAAAAGCAACACAAGAATGTCCACACTGCCAAAGAGATCATGAAAATTTTGGAGGATTTTCTCAGAGGCCAAGTCCCATTGGCACGACAACCCGCTATTACAAATTTGATGAATTCTTAACAGAAAATTGACACTTCAGTCAAGAACATATGCTTAAGCTTATGAGATTCTTTGCAAAAGCGAAAGACAATGGGGTTGAACTAGATGTGAACACTCAAATTGAAATAGTGTTCAAATCCTTAACAAAGGAGTTTGTTGGTTTTAGGGCCGCTTAAAACTTGGGGAACAAGGCACTTACCTTGGCTCAGCTCATGAAGGAATTGCAATCCTATGAGTTGACGCTGAATGGTGGTAAGCCGGTTCAGGAGAAACTTGAGGCAAACTTAGCTACGGGTTTCTCATCCTCTAAGAGGAAACAAAAAGATAAGGGAAAGAAGAAATTGACTAAGTCTTCGGTTCCATCTCGTATGGATAGGAATAAGGCTAAGAAGTCAAAAAATCTTAAAAAGATCAAATGTTTCTTCTACAATAGAAAATGGCATTTCAAATAAAATTGCAATGAGAATTTGGATTACCTAGCCTAAAATGGCAAATGTATGAAACTCTTTGTTATTGAAGCTTGCTTAGTGGAAGAATCAATTGACCACTAGGTTATTGATTCTGGAGCCACTAACCATTTGTGTGTTTCTTTACAATGGTTCAACGAAATGAATCTGCATGATAGGAGCCTCTCGTTGTGGACCGGATATGGGAGCTATGTTTCAACTGAAGCAGTGGGAGAATTTATTTTACACTTTGATCATTTTAGGAAGATTATTTTAAAGAACGTGTTTTATGTACCTCATTCTAAGAAGAATTTAATTTCTGTAGCACGTTTATTTTATTACGTTTATACCGTGACATTCAATAACAAGATTGCTATTCACACAAATCGTTCTTTAATTTGTAATAGATGGATGAAAAAAAATCTCTACTTTATCAAACCAAATAACTACTCGATGCTTCAAACTGAAATAGTGAATAAAAATCTTAAAACTTCTCACTCTAATGAGGGGTACCTATGGCATTTAAGACTTGGTCATATTAACCAAGAAAGAATCACTAGACTCGTGAAAGATGGTCCCTTAAGTATGCTTAAGGAAGTTAGTCTTCTACAATGTGAATCTTGCTTAGAAGGTAAAATGACTAAGATGTCTTTTAATGCGAAAGGTACAAGGTCCAACCAACCTTTAGAACTTGTGCACACTGATGTATATGGTCCCATGAGCATTAGTGCCCGAGGAAGTTACTATTATTATGTGACTTTTATCAAAGACTATTCTCAATATGTATATGTGTATTTAATGCATCACAAAAGTGAAACTTTTGATAAATTTCGAGAGTTTTGTGTGAAAGTGGAAAAGCAATTAGAGTTATCCATAAAGAATCTTTGATCTGATCGAGATAAGGAATATTTGTCCGATGAGTTCTTAGGATGCCCCATAGAGAATGAGATTTTATCCCAATTGACTATGTCGTGCACTCCACAATAGAATGGCATAGCTGAGAGAAGGAATAGAACCTTGCTTGAGATGGTTCGTTAAATGTTAAGCTATTCACAACTTCCTACTTCCTTCTTAAAATATGTGATACAAACGAGTTGCTATATTCTGAAGGATGTGCCAACCAAGTCTTCTTGTAAGACACCTTATGAACTATGGCATGGAAAGAAACCATGCAAAGAAGTTGGATGCACGGATAGAATTGTGCATGTTTGTAGGATATCCAAAAGGAACAAAGGAAGGATTATTCTACAATTGAAAGATAATACAATTAAAGTTTCTACTCATGCTACTTTCCTTGAGGAAAGCTACATGGATACTTTAAGCCTCGAAGTAAATTGGTACTCGAGAAGCTTTCAAGAGTGGTAGAACAATCGCCAAGTTCAATTCTCAAGAAAGTTGTAAAAAAACTTGCAAACGATCAACATCATAGGGGAATCCGTCATAGTGGAAGAGTTTCTAAGAAACTAGAATTCTTCATCTATGATATTAGTATTTATTATACGGGAGCTAATCATGAGTATGATGATCCACTCACTTATGAGGAGGCTATGCAGGACGTTGATTCCAAGCTTTGGAAACAGGCCATGGATGCCGAGATAGATTAAATGAAATCCAATACAGTATGGGAACTGTAGACTTATCGATTGGGATTAAACCCATAGGGTTTAAGTGGATATACAAGAAGAAGTGAAATGTGGAAGGGAAAGTGGAAACACACAAAGCTAGACTTGTAGGGAAAGCTACACGTAGAAAGAAGGCATCGATTACCATAAGAACTTTTCTTTGGTAGCCACGCTCAAGCCTATTCGCATACTCTTATACATTGCCATTACTCTCGATTACGAGATCTAAAAAATGGATGTCAAGATAGGATTCTTAAATGGCTATCTTGATGATACAATTTACATGGCTCAACCCACCGGCTATGTTGTCAAAGGAAAGGAGCAAAAAGTTTGCAAATTGCTAAGATCCATTTATGAACTTAAGCAGGCGTCCCGCTTATGGAATAAAAGATTTGATCAAACAATCAAGACTTTTGGATATTTGAGAAAAACATTGATGAACGTGTTTATAAGTGTATAAATGACAAAAAGGTGATATTCCTCATTTTGTATGTCGATGATATTCTACTTATTGAAAATGATGTAAGAGAATTGTTATCGGTTAAATTTTGGTTAACTCAATAGTTTAGCATGAAGGACTTGGGTGAAGCTAGTTATATTCTTGGAATTCGAATCCTTAGGGATCGAAAGAAGAAAATGATAGCTCTATCTCAAGTTTCATACATCGATAAGGTACTGGAACATTTTGTAATAACCAATGCAAAGTCAGTCATTCAGCCGACTGCATCAGGTTTTCATCTTTCTTTAGAAAACTTGTAACAACCTGTTTTTTAGTGGTGTCGAAAATGGTGGTTCGGAGCCACCAAATTTGACGAGTAAGTTCGTAAATATTATTATTTAATATTTAGAGTCAAATGTGATTTTCAAAAAAAGGTTTTTGATTTGATAATTTATGTTATATAAGTGATTTATTAGGTTCAGGTGGTTTTAGAAAATAAGGTATCGGGACCTTGTTCTTATAAACTAAGCCGTAAATATTTTTATAAATATTTACAGAGTGTCATTAAGGTGGTATTAAAGTTTCATTAAGAAATTTTAACGTTTCGATGGTTAATTAATTAAAAAGGATCAAATTTAAAAAAATGCTTTCCCGAGACTCCGTTCCCGTAATTCAGACTCGTAAATATTTTTAATAAATATTTACGAAGCTAGTTGTGTAGTTAATTAGGTTTCGATTAAGTGAATTTGCTTGAATTAAAAGTAATTATGTATAAGAACTAAATTACATATAGGGTGAAAGTTGAATTATAGATTATAGAAAAATGTAAGGGACTAAATAAGCAATTATGCCATTGGCATTAAATGAGGCGGCATAAGGATGAAGATATTTATAAAATTTTAAAGTTAAAATATATATTATAATATTATAATATTAAAACTTAAATGTTAAGTATATATTATATTATATATAATAATAATAAAAGAAAAATAAATAGAAAGAAAGAAAGGAGAAAGCCACGACCTTAGGGGCTTCAATTGTTCAAAGTTCAATTGGTTAGTCAATTTAGTCCTTTTTCTTGTAATTTTTATGTTTTTGGAATCCCGATGTTAAGTACTACCCGATCTATGTCAAAATTTTAGCAATTATTGAGTTTTTAAATATTGATAATTTGAGTATTAGGGATTAAATTGATAGATTTTTAAGCTAGAAATGAAAAAGGATTAAATTGTAGAATAAATAGTAAATTTTTTGTAATAGGGACTAAATTGTAAAAATTTTGAAATTTAGGAATTTATGTGAAAATAGGGAGTTGAATTTAGCCTAAAGTGGATTTTGCATGAAAATAAAGAATTAAATTGTGAAGAAATGAGATTAGTCTCGGTTTAGGGACTAAATTGGAAATTAGGCAAATATTGAGTAAAAATTGAAATTTTTAATATGAAATTAAATTATGTTGTATTGATGAATTTTAATTGTTTTAATTTTGTAGCTAACGTCGTACCAGAATCCTCGACTAAAAAGGGGAAAGATAAAGACGATGTGGAATAGCTCGAAATTCCTAGTTTGTATTTCTATAATCCGAATGTAGTTATTAATTGTTGTAATTTGATTTAATATTTATGGTAAGTGATTGGGGTAAGCATTTGGCACTTTGACATTGAATTGAATTAAAAGTTGATTGAATGGATTGAATTGATTATCTGAATTGAAATGAATATATATGTGCAAATATGATAATTGAATATTGGTTGTATTTGGAAAGTGAAATTAAACCATATTAAATATATCTGGCTGAGTCGGATATAGATGGCATGCCATAGGATTGGAAGAGTTCAGGGATTTCTTCGACTTCGAGTCGATGAGACACTGGGTGTCAATTTAATACTTCGGATTAATTCGATGAAGCATTGGGTGACAATTTACTTCGGTTTAGCCGATGGGACACTAGGTGTCAAATTATTACTTCGAATTATCTGATGAGGCACTGGGTGCCAAATTGGTGTGTTTTGGTTGGATCCGTGTATCTGTCCGAGTCCGAATCGTGTTTATAGGGGTAAATGAATAATAAAGTTTTATAATTGATATTGAAATGGCATGGTATGAGAAATGGAAGTGAAATAGTGAATTAAAAATGGAATGTGAAATATGTTGCAAATATATGGAATAAATGAGTATAATGAATATGGAATGGATAATGCAATTGTATAATGAATTGTGAAATAAATTGTGAAAAGCTATTTACATAGCAAGTATGAGAATTGAGATATTCTGAAACAAATGAAATATGATATGGTTGTTGAAATAATTAAATATTAATATGTGTTTATATTTCAATAGCATATTTGAAATTTCGTATCTTTAAAAATTCAGATTATAGAAATACCACTGAGTTTTTACTCAGCGTATGGTTTTGTTTCCCGTGCGCAGGTTAGGTACTTAACTTTTTATAGCCGATTCAGCATCCAACAACGATCTCGAACTCAAATATGGTGATGTTTATCCTTTGTGTCGGCATGTACCTAGGGTGTCTAAATAATAGTTATTTTTTGGTTTGATTGTAAATGAGGTTATAAGTTTAATTTTCTTGGTTTTATACATATAAATATGTGTTTATTTTTGAAACCATATTATGGCATGATAAATTGAACTAAATCTAGATAGGTACATGTGAATTTAATTCTATGTTTAAGTGCTTATGAACTAGGCAAATTGATTTGGATTTGGTATGTTTATAATTTGGATTAAAATGATGCTTTGATGACTTGTTTTGATGATATGAAATGTTTGAAAATTCTGTCTGTTTGCTTTGTAAACTTCGCTAATGCTCCGTAACTCGGTTTTGGCGAGGGATACGGGTTGGGGATGTTACATGACTGTCCTAAGACAGTAGAAGAAAGAGAGCATATGAGTAAGGTTCCATATTCTTCGGTACTTGGAAACCTTATGTATGCAATGCTTTGCATTTGTCCAGATATATGTTTCACAGTAGGAATGATTAGTTGATATCATGCGAATCTAGATCTCAGGCATTGGCAAGTTGTGAAGCATATATTAAGGTATCTTAAAAGAACCAGGGATTATATGCTTGTGTATTCTAGGGAGGACCTTACTCCTGTTGGATACACAAACTCATTCTTCCAAACCTGTAAAGATTTGAGGAAATCGATGTTTGGAAATGTATTCCTTCTAGGCCGTGGAGCCATAGTATGGAGAACTGTAAAACAAACTTCCACTCCTGACTCTATTATGGAGGCTAAGTATGTGGCTACTTCTGAGGTAAAGAAAGAAGCGATATGGCTTCGAAAGTTCTTAACCAAACTTGAAGTTATTCCTGGTATGGAAAACGCTATAACACTGTATTATGATAACAGTGCTGCAATAGCCAATACCAAGGAAATGAGAAGTCACAAGAGGACGAAAGACATTGATCGGAAGTATCACTTGATATGAGAGGCAATAGCCGAAAGAATTGTAAATGTGATGAAAGTAACTTCTAAAAATAACCTTGTGGCCGTTTACTAAGACTCTTATAACTAGGAGTTTTAACAAACATGTCAAGGATATGAGAATGCAAAACATGACACATTTACTTCACTAGGGCAAGTGGGAGATTGTTGGGAAATGTGCCCATATTGTAGTAAACATGTAACTGTTTTCTATTTATTTGAATGATGAATAAATAACTAAAGTTCATTTCACATTTCACTATTATGTATTTTATATTTTGCATGCATAGCGAAATTGTGACAAGCAAATATTAGCTCTTTGATTGTCTAAAGTTCAAACTGAAGATAAGTGGGATTGTAAAGAACGTTTACATTGCGAGAAAGACGGCTTACTTTAGTAGATAATCTAAATGAGCCCATAATTTCGTAAATGAATCAAAGTGAGAATTTGATGATTATTATGTCATCTACAATTCGAATTGGGGAAACAACTAGTCTTAGGTATCGGAGCTGTTGACTCCACGGGTAGAGACATAAATGTATTCATTGGTAGAATGATACATTAGACTGGATCCGAGATGAATTAATTCTGAACCTGTTTGTGAATTAATACACTTATGATGTTCATGGTGTGATTTACCTAAATCCTGAGTTAGTCATTGACCATGTGTATGCAACTTATGTGCTTTGATATAAGTGGAGGCTTATGCTTTAATGATGATCTAGCTCATAACCCGTATGTTGGGTACATGGCTTGTGTATGGCATGGCTTTACTAGCAACAGTGGAATTCATAAATCATTTAAAGAGTTAATGATATCTTCTTATTGGCAGTTTGTGGATTGATAAATATAGAATACGACCACGAGTTGCTTGTTCTCAAACGAGCAATTTATCACAGTCATTTGTTGGTAGTGATCATATTAATCATTAAGAAGACACAATGTTGACAATTAGATAAAATAAGATTGTATTGAGTGAACGGATTTAACTTAAAGAAATCAAGGATATCATATAAGGGTAACACACACATGACAAGGTCATTGGACAAAGCAGTTGGATGGATTGCTTTCGTAAAGAGTATAGAATAAGGAGTTTTCAATTGTGGTACTTCTTGTAAACTGACTCCATGATTAAGTAATTATGAATTATCAGAACGATGCTTCTGGAAAAAATTGCAATCACTAGAGCTTAATTGTATATGTTCGGTTGGTCCCTCCGCTAGTTCAATAAAAGCTCGATCGAACTGCATTTGAATCAAAAGAAAGTTCTACAAATTTGGAAATAAATTAATTGAGTCAATTTATTCAATGTGGAATTAAATTAGGTTGTCATAACAATCGAGTGAAATCGAGTGAAATGTTATCCGCTAGGAATTAGAAAGTATCTGCCAAAGTCTGAAAGAAAGTTCAGAATCTTCAAGTTGAGGAATTCAACAACAATGTTTTAAAGCTAATATTGGTTGAGACTCACTAAGTTCCATTGCACTTACAGACGTTTAATTGTAATTCAGATTCTTAGAATTGAACCAGTACACCAGAAGAGACCAAGCCAAGAATGTGGCAAGGTGACAGTTCGAAGAGTGGTATTATGCATACAGAAGGGCACTCTTGGAAATATGATGAATATTACTATACGCCATGATTGAATTTGTTTTAACAAAGATTTAAGTTGTAATGTCTTATACTGATTTTGAGAACCTGTTGTAATTAATAAATGTTTCCTTCAAAATCTTTTGGCTTAGAAAAGAAAATAAATAAATAAGAAGTATGTTCAGTATGATTTTTGCCAGTTGTAAATTTTTGTTAAGTATTGTGGCGTCCTATATCTGGGTCTGGTAAATTTTGTTAGGTATAAGGTGTTACAACCCCATACCTGTAACACCCCTTACCCGTATCCAATGCTGGTATAGGGTACGAGGCGTTACCTTACTTAAACGCATACAAACATACAATTTTGAGTCGTAAAAGTTCGTTCAAATTCAAAACTTTTCAAACTTCCTCTTAATGTCCTTAATAAGGGCCTACGAGGCCCAAAACACTCTTTAGGAACAATTCGGGATTAAATCGAGAACTATCGTAAACATTAGAAAATTCCATTAAAAATAGGGCACACGCCCGTGTGGAAAGGTGACACGCCCGTGTAATCTCATAGCATGGCCATGTTGAAGGCCCGTGTATCTCACACGGCCTAGACATTTAGGGACACGCCAGTGCCTCGTGGGAATTTATTTTCTAACATCGATCCTACAGGGGTTTTCACACGACCTGGCACACGCCCGTGTCCATGGCCCATGTCCCCCACACGGCCATGACACGCCCATGTGCAAAAACCTTGACATTCTATTTCTGACGTAATCAATGATTTAGGGTCACACGTCCAAGGCACACGCCAGTGTGCAAGGCCGTGTGGAAATTCTAAATTTCACATTCAAGGTGCAGGCTTCACACGGCCTGCGCACATGCCTATGTACAACGGTCGTGTCTTCCACACGGTTGAGACACACAGCTGTGCCTCAGCCCATGTGGTTACTACTGGGCATTCTATTTTGCCAACTTAAGGTGCAAAGGACACAAAGCTGGAGTACAAGCCCATGGGGCAAACTGTGTGTCTACCCGTGTGGACAAAAACAAGGCTATTTACCAAGCCCTTTTTTTCCAGCCTTACTTGCACCAACATAAGCCACATCAAGAAAAATTAATTCACACATAAACACATGACTAAATCAGCCATAACCAAGACATCCACACATCAAGGCCACTATACTTCATTCACATGCAAAACTCATCACATACACACATCAAGGCCACTATACTTCATTCACATGCAAAACTCATCACATACTTTATCAATTCAATCATACAACCTACCCATTCATGCATTAATATACCAAATACTCAACCATGAAATTTTTTCAATCATGAAAAACATCATCATTTGCATAGATCAACAACAAATATTAGCCATTATCCATGGCCTTAGACAAAATGGATCAACTTCATGACAAGCCAACACATATGGCCAAAACAATATGAAACTTAACAAAAAGACCCAATCCCTATACATGCCATACTTAAAATAATAAGGCTAACTATACCAAATGCTTCAATTGATAGTGTGATCGATGCCTCCGACATCTGTTGATCCCCGAGCTAGCTTGGCAGCACTATAAGAAAATGGAAAAGAGAGGGAGTAGGAATAAAACTTAGTAAGTTGCATGTAAGTAAGTAACAACATCAACCATGCATCTTTAAACACGTAGCATATTATAAACCAGCACAACATTCTTGATTTAACAATGGTAGATTTACTACATATTTACACATCACAAGTATAAGGCAAAGATTACAAGATCGTCCCGAAATCATTTTCATAGATAGAACTTACTCAATTTAATCCTTACCATTAAGGCATCATAACTAAGCTCATATCTCATGAGTTCCGAGTAAGAACCAATACCACTCACAACATGATTATATCCTTTCATATCATTATCATGAGCTTTAAATAACCCGTGGAACTATTCGGAATACAAAAGGATATCTGATAAGCCTTACACAGGAGGGTAAAATCCCGATGCCATGTCCCAAACATGGTCTTACACTGGCTCACATGTCGAGGCCGATGCTATGTCCCAGACATGGTCTTACACTAACTCTCGTCTCAATGTCGATGCCATATCCCAGATATGGTCATACAGTGGCTCTCATAATGTGGCCGATGCCATGTCCCAGACATGGTCTTACACTGGCTCTCATAATATGGCCATGCCATGTCCCAGACATGGTCTTACACTAGCACACATATCAACACCGATGCCAAGTCCCAGACATGGTCTTACACTGGCTCCCATAATGTGGTCGATGCCATGTCCCAGGCATGGTCTTACACTAGCACACATATCACCCAAGTGTCATGGCATGGATTTCCAATCTATTCCTAAAGTTCAACCGGGAGTTTTTACTACATCAATTCTCATCATGCATATTCACAACAATAAACAAACACTTTATGCCATATTAATTGTTCAATACATAATAACAATAGAGTTGTATTATTTACGTACAACTTACCTCGGTATACAAAAAGTGGGCGACTAGATTGAATTAGTCTACTAGCTTGGTCTTCCCTCGGTTTGGGTCCAGACTCTGTTTTTCTTTATCTATAATGACAAATTCACTTATTTAATCACTACATTAATCAAGACAATCTATAATTCATACATGGGCAAAATTACTACGTTGCCCCTAAACTTTCACATAATTACGATTTTGCGCCTAAGCTCGTAAAATGATTTTAATCAAATTTCCTCCTTTAGTAAGCCTAGCCGAACCTTTATTACTCTTATAGCAACTCACAATTTTCAATTATTTCACATAGTCACAACCTATTTTATAAACTTTATAAAATGGTCCTTTTAGGCGTTTTCATGAAAATCCCTTTCACAAAAGTTGTTTATTTAACAACCAAGATTCATTTTCTTTCATAAAATTTCAGCAAACAATATAAATACTCTCATGGCAAGACCCTAGACTCTCATCCATTTTGCAAAATAGTCCCCTCATTAGCTAGATTAAGCTATAGGAGTTCTAAAAACACAAAAAATAACAAAAACAACCACCAAAATCACTTACTTGCAAGAGAAAAGCTTGGCTGGAATTTGAGCTCTCGAAACCCTTAAGTTTGCTAAAAATTTCAGTGGAAGAGGAAGAAGATGGGAAATGATGATAACTTTTTCTTTGTTTTATTTTATTTTATTCATTTAGTCACCTAATGTCACCAAACTTTGACCATTCATGATTTTTGAATTCCATGTCCAGCCACCCCTAATTTTATTGGTCTTTTTTCTCAATAAGGACCTCTACTTTAGTGTTCCATAGCTATTTAACACATTTAGCTTGTAGAACAAAACATTCGTACTTTATGCGATTTAGTCCTTTTTCAAAATTAAGCATGAAATCGCTAAAATTAATTCACCAAAATTTTCATGCACTTATATGATCATGCTATAACATATAAAATAATATTAAAAATAATTTCTCCGGCCTCAAATTAGTGGTTCTGAAACCAATGTTCCAACTAGCCCTAAAATTAGACTGTTACAATTCTCCCCTTAAGGATTTTCGTCCCCGAAAATATTACTAGTGAAAAGGTTTGGGTATTGATCTCTCATAGTCTCCTCGGGCTCCCATGTAGCCTCTTCAACCCCATGTCTATGCCATAGTACTTTCATGAGTGTTATACTTTTATTTCTCAATTGCTTGACCTCACGGTCCAAGATCTTAATCGGCTCTTCATCATAAGTCATATCTGATCGAATCTCAACCTCTGTTGGTGAAAAAACGTGCGAAGGGCCAGAACGGTAACGGCGCAACATCGACACATGGAAAACATTGTGGATCTTCTCTAAGTCGAATGGCAAGGCTAGTCGATAAGCTACTGGTCCAATTCTTTAAGTCACCTTATAAGGTCCAATAAAACGTGGACTTAATTTTCCTTTCCTACCAAATCTAAGGACTTCCTTCCACAGGGATACTTTCAAAAACACCTTATCACCGACTTGAAATTCAATTTCTTTTCGTTTCAAATCCGCATAGGATTTTTGTCTATCCGAAGCAGCCTTCAAACAGTCACAAATTACCTTTACTTTCTCTTCGGTCTCTTTGACTAAGTCAACCACGTGAATCTAATTTTCTCCGAGTTCGGTCGAATACAAGGGCGTTCGGCACTTATGCCCATACAAAGCCTCATAAGGCACCATTTTCAAACACGACTGATAGCTATTGTTGTAGGCAAACTCAATCAGCGGTAAGCACTTTTCTCAACTACCTTGGAATTCAAGGATAGAACACCGCAACATGTCTTCAAGAATCTGAATTACTCTCTCCTACTGACCGTCGGTTTGCGGATGAAAAGCTGTGCTAAAATTCAACTTTGTCCCCAAAGCGTATTGTAACTTTTTCTAAAATCGCGAGGTAAACCTCAGATCTCTATCGAAATAATCGATAAAGCTACCCCGTGAAGTCTCACAATTTCAAAAACATACAAATCAGCCGATTTCTCAAGCGGATAGTCAGTTTGTACTAGTATAAATTGAGCCGACTTTGTTAGCCTATCAACCACGACCTATACGACATCTTTCTTCTTTGGAATCAATGATAATCCAGACACAAAATCCATGGTAATACGGTCCTATTTCCCCTCGGGAACCATTACGGGCTGAAATAAACCCGAAGGTACTTGGTATTCGGCTTTCACTTGCTGACAAATTAAACACTTACAGACAAACTCTTAGATGTCTCTTTTCATTCTCAACCACCAATACATTTTCTTCATGTCATTATACATTTTCACACTACCTGGATGGATAGGCAAACAACCACTATGGGCCTCTTGCAAAATCTTCTGAATAAGCTCTTCATCCTTAGGTACACAGATCCTCTCCCAGAACATCAAATAACTGTCGGTACCAATCCAAAAATCTGATTCAAGACCAGTCTCGCACTGAGTTATCTTGGCTTGTAACTCTTTATCACTTTTCTGAGCTTTACAAATCTCTTGCAGAAACATCGGTCTAGCTCTTAACTCTGCTATGACCGAACCATCATCAGTCACAGACAACTGGGTATTCATAGCCCTCAAGGCAAACAATGACTTCCTACTCAAAGCATCGGCGACCACATTCGCCTTTTCAGGGTGATAGTCAATCATCAACTCATAATCCTTTATCAACTCTAACCATCACTGCTGCAGTAGGTTTAACTCCTGTTGAGTCATCAAATACTTTAGACTTTTATGGTCGATGAATACTCGGCATCTCTCACCGTACAAATGGTGTCTCCAAATCTTCAGTGCGAACACTATGGCAGCTAACTCTAAGTAGTGAGTCGGATAGTTTTACTCATGCGGCTGCAGCTATCTTGAGGCATATGCTATTACCTTGCCTTATTGCATAAGCACACACCCCAATCCATTTAAGGATGCATCGCTATACACCACAAATTCCTTTCCTGATTCCGGTTGCACTAATACTGGGGCTTCAGCTAACAATGCTTTTATTTTCTCAAAACTTCGTTGGCATTTTTCCGTCCATTTGAACTTGACATCTTTCTGTAGCAACCTCGTCATTGGAGTAGCAATCATGGAGAATCCTTTAACGAATCGTCTGTAGTAACTCGCTAAGCCTAGAAAGCTTTTAATCTCCGATACATTCCTTGATGGTTTCCACTCAACAATAGCCGAGATCTTACTCGGGTCAACTCTAATTCTATCACCCGACACGATATGTCCTAAGAATCCGACCTCTCGGAGCCAAAACTCACTTTTACTAAACTTGGCATACAACTGCTTATCTCTTAAAGTCTGCAAAACTGTTCTCAAATGTTTCGCGTGCTCACTCTCATCACGAGAATAAATTAATATATCATCAATAAAAATAACAACGAACTTATCCAAGTACGGTTAGAAAATACGATTCATTAAATCCATAAACACGACGGGAGCACTTGTTAAGCCAAATAGTGCCCGTACCTCGTCCGAAACACAGTTTTCGATACATCTTGCTCCTTAACTCTGAGCTGGTAATAACCAGACCTTAAGCCTATATTAGAAAACACTGTGGCTCCTTTCAATTGGTCAAACAGATCCTCGATCCTTGGCAAAGGATACTTGTTCTTCACAGTCACCTTGTTGAGCTGTCTGTAGTCTATACATAACCTCATCGACCCGTTTTTCTTTTTCACAAAAAGTACCGGAGCACCCCACGGAGAATAGCTCGGTCTCAAAAAACCCTTATCCGTTAACTCTTGTAGCTGAACCTTCAACTTTTTTAACTCCAACGGTGCCATCCTATACGGGGCAATTGAAATAAGTGTCATATCAGGGACCAACTCAATACCAAACTCAACTTCCCTAGTTGGAGGCAATCCGGGCAACTTTTTCGGAAACACATCCAGGTACTCACATACCACAGGCACTAACTCAATCTTCACTTCCGACTCTTGGGTATTCAACACAAATGCAAGATAGGGCTCATACCCTTTTCTCATGTATTTCTCAGCAGTCATAGAAGAAATCAGTACAGGTAAGCTATCTGGTTCACCTGATTCAACCCGAATAATATCCTCATTTTCACATTTCAGTTCAATAAACTTACTACCACATTTTACTAACACATTATGAACAGTCAACCAATCCATGCCAAGAATTAGGTAAAATTCATCAAACAGTAGTAGCACGATGTTAGCCAAAAAATAATGACCTTTAATCATCAAAGGACAGTTTCTATACACTTTTTCAACTATCACATGCTTGCCTAACGGGTTTGACACTTTTATCACAAATTCTGTAGACTCAACAGGCATAATCATGCTAGACACCAATTTTGCACAAGCATACGAATGGGTAGACCCCAGATCAATCAAAGCAACAACAGAAATATCGTGAAGAGAAAAAGTACCAGTAATCACATCCGGTGATGATGCCTCTTCGCGAGAGTGAATGGCATAAGTCCTTGCAGGCGCTCGACCCTCGGACCTCGTGCGGAATCTCTAGGCGCACCTCTGCTGCTAGCCCCACTTCCCAATTTCTTTTTTGGTCTACTTCTAGAAGGAGCGTTACCCGATTTCACACCTTGATCTATATCTTTCCCGGACATCTCAGGACAACACGAATAAAATGGTCTAGTGACCCATATTTGAAACAACGTCTTTCATTTCCTCGGCACTCACTAAAATGACACCTACCGCACTATGAACATTCTAGTCTGTTTGGTTGAGCACTACCAACACTTGCGATAGAAGTGGTTTGAGCTTTAGACACTTTATACTGCTTATTCTTATTTCTGTTCGAGAATCCAACTGAAGCATTGGATCGAGTAGTGAACTCTCTAGATTTCTTGGATGGACTAAAACGATTTCCCCAACTGCCTTTTCTTTGAGTCACAATACTCAATATCAGCTTTCCTTTTCTCTTTGGCCAATTCCTCAGCCTTGCAAGCTCTCTCAACAACCACCACAAACTCCTTTAACTCTAAGATGCCAACTAATAATCAGATGTATTAGTTCAATCTGTCCTCAAATCTCTTGTACATAATAGCTTCGATAGATACGCACTTCCTAGCATATTTGTTGATCCTCTTGAACTCACGCTCATACTCTGTTACTGTCATTTGACCTTGCTTCAATTCTAGAAATTCCTTCCTCTTCTGGTCTATAAACCTCTAACTAATATACTTCTTTCAAAATTCCTCTTTGAAGCAAGACGGCCCGGGTTAATCGAGACATTCACGTAGTTTGCCCTATCGTCCACGAGGAGTAATTGATCTTTCGAAAAGTAGAAGATTTGGGAATAAGTTTGCGGAAGCTTTTAGATGATTTTCTTTAGAAATGGCTTACGTTAGGAATGGAGGTTGGATGATGATAGAAATAGGTTAGAAGATGGAATGGATAGGTTCGGCTAAGAAGATGCAAAGGTAAAGGGTTTTGTAAAAGGCTCGGTTTAGTTGAAGTTAACAAAAGATAACAAGATAGGTGAATGGGATAGATTGGTGGTGATGGAATATAGAACTTAAACTCGAGAAACGATTCAACACTAAAGAGTGTCACCCCCGCTTCTATTTGGTTTAAGGTGAATGATGGAATTCAAAATTTGACCTTGACCCGTTACTTAGCAAAGTAAGAACCGAAGGTATAAAAAGATGGACGAACGCCACACCAGGTTGGTGATAAGTTTGAAAGAAGAGAACGATTGACGCCACTAGCTTCGCTAGATAAGTCAGACCGAAACTTGTACGAATTTATAGAGGAGTAATCTCACTCTTTGAAAAAAGTTCATTCAAGTTGATAAAATGGCTAAAAGTCCTTTTACAATGAAATTAAACAACTATTTATAGAACTATGCAAGGCTAGCCGAATGGACAAATTCAGAAGCTTAATGGCTAAGCAATTTAGGCTAGAATGTTCTAAAATATTCTAGAATTAAATCCTTAAGTTGTTGTAGCTAGATTCAGCTGAATGGATCTCAATGGACAACTTTTAGAAAGGGGCTAATCAGCTTGCACGAATTTGGACACTTCAAGGATGCATTGCACTAGCTAGGTGCAGCCAATGAGCTTAAATGAGTTTATTAAAATGCTAACTTTAGCTGAAAAGTTACCAATAATAAAGGAGAATGTGAACAACCTTGAATGTGTGAAAAAGGAGCTGGAAAAGTCTTTGGAAGTGTGAACAATGATCAGCCAAATGGTCCTTGGTGTGAACTCCAAATGTGAATGCATAGGTGTTGTTTTGGGGAGTGGATCGGCCAGCTTGAGGAGTTTAATTTGCTGGTGATGCTTGGCTAAATGGACACTTTGGGAACCCATAAATCAGCTCAAATTTCGTTGAACATAGCCATGCATGCATCGTCCCATGCATTGAACCAAACCCATGCATGTACCTTGCTTAAATGCACTCCAAATTCAGCTCACCTACAAAAACACATGAACCAACATTAAAAACAAGCCAAATTCGGCTGAACGTAGATAATACATAATTTAGACACTTTAAATAACAACTAGACAAATTTAATACTACTAAACAAGACACATTAAAAATCTACTAGGACTAAGACATCATTAAAACACGTAATGACTCAAACATATTTATGAGCATTCTAACATATATCTGAGTTGTAGTAAATAACTAAATTAACTTAATCATTTAATTTATTCTAGCAAGAAAATTAATGAGCTAAAAAGAAATTAAATCGAGCTCAAATGAGCTGAATTAAGCTTAAACCAAGCTCAATGAGCTGAAATAAACTCATGTGAGCTGAACCGCATTGAATGAAGTTTAATTGAGCTGTAATTTGGCTCAAAATTGATGGGCCTTCGGGGAGCTCAAGAGTATCGAGATAGGCATCTTGGGTTGCCCCGGGTTGGCTCACATCATCCCCCTCTTCAAAGCGACTTGTCCTCAAGTCGAGCCGTTGGTTCTCTAAAACATAATTCCTTTTACTCGGCTTTTCTCAGTCGAACGGTGTGGATAGTAATCGGTTCAACTGAAAATAATAACCATGAGTTAGCAAATAGTAATGCAAACAAACTCGTAGTCCAAGCATGAGCATAGTAAGACAAGTAAAATGCATGCTAATGGACAGATTCAACTTTCATGCAAACAAGCTAATTCACTCGCTAATGCCTCGTCAAATGTTCGAAATTGAATTGAATAGTTTTCAAGGCATTCAAACAACTTAAATTGTTTCCACAAGTCATGATTGAAATGAGAGTAATGAGTCAAAATATGTACGTAAGCATCACAAACAGGTAATGAAAAAGATTTACAAGATTCATGGTTTAGCTTAGTTGGCCATTGTATTTTCGGTTCAATCGTATATGTAACATCCCGAAATTGGGCCTAGTAGGATTGGGCCAATTGGGCCTTGGGCTTAGGAGTGTTTAAAATCTTCAAGAATATGAGAATGGTGTTATTGCAAATTTGACTTGTTAGTTAAGTGGATTTGGAAGGTTACGAGGTTTCTATGAAGTCTCGGGTTTAATTGGGCTTTAGGAAAAATTTGGTATTATAGCACTTTAAGGAGAGATGGTAAGTAGCTTCAAGACATATGGAAATTTATGAGTAAATAGCTTGTATAAATGAGCTATTGGTAAGAAGGATATGATGCCACATGATGGACTTGAAGGGAAGAGGTTCGAATCACTTTGTGTGCAAATTTTGATTATTTTTGCATGTTTTCCTTAAGTGTCGGTCAAGAGGTATTTATGGTAAGGATGGACTTTTTCATTTATGGAAAGTAGACTATAGGAATAAGGTAATTACTAACTTAAGGTTATGGTAAGCATGAATAAGGGATAGAATTGCTTGATTGTAGGGATAGAATTTTTTAAACTTTGGGAAAGTAGAGGATTACAAGGCATGTATCAAGGTGGATGTTTTGGAAATTATTTCATGGCCATTTTGACCATGAACTTGGAGGATTTTATGGATTAGGGGGGTGGCCAAAATTTTGAAGGCTTTTGGATGAGTTAGGAGTTAGTTGTGCACATCTTTCTTTTAGTCATTTTGTGTCACACAAAGCATTTCTCTCTAATATTCCTCCTCTTAGCCGAATGTACATTAGACAAAAGGTAAACCTTTTTCTTTTCTTTTGGTCATTTGAGTTTTGACCATTTCGGTTTTGAGTTGTCCTTTTTCTCCAAATCATATCTTCTTCCTCTCCTCTTTGTGACCGAAAATACCAAAACATCAAAGACCTTTTTCTTCTCTTTTTTTTTTCCTCAATTGTCGAATGCACATTGCTTCTAAACTCACCTCTTTTCTTTTGAAAACCGAATCATCATCATCTCCTTCTTTCATCCTTTTATTTTCTTCTCTTCCTTCTCTTTATTTTGCTTAAGCCGAATCTCCCTCTCCTTATTTCACCATTGCCGTAACCCCTAAAAGCCTCACACTATTCTTCTTTTTATTCTTTTGTTAAGGCCGAATCTCTCTTTGGATACCAAAGATTAATCGCATCAAATCTCAACCTTTTCTCTTCATAATCTTTGTGACTCGTTAGAAAATTGAATCGAAGTGTTAAGATTTTGGGGCAATCAAGAATGGGTTCGAAAAGAGCGGTATATAGTGTTTGGAAGAGGGGTGGTTCTGCTATACCCTCAAATTTCAAACGAAGGGCTGTGTCGGGAATCCGAGACTTTCCATCGGGTTGTGGACCCTCTACCGGCGAAAATCGATTATTTGAAGTCGTTCGTACCCCCAAGCCATTGTTTGTTCGTGGTTCTTTATCGGGTTATGAACCATCAATCGGAGAGAAATCGCATATAGTTGTTGTTCAAGATTCCGAGGGTAAGGATTTAGATTACTTATCATTTGTATAGTTTTATAAGTATTAGTGTTCTAATCAAGCGTGATAAATATTTAGGTATCGACGAGCGGGAAAGTATAGTTCTCACTGTTATCAGGTGTGTAGCGGATGGATATCTAGGTGGGCTCGGGATTGCATTTCATTTTATATGTACATGTGATTTAATCAGTTATTATCTGATTTGCTATATTATGGGCTTATGGCTAAATGTGATTTAAATGGGCTTTATTGCTATGATCGATTGGGTTTTAGTGTACTGTTGCACATTGAGTCTGTTGACTCACCCCTCGTGGGATATCTTTTCAGGTGATACTTAGAGTGATGGACCGGGTCAGCGAGAACTACGTGGTGGCCATTGCTCAACTCAGTATATGGGTTTTCTTTTAATTAAACTTACTATGTTTTCTTTTATTATTTCGGGATTTATTTTGGGTTATGTTTTTGTAATAAGGCCGCCATAAACTGTTTTATTTATACGTTTTAAATTTTTATTCTGCTACGCTTAATTTCAATTAAATAATTAAATATTTTCGATAACCGAATTAAATCGTTTTGACACCTAAATACCTATGGTTTTCAACTTAATAATAAGTTTTAAATCCGGTTCTTCTTTTGATTTATAAAATCATAAAGATAATGTTTTAATAAGATACAAATTTAAATCACAACACGGTTTTCAACAAGAACATACTTCAAATTTATTTTTCTTTGAAATCAACATGTTTTCCTACATAACAAAAACGAGTTTTTCTCAAGAAGCATACCAGATCCGGTCAGGGCTTGTGGGCCGGGTTTGGGGTGTTTCAGTATACTTGCCAACAAAATCACGATATTCAAAAACAAGGATCTTTTTATCAATAATCAAGATAGATAGTTCATCAAGAAGAAAAATAGGACAGTCAAGCACATCACGATCTAAGTGTTTTACAAAAGTGAAATCACTAACATTATTTTTGTCACCATCCGAGGAGAACAAACAAGTTTCAAAAGTTTCAAGTTTCTTTCCTTTATGGGCAAAAGGATAAGGGTTGATTTTACGTTGTTCGATGATCACAAATCTTCTCTCCTCAAAACTATAGTGTAGTCGAGGCTTTGCGGTTGAATTAACCTTTTCCAAATGAAACGCGAACTTCATGTACAACCACAGAAATTGTTTAAGGCACGAATTTAATTTGAAAAAAAATTGGCAAATTTCGTTACCTTATCCAAAGCCCAAGTATCAAGACAATAAAACTTGTTGGCACATAATCGATGTTGCTTGATTTTCCCACAAAATGAATCAAAACAAATTCCCGGTTTAAAAACATGAGTTTGATTACTTATGTCGAATTGTAGCAAAGGGTTCATTAAGTCAAACATGTCAACCCAAAAAGATTTTCACGTCCTCAGAAACAAACATTCAAATCTCCTTGCATTCATCAAATCAAATTTGCACAAATTCATGGATTTTTCGCAAGGCAGTAATTGATGCACAAAATTATCATAATCGAAAATTTTAATTATTTCTCGTGAAAAACCGTCATCACGTAAAATCAAATCTTTGGTTTGTCGATCATACCGAACAACATTAACCACATTCAAAGAATAGCAATCAATCGAATGAAAATAAGGGAATTGTTTAAAAACTAAGCCATCAAAAAGTTTGTTGACAAATGTCAAATCGGATTGCCGTGACTCAGTTATTAAAAATTCCTTACCTTGCTTACCTTCAAACTCGTGGGGTGTGATTTCATCTTCAACCTTACCTAAGCTGATCATATGAAAGCGTCTTTCATCGGAAAGGTATTAAAGTTGAAAGTTATTGTTCGATATTTCGGGAACCTAAAAAGAAACACAAGGAGAAAATTTCATATCTTGGTTAGTGGAAATATTCCTCACTAATTCTTTCTCGTCCTTTTTCTTTTGTTTCTTTTTCAATCTCAATTTTCTTTTCAATTTTCTTTTCTTCACACTTTTGTTCGATCTCAACCTCGTCTTTCTTTTCCTCACTCTCATTTTCTTTCTCAAATTCTTTCTCTTTTTCAACTTCTTTTTCCTTTTCTTCTTTTTCAATTTCTTTTTCAACTTCTTTTTCTTTTCTTTCGTATTCTTTTTCGTTTTGATTACAACATGAAGATGATACAAAAGAATTAGAAAGATAAGTATTTGGCTCGAAGAAAGAGAAAGTATTCTTGTAGGTTTCTCGATCAAATCTTCGTGAGCGTTTCTCCGAGAGGAACTTCTTTGAGAAATATGAGGAATAACTCGTACTTTCTTGTTCGGTATCTCGAAAGGGTTCAAGCTCGAAGCTGTCTTTTTATTGTCTCGAATTCCTTGACGAGTAGGAATCCCAATAGGAATCTCTTCGCGAGTAGTCATCGAAAATGGGTCTTCGAGATGGTCGTGACTCCGTTTCTCGACTTGGGAGATTTTGCTTCCGTCGGGCCTTTTCCTCCATTTGGTCCAAACGTTTTTGTATTGGAATTAGCTTCCTTTCAAGCATTCAGCCCATCTCGTTCACCAAGTATTGAAATTCAAATGCAAAAAATTCTTCTCGAGACATGATTATTTCTGAAAAGAAGAAATGTTAAAAACAAAAACAGGAAATTAAATACCTCACTACAAAATTCTCACAAGTCATTCGGAAAGAAAGAAAAAAATTCACTCCGCTCGTGTTTTCACTCGTTTTGGCTTTTTCTTTCTCTCAAATGATCTCACACTCTCTTGCCTTTTACCGCTCGTCTCACTCTCGTAATTTTGTAGTTTGTTTCTAGCAGACTTATCGCGGTTTTTGGGTCGACTTCAAAAATGGGGCAAGGGATAACGTCGGGTGTATAGGGTAGGCTGAAAACAAAGAAAATTTGGTATGTGTGGCGTTGGGGGTTGAAAGGATGATACCAAATGATGGTAAAATGATGTTGGTGATCGGGGTAGAAGTATGATGGCTTTGATATCGGGAAAAGAATAAGCTAAAATGGAAATCACAACTTGCAAACTTCACATTTTTTTTAAACTCGTAAATTTTTTTATATATATTCTCATATTTTCTTTTTCTTTTTTCACTTTGAATACAATATGTTGAATACAAATAAAATTTAAAATTACAACTTTGAATTTTTTTTTTAATTTCGAATTTTTTCAACACGAACCTACTTCCAGCTTCTTCGATAAATGTCGGCGCTCCTCGTTTTTGTAGCTCTGATACCAAATGATGCGAGACGGCCCGGGTTAATCAAGACGTTCATGTAGTTTGCTCTATCGTCTACGAGGATTAATTGATCTTTCGAAAAGTAGAAGATTTGGGAATAAGTTTGCGGAAGCTTTTAGATGATTTTCTTTAGAAATGGCTTATGTTAGGAATGAAGGTTGGATGATGATAGAAATAGGTTAGAAGATGGAATGGATAGGTTTGGCTAAAAAGATGCAAAGGTAAAGGGTTTTGTAAAAGGCTCGGTTTAGTTAAAGTTAACAAAAGATAACAAGATAGGTGAATGGGATAGATTGGTGGTGATGGAATATAGAACTTAAACTCGAGAAATGATTCAACACTAAAGACTGTCACCCCGGCTTCTATTTGGTTTAAGGTGAATGATGGAATTCAAAATTTGACCTCAAC
Source organism: Gossypium australe (assembly GCA_005393395.2). NCBI lineage: Eukaryota > Viridiplantae > Streptophyta > Magnoliopsida > Malvales > Malvaceae > Gossypium > Gossypium australe. The sequence continues at coordinate 67,281,749 of CM016615.1, forward strand.
CCGTTACTTAGAAAAGTAAGAAATGAAGGTATAAAAAGATGGATGAATGCCACACCAGGTTGGTGATAAGTTCGAAAGAATAGAACGATTGACGCCACTAGCTTCGCTAGATAAGTCAGACAAAAACTCGTACGAATTTATAGAGGAGTAATCTCACTCTTTGAACAAAGTTCATTCAAGTTGATAAAATGGCTAGAAGTCCTTTTACAATGAAATTAAACAACTATTTATAGAACTATGCAAGGCTAGCCGAATGGACAAATTCAGAAGCTTAATGGCTAAGCAATTTCGACTAGAATGTTCTAAAATATTCTAGAATTAAATTCTTAATTTTCTATAGCTAGATTCATCTGAATGGAGCTCAATGGACAGCTTCTAGAAAGGGGCTGATCAGCTTGCACGAATTTGGACACTTCAAGAATGCATTGCACTAGCTAGGTGCAGCCAATGAGCTTAAACGAGCTCATTAAAATGCTAACTTTAGCTGAAAAGTTACCAGCAATAAAGGAGAACATGAATAGCCTTGAATGTGTGAAAAAGGAGCTGGAAAAGTCTTTGGAAGTGTGAACAATGATCAACCAAATGGTCCTTGGTGTGAACTCCAAATGTGAACGCATAAGTGCTGTTTTAGGGAGTGGATCAGCCAGCTTAAGGAGTTTAATTTTTTGGTGATGCTTGGCTGAATGGACACTTTGGGAACCCATAAATCAGCTCAAATTTCGTTGAACATAGCCATGCATGCATCGTCCCATGCATTGAACCAAATCCATGCATGTACCTTGCTTAAATGCACTCCAAATTTAGCTCACCTACAAAAACACATGAACCAACATTAAAAACAAGCCAAATTCGACTAAACATAGATAATACATAATTTAGACACTTTAAATAACAACTAGACAAATTTAATACTTCTAAACAAGACACATTAAAAATCTGCTAGAACTAAGACATCATTAAAACACGTAATGACTTAAACATATTTATGAGCATTCTAACATATTTATGAGCTGTAGGAAATTAACTAAATTAACTAAATTATTTAATTTATTCTAGAAAGAAAATTAATGAGCTGAAAAGAAATTAAATCGAGCTCAAATGAGCTAAATTAAGCTTAAACCAAGCTCAATGAGCTGAAATAAACTCATGTGAGCTGAACCGCATTGAATGAAGTTTAATTGAGCTGGAATTCGGCTCAAAATTAATGGGCCTTCGGGGAGCTCAAGAGTATCGTGATAGGCATCTTGGGTTGCCCTGGGTTGGTTCACATCACTCTTGGAAAAACTCCCATGTAATCATTTCCCTTGGTACAACCGACACAAGGGTGTTCCACCATTGGTAGGTCGAGTCTCGTAGGAGTGACACAACACACTTCATGCTCTCCTCAGGTGTGTAAGATAATTCATCGAATACCCTGATGGTATTTTCTAGCCAGAACTATGCCCTCTATGGGTCATCATCTCTCTTCGCTCTAAATTCCTTAGCCCCTTGCTTCCGAATTCTGTCAACTGGAGGTTTTTCCCTCTTTAACATCTCCACCACTTGGGGAGCTACAGGGGCAGACTGGGGGATTGGAGGGGGTGGATGAGGTGGAGCGTTCAGGTTTGCACGAACAAACTTCGAATACCAAGCATTCATCATATGGAGGAAGGCTTCTCTAGCCCCTCTGCCCTGACTCAGTGTCACGAGCCCACTTTCGTCTGGCGTGGTCCCTTCTCCGGGAGCCGTCGCATTACTTTCAACATCATCCACCACTGTTCCGTCGTGATCCATTTACTATATAAAAACACATTTTAAATTATCAGGAGTCGTCACACTATCATAATTCATATACGGCATGTATAGCTAGACTCGTACACACGCTAGGTTAATCTGAGAATCGACTAAACCATAGCTCTGATACCACTAAATGTAACACCTCTTACTCGTATCCGACGCAGGTACAGGGTACGAGGCGTTACCTTACTTAAAGGCACGCAAACATACAATTCTGAGTCGTAAAAGTTTGTTCAAATCCAAAACTTTTCAAACTTCCTCTTAACGTCCTTAATAAAGGCCTACGAGGCCCAAAACACGCTTCAGGAACAATTCAGGATTAAACCGAACACTATCGTAAACATTGGAAAATTCTATTAAAAATAGGGCACACGTCCGTGTGGAAAGGCAACACGCCCGTGTGATCTCATAACATGGCCATGTTGAAGGCCCGTATATCTCAAACGGCCTAGGTATTTAGGGACACGCCCGTGCCCCATGTGAATTTATTTTCTAACATCGATCCTACAGGGGTTTTCACATGGCCTGGCACACACTCGTGTCCATGGCCCGTGTCCCCCACACGGCCATGACACGCCCCTGTCTCAGCCCGTGTGCAAAAATACCTTGACATTTTATTTCTGACGTCATCAATCATTTAGGGTCACACGACCAAGGCACACGCCCATGTGCAAGGCCATGTGGAAATTCTAAATTTCACATTCAAGGTGCAGACTTCACATGGCCTGGGCACATACCCATGTACAACGGTCGTGTCTTCCACGCGGTTGAGACACACGACCATGCCTCAGCCCGTGTGGTTACTATTGGGCATTCTATTTTGCCAACTTATGGTGCAGAGGACACACGGTTGGACTACACACCCATGGGGCAGACCATGTGTCACACACGGCCTAGACACACGCCCGTGTGTCTACCCGTGTGGACAAAAACAAGGCTATTTACCAAACCCCTTTTTGCCACCTTTACTTGCACCAACATAAGCCACATCAAGCAAAACTAATTCACACATAAACACATGACTAAATCAGCCATAACCAAGACATCCACACATCAAGGCCATTATACTTCATTCACATGCAAAACTCATCACATACTTTATCAATTCAATCATACAACCTACTCATTCATGCATTAATATACCAAATACTCAACCATGCAATTTTTTCAATCATGAAAAACATCATCATTTGCATAGATCAACAACAAATATTAGCCATTATCCATGGCCTTAGACAAAATGATCAACTTCATGACAAGCCAACACATATGGCCAAAACAATATGAAACTTAACAAAAAGACCCAGTCCCTATACATGCCATACTTAAAATAATAAGGCTAACTATACCAAATGCTTCAATTGATAGTGTGATCGATGCCTTCGACATCTGTTGATCCCCGAGCTAGCTTGGCAGCACTATAAGAAAATGGAAAAGAGAGGGAGTAGGAATAAAACTTAGTAAGTTGCATGTAAGTAAGTAACAACATCAACCATACATCTTTAAACACGTAGCATATTATAAACCAGCACAACATACTTGATTTAACAATGGTAGATTTACTACATATTTACACATCACAAGTATAAGGCAAAGATTACAAGATCGTCCCAAAATCATTCTCATAGATAGAACTTACTCAAGTTCATCCTTATCATTAAGGCATCATAACTAAGCTCATATCACATGAGTTTCGAGTAAGAACCTGTACCATTCACCACATGATTATATCCTTTCATATCTTTATCATAAGCTTTAAATAACCCGTGGAACCATTTGGAATACTAAAGGATAATCGATAAACCTCACACAAGAGGGTAAAATGTCGATGCCATGTCCCAGACATGGTCTTACACTGGCTCACATGTCGAGGCCGATGCTATGTCCCAGACATGGTTATTCACTAGCTCTCATCTCAATGCCGATGCCATTTCCCAGACATGGCTTACACTAGCACACATATCAATGCTGATGCCATGTCCCAAACATGGTCTTACACTAGCACACATATCAACGTCGATGCCATGTCCCAGACATGGTCTTATACTGGCTCTCATAATGTGGCCGATGCCATGTCCTAGGCATGGTCTTATACTAGCACACATATCACCCAAATGTCATGGCGTGGATATCCAATCTATTCCTAAGGTTCAACCGGGAGTTTTTACTACATCAATTCTCATCATGCATATTCACAACAATAATGAAAAACTTTATGCCATATTAATTGTTCAATACATAATAACAATAGAGTTGTATTATTTACGTACAACTTACCTCGGTATACAAAAAGTGGGCGACTAGTTTAAATTAGTCTACTAGCTTGGTCTTCCCCCGGTTTGGGTCCGGACTCCGTTTTTCTTGATCTATAATGAAAAATTCACTTATTTAATCACTACATTAATCAAGAAAATCTATAATTCATATACCGTTTTGCCCCTGATCTAGCCGAACCTTTAATACTCTTATAGCAACTTACAATTTTCAATTATTTCACACATTTACAACCTATTTTATAAACTTCACAAAATGGTCCTTTTCGGTGTTTTCATAAAAACCCCTTTCACAAAAGTTGTTTATTTAACAATCAAGATTCATTTTCTTTCATAAAATTTCAGCAAAAAATATAAATACTCTCATGGCAAGACCCTAGACTCTCAACCATTTTGCAAAATAGTCCCCTCATTAGCTAGATTAAGCTATAGGGGTTCCAAAAACACAAAAAAATAACAAAAAACAACCACCAAAATCACTTACTTTCAAGAGAAAAGCTTGGCTGAAATTTGAGCTCTCAAAACCCTTAAGTTTGCTGAAAATTTTAGTGGAAGAGGAAGAAAATGGGAAAAGATGATAACATTTTCTTTATTTTATTTTATTTTATTCATTTAGTCACCTAATGCCACCAAACTTTGACCATTCATGATTTTTGAATTCCATGTCCAGCCACCCCTAATTTTATTGGTCTTTTTACTCAATAAGGACCTATACTTTAGTGTTCCATAGCTATTTAACACCTTTGGCTTGTAGAACAAAACTTTCGCACTTTATGCGATTTAGTCCTTTTTTAAAATTAAGCATAAAATCGCTAAAATTAATTCACCAAAATTTTCATGCACTTATATGATCATGCTATAACACATAAAATAATATTAAAAATAACTTCTCCAGCCTCAGACTAGTGGTTCTGAAACCACTGTTCCGACTAGCCCCAAAATCAGGTTGTTACAATACCTAGCCCAATTGCCAAATCCAAGCTACAAGATGCCACATTCGTTGCCAGAGCAACTACAACTAAATACTTTAATTTACACCATTATACATTTAATTATGAGCAATTCATGCATATAATATGATATACAATCATTTCCAGGTTTTAAACAAGTTTACGAAAACTCTATTGTTAACCTGAGGTCGAATTACAACCAAATTGTAAAGTTTTCAAAATCTCAGGTTAACATCACGGCTTCGGGTATTCTCAATGCAACATAATGACTTGGTCTTGTCGTGACGACAAAGGTCCAACTTCGCGATGTGACCATCTGTTTCTAAATGGTCAAGTTTTGCCACCTATTTGTAATCACCTAAACATCTCAAACACATTTGCAATTATAATTTCAGCCAAATATACACATCCAATGAATTCAATTATATCTAAAGTACCTTTTATACACATATACTTTACATCTATTTCAAATCATTTAAGTACACAATTCATTTCATCATACTCACCATTAAACTATTTGACATATATGCACATGTATATAGATACATTGCCATATAAACTAATAGCATACAACAAGTTATGCCTAACCAAATATTATGACATCCTCAATCTCATATACTTAAACATATGACCATTTCCAAAATACCAATTCCAACTTCAAAAGTTCACACGATCACATATTATATCAAAAACTGACTCAACCTAGGTACATGCTATATAATGAACAAAAAGTGACTATACAAACATTGTTGAGTCGGGATCGCTTTTTGGATGTTGGACTCGCTTCTCAAGACCTCAAACTGAACCTATAATTGTGCACGGGAAAACAAACCATACACTGAACGATAATACTTAGTGGTATTTCCATGATTAAAAACAATATAAAACAAGTTTATATCAATTGTATATATATTCAATATCAAATTCTAACATCAAGTAATACATATACAATTCATACTATTTCTCAATCCGCATATCAATATGTATATGCTACAAGGTGTACCATTCATGCCAAAAGAATCAATTATTCATTACCACAATTAATAAGCTTGTAACAACCCGATTTAGGGCCTAATCAGAATAGTGGTTGTGAGACCACAAATCCGAAGTAGATATATAAGTTTTATGATTTTTATGAGGCTTATGAGGTGTTTACATAATTGTGAGAAAATTTCATGAAGAAATTTTATTAATTAGTGAACAATTTGTCTATTAGGACTATATTGCAAAGATTAGAAAATATGAGATTCTAGAAGATTTAAGTATGAAATAGCATCATAAAAATTATTAGAGGTCCTTATTTAGCAATTAGACCATTATATATTAAGATGGACAAAAATAGACATGGGAAGGAAAAATCTCAAGAAAGGGACTTAAGGGCATTTTAGTCATTTGGTTAATAAAAGTTTAAAAAGGGAAAAATGAAGCAAAATTTGCTCATCTTCTTCAAGCTAGGGCCGAAAATTCCAAGCTCCCCATAGCTAGGGTTTCATCATCTTTCAAGCTTGATTGTAAGTACCTCCTAACCCCGTTTTTAATATTCTTCGTATTTTTGAAATCCTCGTAGCTCGATTTAGCTATTTCTAGCTATATTTTGAGCTAGGGTTTATGTTCAAAAATTTACCCATGTATGACATGCATGTATTTTGATGTTTTATGGAAGAATATGAAAGTTTGATGTATGATAAACATATTTTTCTAAGTGATTTTCATGAAAATTGCATAAAAGGGACCAAATTGTAAAAGTTATAAAAATGGTCATACATGAGTGAAATAGTGGAAATTGAGGGCTGTTGTAGTTAAGAAAATGATTAGGCTAGGCTTGAAATACAAGAAAGTTGAATGAAAATCATTTTACGAGCCTAGGGGTAAAAGTGTAATTATGTAAAAGTTTAGGGGCAAAATTGTAACCAAAGTATGAATTATGGGTCAATTTAGTCAATGTGAGTATTAAACAAGTGAAATTGTTATTATAGATCAAGAAACACGAAGCCCGGATCGAAACTGAGGCAAAGAGAAAGTGTTGGACTAAATCGAACATCCACACACATTTTGAGTACCGAAGTAAGTTTGTGTGAAATTAATGTTACATATGTTATTATGTTTAAATTACTTATTATTTTGAGAAATGCATAACATTTCCATGAAATTCATTGAAGATGACTTAATGAGAAAATTATGAGATTATGCTAAGTGAAGTCCCGATTGAAATTTTGGAATAATAAGGATACCTATGTCACAACATGAGATAAGGATGGTCCCGTATAAGACCATGTCTGGGACATGGCATCGGTACCAAATGTAGGTCCCGTATAAGACCATATCTGGGATATAGCATCGGCACCAAAAGTAGATCCCGTATAAGATCATGTATGAGACATGGCATCGGCATCGAATAAGGAAGGTCCCGTGTAAGACCATGTCTGGGACATGGCTTCGACACCAAAGTAAGATCTCATGTAAGACCATGTTTGGGACATGGCATCGACATCTATATACAATCTCGTATAAGATCATGTCTGGGACATGGCATCAACATCAAGCTAAGAGATCCAGTGTAAGACCATATCTGGGATATGGCATCGGCATCAAGAGGTGATCCCATATAAGACCATATTTAGGATATGGCATTGGCATTGTGATACATGTATGATGAGATTGAGTATTCTCTGATATTCCGAGTAGTTCAACGGGCAAAAGAGCTAAGTATGCAAAGATGATATAGAGCTAAATTATACAAGGATGATAATGAGTTCCATTTATGTTAAGGATGATGATGATTTAAGTTTATGTTCAAGTTAGCATAAGTGCTAAATTATGTGACTAAGTGATATAGGTACCATAAGTAAAATGCAAGTTAGGAAACCATAATGTGATGTGTGATGGTAAGAGTGACTATGAGTAAGTATGCCTAAGCACTTGAGAACTTGCGTGCCTAAGCACTTTAGAACTTGCGTTGCTATTGTTCTATGAGATGAATGGATTTTACCATGAGAACTTATGTTGCTATATTAATTCATGCAAACTTACTAAGCTATATGCTTACCCCTCTCTTCTTCTTTTCCTTGTAGTATCGCCAAGCTAGCTCGGGATCGTAGAACGTCGGAGCTCGGATCACACTATCAATCATTCTTTTGGTATAGTAAAGTTGACTTATTTTGAGTATGGCATGTATAGGAACTTGGTCATTTTGTGTTATGTCATATTTGGAAGCCAAAGTGTTGGCTAATAAGGTTACTCATTCATTTTGTAAATGGCCATTAGAAATTGGCCAATATTTGTCAAGTTGCATATTTTTCGTGATGATGAGTTTTATGAGGTGAAAATTCATGCAATTGATGGAGTAAAATGTGTAGTATATGATTGATGATTTAGTGATTCTTCATAGTATATTATTGCCATGTTATGTGTTGCTGGTGTTGGTATATGTGTGTTTATATTTCAGGGTGGCAATTGGCTTGGAAAATAGTCTTCCAATTGTCCACACGGGTAGACACACGGGCGTGTGTCTAGGCCGTGTGTGACACATGGTCAGCCCCATGGGTATGTTGATAGGTCGTGTGTCCCCTGTATCAAATTATGAGAATTTGATTCGCCACACGAGCTAGCACACGGACGTGTGCCTAGGCTGTGTGCCCCTTAAGAGTTGCTGACGTCATAAACGAAATACCCAGGTTTTCACACACGGGTGAGGACACGGGCATGTCTAGGCCGTGTGAGGGACACGAGCCAAAGACACAGGCGTGTGCCCGACCGTGTGAAAACCCCTGTAGGTTTGAAATGAAAAATAAATTCCACACGGGCTAGGGAAATGGGCGTGTGCGTCCACACAGCCGTGTCCCATTTCACACGAGTGTGTGGCCTTGTTTAAGCAAAATTTTTCTAAGTGAACAAAAGTTTCCGGTTTAATTTCGAAACCTTCTGGATGTATGTTTAAGGCCTCGTAGGCCCATTATAAGGATGTTATGTATATGAATGAAAAGTTTTAAGTTGAAATGAAATTTCATAGCCCAATGTTGTATGTTTAAGCAAGTTAAGTTTGGTAATGTCTCGTATCCAGTCCTGGCGTCAAACAGGGGTAAGGGGTGTTACAAAGCTATTTGAACATATTCTACCAATATAATTAATGTTCACATTTCTATTCCATTTAACATATTCAATCCAAAACTATATTTCATTTTCGAATCAAAATAATTCATTAGCTATCTTTCCATATCAGCTCTTAAGCTCGTTTAACTGGCACACATGGTCTTTCGTATGCTATCAATATTCATATATCGCAATTTACATTTGAATCGTCAAATCATGATATCAATTTAATTCATATTTCAATTAACCTATTCACATGTTATAACTCTATTAATTTGGCTCAGACTTGAGCCTAATACATAGATTAACCAACCTGCATCCCAATTTATCATCACAGTGCGTCATCGGATAAACAGAAGAAAATATACTAGCACACATAGTGCGTTATCAAATAAACCGAATCAATCATACTGGTACATAAGTGCATTATCGGTTAAACCAAAGTAAGGGAAACTAGCACATATAGTGCATATTGGCGCACAAAGCGCATCCTGGCCCACAAGCGCATACTAGCACACGAAGTGCATACTGGCACATAAGCGCATTCCTGCACATAAGCGCATTCCTGCACACGAAGTGCATACTAGTACATAAGTGCATACTGGCACACAAAGTGCATATACCTATATAGTTAATAGGATACCAATAATCCAATCATATCATATAACCTATTCATATATCATCATTCTCAATTCATTTCATTATCAATCAATATAACATATTATCATCAAATTCATATCATCGCATATTCAACACCATTGTTCCATACCATTTCTATCATCAATTCCTAATATAAGGCATTAATCAAAGAGTTTCCATTACCCTTTATCCTTCATTTGTTGACATGGGGACACCCATGCGTTTATTTTGTATTTTTAAAACAATAGTTAAATTTTAGTTTTGGTTTCTCTATTATGTCTAAAATTGAAATTTAATCTCTATAGTTTTATTTTTAACATAATTTGGTCTATATATTTTTATAATATTATTGATTCGTCTAAATAGTTAATATCGTCAATTTTTCAATTAAAATATTACATGTTTAAGAGTCTTAAAAATTGACAATTGGTTTCCCATTTCTTTTAGGTTTCCATTGTTATATATATATATATATATATATATATATATATATATAAGACAATGGTCAAATTTTAATTTTGACCCTTAAACTATGCTAAACTTTATATTTAATCTATATACTTTAGTTTCTGACATAATTTGGTCCATCTACTTTTATAATTTCATTAGTTAGTTTAAATAATTAATATTACTAACTATTTAAATCAAAATGCTAATGTCAATTTTTTAAGAACACTATTCCAGTAGAAGGAATTTATTTTATCATGATGAATTTGAATTGGTGCATTTAAGGAAAAAAAATCTTAATCAATATTTTTAATGTTGTTTTTATTGTTACACATGACTACCAAATAAATATATATATTTTTAATTTTAAAATGTCACATCAGAGAATTTAATTGAAGAAATATAACGGTGGTAACAATAGGCCTGGAAATTTTAAATCCAAAAGCAAAGAAATTAAATTCCTAAAAATAAAAAAAGAGGGAAATTCCAAATATATAAAGTGTAGAGGGACTTGGAGCATATTTTAACTTTCAAATTTTAACTTTGTAAATTAACACAAATATATAATCTACCCAACATGAAGCATGGGGTGAGAACCATACTAATTACTATAATTTGAGGGTTTTTTGGTCAAATATAATTAGAGTTTATTATGAATATTTTTTTTTTTGTGTATGTATCATAACTGATAAAAGATTATTATGAATAATTTTTATTATGAATAATTTTTTGTGTATGCATCATAATTGATAAAAATACCTTTATATTAAGAATTGGGTTGCATTTTGCCCCATTTACTCAAAAAAGATAAAATTAATCATTATTGTTAGATTAAAGAGTAAACGAGTCCTTTTGTTAAAATATTGATTAATTTTTACGGTTGAAAACTAATCCTTATAGGGCAGTATGACGTACACGTAACATGCCACGTGTAATTATCGAGTTATTTTATTAACCACGTCAACTTTTAACTGTAGAAATAAATACAATTTTTAATAAAAAATTCTATTATTAAGTTACAAAAATTAATTCACATTTTTTGGGGAGAAGATGGAAAATGTGAGTTTCGATGGTAGATTTACCACCATAACTCCCATCATTCAATCTGAAACTTGTAAAATTATAAATAGATAAATAACAAGAAATACGGATGAAATACTACCATAAAACTAGCTCGTTGAAGGCAGAATCAAACGGTTGCCCAAAAACTAAAAACTAAAAACATAACCAAACGGTCCAAAGTCCAAATTCCAAATCAAACCTCCGTCTCTGTTCTCAGAGACAAACGCAAGAAAATTAAGAGTAGTTGTGAACATGGGCATTCTCCTACTGCTTTTGTTATGCCTGATTATACCCATTTGTTATGCCCATCATCAACACCAAACATCCTCCTCCTCTTCGCGTAGAACAGTTATAGATGTAAAACACGGTCCGGATTCAGTTGTATGGGCTGTTCAACTCTCTGATCTCCATTTCAGTGTTCACCATCCTCAGAGAGCCATCGACTTTCGGAACCTTGTTCCTCCTGCTCTTTCCATGATTAACCCTTCTCTTGTCCTCATCACTGGTGATCTTACAGGTTTAAATTTCATTTCTAGCTTGATGAGATTTTCATGTTTGAGTGTTTCTTTTATGAGAAATCATGATCCTGAATTTTGGGCTTGTGTTGATTTTTTTTAAATGTCTTGATTTCGCGTTCTTTTGTCAAGCGCTGGGTCATGGGTTTAGTGGCATTATATGATGCCACTAAATGTGCTTATTTTGGTCATTGAGTTCATTGGCTTATTTATTAAATTTGGTTGGAACGGGGTAGTATTTGGTAAAGAGCCTATTAATGTATATTGTGCTTGTAAATTAGGTGTTAGCTTGATTGAACTGGGAACTGTTAAATGACTTTTCCTATAAATTAAAATGCTCAGTTTAGAAATTTTATGTTCATGTATGACTTTCCCACCTCTGTTTATAATATTCTACTTTATAGATACTGCTGCTATTAAGGCAAAATGTTGGAAAAGACAACAATATGCCACAATTTTCTTGCTACTGTGTTATTATGTCTATCTACTCGCATCCCTTTGTCTTCTGTTTTTACCCATTTACAGAAAATTATACGAGATCCTTCTGGGGGGGGGGGGGGAAGGAACATCTATATGTACTTCAAATTAGTAGTTTGGTTTCTATTGTTTTCTCCCACTGGAATTGAGTAACAAATGGTCACAGAGCCCAGAATTTGCATAGTGTAGGTTTTTCCTGATCCTGTAAGCTCAAATCTGTTCCAGCTTTTTCAAGCCCCTTCTGTCTATTCTAATATTATATTGCTGATGTAAGAACTTAAGGTCACAAGCATGCATCCAAGGTGTATAGGATGCTAAATTCATGAACTTTTGCATTAATCAGGATTATGACTTATGGCATCACTGACTTGGTACAATATGAGTGGAGTATGAAATATATGTTGTTTGGTATGTATGCTTATGGTGTTCTCACCAACTTTAATGTTGTTAAAGGGTGCAAAGCATATTGTAGGTGCTAAAACCCTTGCAATTTTGTTAAGATTAAGATATATAATTATGATAATAAACTTTTTGGTCTAGTTCATCCTGCAAAGCAGGTAATGTGATACCCCACACCTGTTTCGACATCCGGTATGGATGGAAGATGCCACCGGAGCACAAACCAAAAGGAAATCTTGAAAATAAATAAGATTTAAATCTTCGAATCAATTTAATAAATTCATATAAATGAAATAAAATCAATTTAGAGGTTTTAAACTCAAGTCGAAATCATCTAGAAACAATTCCTGGGTGATTGGAGGTGTCCAGGACCAATAACGGGATTTAACGAGTCCAAAGTTCCAAAATAGTGCAGGGGTACTGTCTAGGGGCTAGGTATCAATACCTAAGCCCCATGTTCCGATACCCTTGGGCAAAGTATAAGTACCTGGGTGTTAGGTATCAGCACCTGGTTCCTAGTACCGTAGTTTTTAGCTATTGACTTTTTGGGATCCGATACTTTAATATATGTACCGGAACCTGGATCCTTGGGACCAAATTTTTGGTCACTGACTTGTAAAGTTCTGATATCCACACCCTAAGTTCCGAAACCTGGGTGTAGGGAGCCAAAATTTCACAAAGAAGCAACCTCAAACACACTCCAAATCACCCTAAAACAATCCAAACATAAAACTTTCATGAGGGATCAATTCAAGGCATATAATAGTAATCCCAAACACATTCTAACTTACCCTAAATTTAACTAATACTGAAGACATTTAAAAATCATATTAAGACTACCAAAATGAGTATCATGCATAGCCACAAATAGCTCAAATCAAGATAATTAAGAGCACACATACTTTTTTAGTATTCATAGTCATCTAAGTTTTTAAGCCAACCAAATGTATACTACAAGGTAAGCATCAAAATCATCCAAAATATCAAGACTCATAGTAAGATAAAACTAGTCTATATGCATACAATAAGAATGACCCTCTAGTACATGCCACTAGGAGGCACTTATACAAATAGACAAATTTCATACTCTTCGAGCCTAGCTAGTGGTGATGTGATTTGGAAAGGACGTGTTGGCTTCACGAACGCTTCTCAAAACCTACACGTAAATAAGCAATAGCTTGTTTATCTTAAAGCTTAGCAAGAAAATAGAAAACATTCACTTACCTTGCTCTGAGAATGAAGGGGCTTGCAAAGACATAAATAAAGCAATAATCTAGTCATTAGCAATTCTAATGGCATGAAAGTTCGTTAATCATAAACAAAATCATATAATAAAGATTTGTTAATACATATCTTAAACAAATAGTTATACCACAACACTTTTAACGTCATCTAATTACAAATTCCAAAATTTATGTGCGTAAGAGATCTCATGTCAACATTTTCATTAATAACCAACAATTATCTTGACACATTTGTCAAGTAAAATCATAGTATCATCAATACATAGCCCTCGGTAATCTTAGTGAACTATGAGTTGGACACTTGGGACTCCCACCCTGACTCCACATATATTGCACTTCAAGTGCATTTCCATCCTTAACACCAACATCGTTCCATATCATATCGTCGCCACAATGCACGTAATCTAGTATGTATTGGCATGCCAACCATAACCTAGCTATTTTACAGAGTTTACAAGGGCAAAACTTTCAATAATTAACCAATTTAAAATAGCAAGACCCTTGGCCCTTCAAGTCATGCATACATTCATATACATGTACCATTAAAATTGTTTTTTCCACATATCAAGCAATATGTGAACTTCATGACTCATGTCACATATATCCTATTCCTATTATGCACATTTCGTATCAACATTCGTTTCTCACATAGTTCATATCATTCACAATCAAAATCCCATATGTTACATTTCTTGTTAACTATTATTAAATTTCACCTTAAAAGAAATAATGTTTCATGCCATTTAATAACCATTTCACTACATATGTACATATACACACACCCATCTCTCTCTCTCTCTCCCTCTCTCTCTCTCTCCCTATATATATATATATATATATATATATTAAAAATAAGTAAACATTTTCCTTGAGATTCTTACCTTCCAAAATGTACATAAACAAAAGGAAGGCTTCTTCCTTTTTCTTCAATCCTCAAGCCCCTCTTTTCCTTTGCTTGAATTTCCACCTTCAAGCTTTTTCTCTTCGATGATATGAATATCCATAATAAATGCAAGAATCATAAATGACCATATTAATGGCTCAACCACAAGGAATGTAAAAAAGTGATAAGTGTGCCAAGATGAAAATTACCAGAGCTCTTACCTTACTATAAGTTTTCTCACTCTATTCAAGCTTCCTCACTCTAGATATTTAAAACCCTAAGTTGTAGGTGATGGGAAAAAGATGAAAGGATTGGCTCAAATGTGTGTTTTATAAGTAGATTTCAAGAAAGAGTGAAGAGAAGGGGTGGATTTGAATGGATTTAGGGGAGGAGATCAAAGAAATAAAAGAAGGGAAGGTTTTTTTTTTTTTCTCACCTTGCAATGGCTGGCTAGGAGGGATGAAAATGGGGGTCTTCTCCCTTTTTCTTGTATTTTTAAATTGTAAAGAAGAGTCAAAGTCAAGTTAGTAAACAAGTCAAAAAGAAATGTGTGGTTAATATTTGTTCTTAATTAAGAAAAATGATCTAATGGCTCATAGTTCATCCCATCACCACCATAAATCATAATTTCCAATATTCTAACATGTTCTTATACAAAATATCTAAAATACCCTTGTGGGCAAAATTACTTTTACCCTCACTAAAATCTTACCCAACCAAGTCCAAAAGCTTAAAACATATCACTATATTGTCTCATCACACAATAAATGCTCAAATCTCATTAAATTCAAAGAAATCATAATTCTTCTACTAAATTATGGATAGAATTCTCAAAATCGAATCATATGGTAAACTGGAAAAATTTTAGGGTGTTATTTGCAAATTCTTTCTCCTGTTGTTGGCAAATATGCATGATTTTCTTATAGTCCCATGTCTTTTGTTGAATAGTCAAAACATTGAGAGCTAAAATGCTTGACATTATCCTCTTTCTTACTGATAAATGTACAACTAATAACAATATAAAAAAATTAAAGTAAAACTTCAATTAGATGGACATATTTTGTGCCTACCGCCTTAGAAAGAGTGTGCCTAGGTGGCTAGGCATGCGGCTAATCAAATGAGCTTTAATCGAAAGGTTCTGAAGCACTTTTATTGTTTGGCACTAAGGTGTGATATCTAGGCATGTGTCTAGACACACGCCTTCTGACCAATTTTATGATCACAATGGGTTATTCATCTTAAATAAAATATTTTCTATCAACAGATGGGAAAAGCAAGGATCTGTTAGTAATGAAGCAAAATGAAGAGGAATGGGTAGAATACAAGGATGTAATGGAAGATGTTGTGAAAAGAAGTGGACTCGATAAGAACATCTTCTATGATCTTAGAGGGAATCATGATAATTTTGGCGTACCAGTGGTTGGTGGCTCATTAGATTTCTACTCAAAGTATAGCATCAATGGGCAATTGGGAAGGAGTGGACATGTAAATGGTGTCACACTCACTCTTCAGGTCACTTGCTCTCTCTCTCCCATTTTATGTGTGATTTATTGTTTTTTTGGAAAGGCAATGTTAGATTTTTAACTGGAAATATAGGTCTTGTTTGTTTTCATATCTGAAAATTTGTTCAGATTTTGTGCTGCCTGACTGGTTGGCTTTTTATTTATTTATTTATTCATTCATGTTGCTGTATTTCAGATTAGTGGTTAAATTTCAAATTCATGTAAATATTAATATTGCTGGCTTTCATATATGCAAATATTTGCTTTAATCCATGACTGGCTGCAGTTTACTCCACTCATCTGCAGACAATTAGTTAAAATCTGCATGAGAAAAGTGCATGGAACTCTAGGTTTTCACTTTCTGTTTCTCATGATGCAAAATGATGAATGATGACGAGATTGAAAACTTCTATCATGAATTCTGAGGACAGGCTCAAATGCTTGTTAGTCCATTCATCCTATTTTAAACTTAGGAAATGTTTTGGTTATTTATCTTATTAGTTTGTGACATCACCAGGCTGGTAAGCAGAAGTATCTGTTCGTGGGGTTGGACAGCACCATGTCTGTTGGGTTACGAGGTCCGACTAATCTTTTTGGGCATCCGACTGACCAACTCTTGGCTGAAGTAGATTTGGAGCTATCGCAATGGGACTCTCAACCACTTAAACCGGTAAGCAAGATATCTTTTGGGCATTTCCCTCTTTCATTTTCAGCATCCTCTCAATCTGGGAAGACCCTGAAAGATATTTTCCTAAAGCATTCCCTTTCTGCTTACGTATGTGGGCATCTTCATTCAAGATTTGGAAAGAACTTAAAAAGGTACCACTTGTCAAGTCATAGATTTTTATCTCCTCAGAAGTTTTTCCAGTTTAATTTAAATCAAAATCCTTCAGAAGGCAGTAAGAATTGTTCATTTGGAGCTCCTCCGGTTCAAGAATTTTGGGAATGGGAAATGGGTGACTGGAGGAAGACTAGAGCCATGCGAATCTTGGCCATTGATAGAGGTCATGTTTCGTTTGCTGATATTGACTTTAAGTCAGGGTCCAAAAAGACTATTATATTACCCACATTTCCACTTGACTCACGTTTCATGTCAACATCTTCATCGCACCGCGAGTACGAATGTGAACATATGCTCCCTTCATCTTATGAGACAGTGAGAGCTCTTGTGTTTTCTGTTTCTCCTATTGTGTCAGTTGTAGCTAAAATCTATGATACAAAATATGGAAATCTTGACATTGTTGTGGATGCACCAATGACCAATCTTGGAGATGAGTCCTCTAGGGGAGATCTTTATGCAGTTCCTTGGAACTATAAGGCATTCCAAGACCCATCTGCTGATAGATTCTGGCTGCAAATAGAAGCAACTGATATCATGGGCCGGACAACTATGACTGAACTAAGACCGTTTTCTGTAAATGGGCTTCACGGTAAGGTATCGTGGACTTGGAAGGAGTTTTTTGTCATGGGTTGTCAATGGGAAGCCTTGTATTACCCAATTCTTTGGGTGTCTCTGTACTTTCTACTCTTAATCCTCCTTATCCCTAGAGCTTTTCTCTTTTTCTCTAGGAAACAAATAACTTACAAGAGTGTTCTTGCTGCAAAAGGCTTCATAAGTGGCGTAGGATTGGTTTTACAAGAGCTCTGCAATTTTCCTATAGCATGGTTTGGTTTCCTGGGATATTTATTCTACCTGATTTTGTTTCCCTGGTTTACTGGACAAGTTTTTACTGATAGTGAAGATAAGGGATACATGACATACATGGGCTGGGTAGTGAAATTTTCTGATAATAAGAGCAACCATGATTATATTGGATCTCCTGATGTCATGGTAGTTGTTCTTCCTCATCTCATCTTTGTGGTCTTGCCGGCTATTTTATCCTCTGGAGCTCTGGCAGCTGAGAGAGTTGTCCATAGAGGCAAGTTTCTATCAGTTACAGGAAAGAAAAAGGATGACTACAGCGGACTGGATCAGAGATCTGTTAGGTATGATTCCCGAGGCAATAGAAGATCAAAATTCCATTTTGGTGGACACTGGATTCGGTTAATTCTATTGGTTCTTTGCTTGGTTATCTGTTGGAAGCATTTCAAGGTAAATCGTCTAACCCCTATCAGGCTAATATGGAACAAATTGGAGTTTAAGATACTAGATCCACATCGGTTGGTACCATTTCCTCTAAAAAACTATGGGAATGAATCACATAAACATGGATTCCTTTCTCACACGTAATTGTGGGTATTATATTCTTCATTCTATAATTTAAAAAGATTGCACCTAATGATTTAGTTGGCTAACCATTTATATCTTGTCTGCTAATAGTTTTTTTAAGTTGATGGAGCTCACTAGACACACTATGTTCAAACTCTCATCTGGTAAACAATATGTAATGATGTTGGAAGGCCATAAGTAGATCTTTTTCATTTTCCACCCCACTTTTTGTTAATGCAAAGATGTAAACGATACTCATTCCCAGTTCCATGATTTCTTTTGTACCTATATCTTACTTCAATATGTTGCCTTCTTTCCTGCAGAATTGCAGAGCCCTGATGAAAGCTTATGAGATGAATCCATTGCTCCATTTTCCGGTGTATACTCTTGGGATTCCACTATTGTTGGTTTATGTTATCCACAAAACTAAGAGGAATTAACAAGCACAGTAGGTTTTCTCTTCATTTCTGTTTTTCATGTTATGTCACAGACAACCCTTTGTAATATGGCATAAATGCATTTCCAGTATGCTTGGCTTAATATTTGGCCTAAAACACACTCAGTCTGCTGCTTGCAGATGTTCAACGCTTCCGCTCAAAGTACATCAAAAGGATCTCAAAGATGATTACAGCATTAACCGGTTGAAAACTCAGCTGAAGACATCTGGTTTAGTTGAAAACGTAGTTTTAGCCTGTTAGCTACGGTAAATACTAACTGGCAATTAACAGGGGAAGCTGTTGGAAGATATATTCTCTTTGGATATTGGACCTTTCTGTTCTGATTACGATTTTGCCATGTACCAGAATTGAAGATAAACAACTGTGATACCTGAAGGCCACTTGATAGTACGACTACATAAGGTTCAACTTGATTCTGAAAAAGAAAACGAAACGGAAGAGATGAAAAAAATAGGAACAAATTTTAAAATTACACATTAAATTTTCCTTTTGTGTAAAATTGAGTAATTTTTTATTTTTTTAATTTTCCTTTTCTACTCACTTTGCTTTTATTCACTCAAAACTTTCTTGCTTGGCTTTTAACCTTCATTAAGTTTTTCTTCAATTGATATTTTTCTACATTTAAGCACAACTTTGCAAGAATCTTACACTTACTATACTATATTATCCCTTAGCTTTCACTCTCAATTCTAATTCTTTTATTTTGAAACCTTCGTGATGTATCTACCTAACACTCAATATTAATTGTCTGACTTCTAAGTTCATGCTAGGACCAAAAAGAAAAAGGATTGATAGATTGTGCATCAGGCTTTCGATTTTATTCAAGGTTCATCAAGCAAATGGGATTAGGCTCAAAATTTGATACTAGGGAATTTACATATAGGGTTGGCATTTTGGCTCAATTGGTGACCAAACAATGCCTTAGGTCATCCTTAAGTGTCCTAATTCATGGAATCAATTAACTAAAATTTAATAGTCTAACAACTTGTGTCAAATAAACATATGTTTTTTATATACTTATTTGTCATTTGGTATACTTAACAGACTTTTACCTATTTATAGTGTAACAAAGTGAACTAAACAACCTGAAATCAATTACTATCGAACTAAATTTACCATTTAAACACAAAATCTTAATTACATGCTTCTAATCAATCACTTGTATTTCTACAAGTTCGTGCACAAACAACACACAAAAATAAAATTGAAGTATTAAGACAATTAAAAACACAACAAAAATTTAAAAATTTTGAAAAAAAATTTAAAAATTATATGTTACCCCTACACTTTATTTGACACATTGTCCCTAATGTGCACCCATAAGATAAGAGAAAAGACTACTCAACTTTAAGAGTTGAAATTCCTCAGAAGTAATCGGATGGTTGTCCTTGTACTGGTTTAACTCCAATTTGTAATGGCGCCTAATGTATGGGGTTCCTTGAAAAGGCCGAATTCTTATTGTTGTATCAACATCAGGATTTTTGTACTCCAAGCGGACAGAAAATACTTTTCCCGAGCCTCTCTGTGCAAAGTTTAAATTTCTTCATCTTTTTGATTCGTCCGCTTCACGAGCTCAACTACCATTGAAAAATAAAACACATAGTTAAATACTTAAAATAAAATAAAAATAAACCAATGAAAAGTAAAATTTAAGATTAAAAAAAGTTTAAAAGAAAAGCTCTTTTTCAGAGTCGAGATGATTTGTGTTGCCACCAAAGAACTTCCAATTGGTCTTCGACACTTTGATCCGTCATTTTTTTTTTTGTCGAGAGATGTGAACCAACATTTTTGGTCGATTCCAATGATGTCGCTTTATTTTTTACCGTCACGACATATCCATTTTGGAGCCACTTGGTGTCGAATCCAAGTCAACCCCAAATTGTTTTGCGGGGTATTATTACATCGAGCCTTCTCACCTCCATGTCACATGAGGCTTTGAGTACTTGAGTTTTATCTTTAGTTTCGAATGAGAACTAGACGAACTTATTAGTTTCTTTGGTTGGCACCTGTTCGGTTTTGGCCAGAAAGTGTATTGGCTCGTATACACTTTCATTCAGCAACAGTTCAAGATCGATGCCAATGATTAGATCTATTTCTACATCTATATATACGACTACCTGTACATCTACTACTACATCAATTGGATCGGTGACACATTCGGTTATGTTTAATGTCTCATCGTGGTTTCTAGTTCCAAACTCTAGTTGACTATTATCATTTAATTCAGAGTGGTTGATGATGATACAATGGTTCTCATGGTCTGAGTTGGGAACATATTGTCTGACCTCTTCCAATGGAGTTTCTACATCTTCTTGCTTTTGGAGTAATTCTTTTATCTAGTCCACCCATTTTGGAATTGATTCGATTTAGGAAGAAATGTGGATGAATATTCATATTCTCCACACCTTCAATCATAACTCTGCTGGTTCGTTGAGGCTCCATTTGTTTGCCCTGATCTTTGCTTATTCTAACGTTGCTTGTACAAATACCGATATACCTCATCATCCATTAATAACTCCAATTCTTGTTGGGCTAATTGTCCTGGCATAGCATATTCTTCGTCATAACTCCATGGGTTTGTCGAGGCTCCATTCATCCAACTTGATGTTTCGTTTAGGTACCTATTGTATTGCGAATACATCTCCAACTCTTGCTTACTTGTACAATCTGGTTCAGGATGGTCGACAACAATTCAATGGTCTTTGCGATCAGAGTTGGGAACATCATGCACGACCTTGTCCACTGGAGTCATTGTTTTGTCTTTCCGTTGGAGCATCTCTATCATGAGCAATCTTTGGTTCTCCATAATTTCTTCTTTATCATATACTCCTTAATATACTTCATCATCGTACTAGGTAGACATCTTGCGTTCCTCATCGCAACTGCTATCATCATCAATTGCATCCATGATTAATTTGAAGAGTCAACAATGTACCTAAAAATATAAAAAAAAACATAAATTAATGAATTCACAAATAATTAAAAATTAATACATTATGTAACTCGTTCATATTTCGATTAGTATTATTTTACAAAGCAATCAATCTAATAACAATTTTCACCATCAGAATCCTAGCAACGACGCCAACAACTTTACTAGCTCCAAACGTGCAAACGTTTAGAGTTAAAATCATGAAAATATATGTATATATATATATATATATATATATATAAATTAAGTGCGATATTTGCAAGTGAACAGGTCAATTGTAATATTGATTTGTGTTATAATGGAACACTAGTAAGTATTCCGATGATCGTACACAAGGGATTGCAGATTGGAGAAATTTATTATTAAATTAATTACATAGAATATGTACTAACCTAATTGATTTACAAGTTATTGAAAGAATAATTAAACTAATTAAATTAATTACCCTAAATTACCCGAATGGATTTTTCTATTCCCAGTGTCTGAAACACCCTATACTCGACCTGGTCGTCAAGCCCGAATACGGGATGCCACACCACCGTTTCATCTCACTCGCAGCAAGTGGAAAGCCTATTCTAAGCAAAATGTCCTTTATTATAATGTGCTTGTAGGTTTTAGGTCACTTAATTGGTTAATTATTGTTTTTACATGCAAAGCATACCATAATCAGTCCTAAAAATGAGCATTAACATGCAAAAGGTCCATTTACCAAAATTCTCAAAATATGTTCGTAGGTTTCGATACTGACACTAGGGTATCGATATTTTCTATGTGTGGTATCGATACCACCTGGAAATACGATACGAAACTTGCATTCTGTTTCTCGATTAAAAATCAAAGTCTAAAAAATTATCAGTACCTTTCGTGAAGTATCGATAAATTTACCCCGAGTATCGATACTCGAGAAAAGGTATCGATATGAAATCTCTATTCTGACTTCCTGCACGTTTCAAAATACAGAGGTATCGATTTTAAAACCCGATTATGGATACCTCTACTCCAGACCTCAAAAATGAAGCATATATAAGTAATTAACCTATTCCAATTTAGTTCCTAAACATCATGCATCAAGTACTTTGACAAATAACCATTCAACGGCCTAATTAACAGGTCAATATTGCAAAATTGTGTTCGAGAAAGTAACGTTAATCCATCCTCGGCATCTTCTTTTTTCCTCGATCTAGCTTCGAATTTGAGTTATCCGGATCTATATAAATGAATTTAATCATCAATTTATTACATTTCATATTCAATTGGATGCAATTTACACCTTAGGCAAAGTTACCATTTTGCCCCTATACTTTTCATAAATTCCAATTTCATCCCTAGGCTCGGAAAATGAAATTCATGCAATTTAATCTTTATTCTAAGCCTAACTGAAATTTTCATATAACATTTACAGCACATGTATTTCACAAAATTCAAAATTTTTCCATAACCTTTACATCTTTACAATTTAGTCCTTCAATCACAATTTCGTCAAAATTCTCTTTGTAAAAGTTGTTTATCTATTATCAACCTTTCATTTTCTACCACAAATTTCAAAATTTTAGCATATTCATCCATGACAAAACTTTGATACTTTAATAACTTTACAAATTAATCCCCAAAATAGATAGATTAAGCTATTCTGATCTCAAAAATAAAAAAATTTACTAAAAACGGGACAAGAATACTTACCCAATTAAGCCAAGAAAGCTTGCTTTCTCTTTCCTAGGGTTTCCATAAAATTTTGGGGATGAAGATGATAATAATAATGTGATATTTCTTTTTAATTATTTATCATCTTTTAATTATTTTCATTTCCAATTCAGTCCTTAACCTTTTCTAATTTTTCCATGGATGATTCATCAAAAAAATTTACTAACTTTTTGTTAATGGTCTAATTACCATATAAGGACCTCAAGTTTTGAATTTCATAGCTATTTGATTCTTATAGCTACTAAAATTTAACTTTTAAATTTTATACAATTTGGTCCTTTCCATAATTAAACACATAATCGGCAAAATTTTCTTATCAGAATTTTCATATAACATATCTATCATAATATGGACCATGGAATAATATTAAAATAAATTTTCTTTCTAACTCAGATTTGTGGTCCTGAAACCACTATTCCGATTTCACTAAAAATGGGCTGTTACAAAGGCTCTCCTATTGATTGCTTGCACCGTTTCCACAAAATTTCTGCCAGACCCCTCTTTTGTCTTTTCATATGCCCTGTTCCCCTTGTTTCTCTTTCTATTTCTGCCCTTATCTGCGAAAATTTCCTTCAATTGCTTCTTAGTGCTTCATTTTCTCAACTGTTCCCCATGTCCATCATTCCTCTCGTCTCTTTCCGGTGCTACTAGACTCCTCACATCTTCCTCCAGTGCTAACATGGCTTTTCTCGGTAGGCAGTATCCCAAGTTAGTATTCTTTAGACTCTAAGCAACCCCGTTACTAGATCTAGATATTTTTTGAAATCAACACTCTTCAGATCCTCTGCTTAATATTTGTATATCCTGTATGTATGAACATAGTATTGATCGATCCTCTTTTAATGTCTTTACTTGTCGAATAACATTGAGTGCAGTTCCTTTGATGACTACTCATCGGAGTCACATTTCTAACCCCGCCTGAACTGCATGTAGACAGGCTATTGCCTCTGCCACGAAAAGTGTAAGTACTCTTTCATTAAATATCATTTTGACACCTAAGTTTTCTCCTTTTGAGTTCCTACAAATTATATATGTTCCTGACTGCTTTCTTTGTTTGTTGTAGGCCCCATCAAAGTTTATTTTGGTTATACTCTCATCTGATGGTTTCCAGCGTTCACTATTATTAATCATCCCTGGTATGTTGTTCTTTACTACTGACCATTCCTCTATATATTTCCTTATAAAGCATACTATCTCCGTGTCTGATTGTTGTATTTTTTTAAATGCAACACTCTATATTGTCCCATCCAAATCGCCCATATGGTGGCAAATAAAAGTTGTTTTTGCTAGCCACTACTTCTAGTAAGTTGACCCCTTATCCATTCCTATAAAGTGTCGTTTGATGTTGTTCCCTGTATCCTAAACTTGAGTTCTGACCATACCTCTTTTATTGCATGACAATCCCTAAATGCATGCTTTAAAGCCTCTATTCCCTCCCTGCATCTTGGACACAACACTGAGTTACTGATTCTTTTGTTGTATAGGTTTCCAAATGTAGGAATATAATTGTTGTATATTCCCCAGTTTGTAATTTTAATTTTGTTCGACATATCAGTATGCCAAAGGTTGTTGTAATAATCTCTGCTTGTGTTGTTATTGTTAGCCATTTTTGGGTTTGTATTTTTCATCAATAAGTCTGTAACCGCTCTTTACTGTGTATTCTCCCGTAAGTTCTTCACTCCAAACCCTTATGTCCTCTTGTGGGTCTTTTGCCAAAGGAATATCCAGGATTGCCTTTGCCTCTTTGTTACTAAAGAGTCTGGTAATTACTTCATCCTTCCACTGTCTTAAATTTAAATCAACTGCCTTTTTGTTATTAAAGAGTCTGGTAATTACTTCCTCCTTCCACTGTCTTAAATTTAAATCAATCAAGTCCGCCACTTTTGTTACACTATAATCACTGACTAACTCTTGAACTCTTTGGTTTTCCAATCTAGGAACCCAGGCATCCTGCCAAATTGAGATGTTTTCACCATTCCCAACTCTCCGAGCCATACCTTCTTGCAAGACTTTCCTCGTTGCCCAAATGCCTCGCCAGGTATACAAAGGGTAGTTTCCTAACTCTGTTTGCATAAAATCTATATTAGGATAATATTTAGCCTTTAATGTCTTCACTAATAAAGAATCAAGATACTCCAATAATCACCAGCCCTATTTTGTGAGAAGGGCCACATTAAACTTGGTCAAACTTCAAAAACCCATCCTACCATCCTCCTTTAACGCGCATAATTTCCTCTAATTTCACCAATGCATTCCCCGCTTCCCCTCCTAATTTTGCCACCAAAACTTGCAAATAATCTACTCCATTTCTCGGCATAAAGAAATTGGTAAAAGAAAAGCACAACATAGCATAGGTTGGGATTGCTTGTAAAACACTTTTAATAAATACATCTTTCCCACCTTGCAACAATGCCTTAACGCACCAGTTATTAACACATTCTTCTATCCTGTCCTTTAAACCCTGAAAACTCCTTCTCTTCTATTTTTCGACCATATTCGGCAAACCCAAATACTTTTTTGGTTCCTACAAACATCTTACTCGCAATACTCATGAAATCAACTCTCTATCTCGTATCGAACTATTAGAACTAAAAAATAAAGTGGATTTGTCCAATTTAACCTTCTGCCCCGACATAAACTCGTAGTTCTCCAAAATACCTTTCAACTCATTTACTCCTCGCATTGTAGCCTCTCCGAACAAAATACAATCATCCGTGAACAGCAAATGAGTTATCTACGGGCCCCTTCTACTTACCTTCACTCCTTTTATTTTTTCTTTCCTTACTCACCATTCTCATTAACGCTGAGAGTCCCTCCTACAAATTAAAAATAAATAGGGGCTAAGAGGGTTGCCTTGTCTTATCCCTCTATTCAGTTTGAACTTATCCCTCTTTCTCCATTTAAACAAATCAAGAAATGAAATTAATACGTCTCATTATGAGATTAATCCATCTCACATCAAAGCCCATTCTTACCATTATTTTTTATATAAATCCCTATTCCACTATGTCATATGCCTTGCTCATATCGAGCTTAAGCACAAACGAACTTGCTTTCCCCACTCTCTTTTACTTGAGCATATGCAAAATCTCATAAGCAAGGAGAACATTATCTGTAATCATTCTTCCTGGTACAAACACACTTTGTGCTTTATCTATGCATACATCAAGAACTTTTTGAAAACGATTAGCCACCACTTTTGAGATAATTTTGTAGAAAACAGAACAAAGACTAATAGGTCTAAAATCTCTTAAATCACCTGGTCTAGAAGTTTTTAGAATTAACATAATAAGTGTAGAGTTAATACCTTCCAAAGACTCCCCTTCGTTGAGAATGTTAAGACAAAACTCCCCCACTTCTTTACCAATGATATGCCAAAATTTTTGAAAAATAGAGCAGGGAATCTATTATCCCCTGCCACCTTCAATGGGGT
The DNA here is from genome assembly GCA_005393395.2 of Gossypium australe. Classification (NCBI taxonomy): domain Eukaryota; kingdom Viridiplantae; phylum Streptophyta; class Magnoliopsida; order Malvales; family Malvaceae; genus Gossypium; species Gossypium australe. The sequence continues at coordinate 67,308,738 of CM016615.1, forward strand.
CATCTCTTTTAATGCTGATATGATTTCCTTAATAGTGTATTCTACCATTAACACCTTATTCATTTCTCCCGTTATGCTCTTATCAACTCATTTAAGACCCTGCATCACTTTTCCTCTTCTATTTGATGTGAATAGATCTGAGAAATACTCCTTCACTATTTCGGCCATCTCCTCTATATTGGTTGCAAGCATACCATCCTCTATTTCAAGTTCCTTTATATTATTTCCTCTTCGTCTTTGTGAGGCAAACCTATGAAGAAAGATGTATTTCGGTCCCCATTTTTTAGCCAATTCGCCATTGCCCCTTGTTCCCAATATAATTTCATCTTTTCAATTTCCATGTTGAGTTCTAATTTTGTTTCAATGAGATCACCAAGAATAGTGTCCGTTCCTTCCTCTTCCTTAAGCTCCTTTATGCTTTCCTCTAGGTCCTTTATCTTTCCAACTTTCATTATTCTCAATTTACCTGCCCATTTCATTAAGTCCTCCCAACCATCTCAAGGCACTTCGGAACACTCAAATTACTACCCTTTTATAACTCTCTTGTCTCTTTTTCACACGATTCCTCAAGTAACCACCACTATTCAAATAAGAAATATTGCACTTGGGGTCTTTGATTATCAAGCTCAATTTCCAATAACAAAGAACAATGATTTGAAAAAGAATGTCCAAAATGCTTGACCCTGTACTTAGGAAATAACTCCCACCATTCCATATTAGCCACAAAGCAATTAAGCCTATCCCTTTTATTGTTGTTCTCAAAGTTATCCCTCTCCCAAGTATACCAAGGACCCGTAAACCCTACTTCCTCCAATTGACATTGATCCAACATTTCCCTAAATGCTCTTATTCGCTCCACATCTCTTACCGCGCCTCATTTCTTCTCAAATGAGTATAATATCTCATTAAAATCGCCACCCACTATCCATGGGTGCCTCGAATTCTGCCCTAATAACTTTAACAAGTTCCAAATCGTCTCCTTCAATCGAATATCAAGAGACCCATAAAAAGCCTATAAATCTCCATTGCCTACCAACGAACTCATCTTCCACTTTCAAATCAATGTGATTTTTTTGAAAAACTATTTAAACTAACTTTACTTCCTTCCAACTATCCTAAACTCAATCCTCCTCTCGTACCCTCTGCCAATACGTCAATCCCATTGCAGTAACAACATCTTTTCCTAACACGCTTCATTCTTCTGTTATCTAGTTTTATCTCCATCAAAAAGACTATGTGGGGACGATTGGCTTTCAAAACATGCTAAAACCTCCTACAAGCCCGAGGACCCCCCAATTCTTGAACATTCCAACATAAGATTTTCATTGCTGTCGGTCAGCTAACCTCCTGGCCGTTGCTGATATTTTGGTTGATTGACTGACGCTTAACCCCTCGAGCATTCCATTGGTTTTATCACATCCTCCAAATCTGGATGTCCCACTCTCTATCTCTTCATACCTTCCACATCCGCTAATAGATTATCTTCTTCCTCTTGCATTCTCAATCTTTCCTTTGGATCTCCCACATACTGATCCTCCCCCCTAATGCCCCTTTTGTTCGTCCTTTTAAATTAAAACCCATAATTCGATTCACATGTCTTCCCCCCTCAAGTTTTGGATTCATCTGCTCACCTTTCCTTTTTTTTTTCCATCGTTTTGCTCCATCTTTCCATACTTGCTTCCTTTAAACCTACTACCAACGTCCTCCCTAAGCCATATGCTTGTGGGTAAATTAGATATCCTTTCTTGCACACTCAAAGATGTATCCCAACCTAATTCTAGATCATGCCCTTTGCTTTTAACTAGTAGTGGACAGAAACTATCCCCATGGCCCAATCGACCACATAAGAAACAAAACAAGGTTAACTTTTCATATTGGAATTGTTGGAACGCTGGTGCCCTCATGGCGCAGCAAAATAAAATTAATTTCGGCGATCCAGACCATGAATCCATGTCTGAGGAACGAATCGGGGTGAAATAAAGGTTTCAAAATTATCGAAACTTCAATCTGAGTAGACAGCGACGCCTCAGCAACAAGAGTTTTGATCTACTATCGAACCAAGCCACAATCTTTCTCCGATGTCGTCCTCTACGTAATCCACCCGGTTTGACTATGAACGGAAGAAATCTCCAAAACTATTTTGGAGGTTTATTTGCTAGACGGCTGCTAGACCTCACAAACAATCTCTTAGGGTTTCTCTTAAGCTTTGTATCTTTTTAATACCTTTTATAATTGGTATCTCTTGAATGTATCATAAAATTAAATAAATACAATAAAGTTTTTAACCGAAAATTATAATTACATTAATTATATCCGAAAATTATAATTACATTAATTATAACAAGGATTCCAGTAAACTATATTTATTTAAATTTATATACGAACCAAATTCATATATTAATAGAACTATGTTCTCATTATGTGTACAACATCCTTGTACATATAATATGTTCAATATTTGATTGCCCAATTAAATTAATTCTTTAATTAATTTAATTCATGTGACAACCAAACACAATACCAATTATGTTTTATTCCGTTCATTTCAACCATAGGGTGTGACCCTGTAGGTTCTTGTAACGTTAGCAGTAATACTAGAACGATTCTAATGTCACAAACAATGAGTGACATCTATCAATGGATCATTGCTACCTAAGTTACAAGAAGTCATGATTCGACATAACCTTTTGTGATTAACCTTTCATGCATTAATCCTTAAGTCCTTTATTTCTGGAACGAACACAAGTCATGGAATAGTCACACTTGCATAGTCCACCTCATGTTTCTTGATATCTTGAGTAGACTATGATATACAAATTAGTATGATATCTCATATCAACTTATTTGAGCATGGCCATGCATTTCTAGTCTCACTCAATCAAGTGGCCTAAGATATTACTCCTATTATGTAGGAGGGACTTATCCTATATTGATCAACCATATCCCTCTACATAGATTGTGGTATATCCAACATCAGCCTTTATAGAACAACCTGTTACGGTGTACGTTTGACTGTATCAAAATATACAACTCACGATGTTGGGATAATGATGATCTCAAGTCTGAGAATCATATACATATTAATCACTATGAGTAATGTTGTGACAATTACATAATAATCCAAGAAACATACTCATAGCGGGTTAGTCCAATATGTTGTTCTCTAACACACATATTCATGCATTGATTTTGACACTCCATATCAATGACAACTCTTTATCATCAATCAACAACATGTTAGTCTCAATGCATTATTGTTGTCCTAGTCAACAATAATACTTGACTAAGGATCTTTTAAGGATAACCATATTATTCTCAGGACATTATTATAAAACAGTTTATTTGTACACACAGAAAGAAAAACTGAAATAATAATGACAACGCTTTATATTAATAAACATGGTAAATAAAGTACGTTATTACAACCATCTCATGATTGATGTAACACCCCTTACCCGAGACCGTTGCCGGAGTCGAGCACGAGGCATTACTAAACTTAACTACTAATTCGGCATAAAATTTAAAACTGTCCATCTGCGTCATAGTCACTAAAATATTTATATCTGGAGCTACGGAACTCCAAATTAAGATCCGTTAATTTTCTTTGAAACTAGACTCATATATCTTTTTACTGTAATTTTTCCAGAACTTTTCATGTGGCCAATTAATACAGTTTATTCATTAAAGTTTCCCCTATTTTACTGTTTAACTGCTCTGACCTCTCTTCACTACGAATCAAATTACTCTTTGTACAGAATTTAGATGGCCTCCTTGTTTAGCTCATTTGAAACTAGACTCATTCAGCATTTCATACATATAAATTTTAATCCACAATTATTTTTTTACAATTTTTAATGATTTTTCAAAGGCAGAACAGGGGATCACGAATTCATTCAGAACCAGTTTCACTAAAATTTGAATATATCATTATTTCCATATCTTTTGCTTACTCTATTTCTTTCATATGAAAATAGACTCAAAGAGCTTTCAATTCATATCTCTTTCACTTTCTAATTCCATTTCTTATATTTTTGGTGATTTTTCAAAATCACGTTACTGCTGTAAGTCAAAAACTGTTTCGTTGCAAAATATCATTAACTAGTTTATAACATCTTTACTCCATCTCATTTAAACTCTATACATGCCATATAAACCTTTAAACATAAAACAAAAGCTACCGGAATTGATCTGGATAGTGAGTTTTGCTGTGATGATCCGATCTTCCACTTCTCTTTAATTCAATCTACATAAATATCAAACACACACAAGTAAGCTTAATGAAGCTTAGTAAGTTCATAGGTTTAAAAGTAGCTTACCACACATAATATTTCCAAAACAATAACAAAACATTTACTAAAGTTCCCTGCCATTCACAACCATTGTTAAAATCCTTCACATAGTTGAGCTCAACATTAACAACTACTCAATTTCTTCCATTTGATTCACTCATTTTATATTACTTCTTATCAAATTAGGAAACGTCTTACGAATTTGAGTACGTCGTTGCTCAGTGCCACGTTTCACAACTCAGTATGGATAATTCCATACCTACATTTCACAACTCAGTATGGTTTATACCATACCTACATTTCACAACTCAGTATGGTTAATACCAAACCTATATTTCACAACTCGGTATGGATGATACCATACCTACATTTCACAACTCGGTATGGATGATACCATACCTACATTTCATAACTCAGTATGGATGATACCATACCTACATTTCACATTTTCCATGGATTAGATCTTATCCGTCAATTCATCACATGTCACGACACGAACGTACTCAATTCTGCGTTTTTCCTAATTTGAATTACCACCATTTATTCTTTCATTTATCATATTTTTCACAATCCCACAGCAAATTCATATTTAACAGCACATTATATCATTCAATCATTCACAAATAAACATATAAATTCAACCATATGAACTTACCCGGCTGATTTGTAGAAGATTTTGAAATTTAGGGACTACTCTGCAACTTTTTCTTTTCCTCTTTCTTCTTTGGTTTCTTGATCTATAATGTAAAATATTTTCACTCATCAGCATATATTTCATTTCTATTTCACTTCATAATTTATGCTCTTCAATTTTTGAAATTGCACTTTTACCCCAAAATTTATAGTTTTTACAATTTAGTCCCTGCTCAATTCAGCCATCAATTGAACTAATTTTTCTCAATCAACACTTTATTCTATCATTACAAACTATTTCACAACCTTTTATATTCTGAATTTCAACACCAACCTCTAATTCACAACTTTTTCACAATTAGGTCCTAAATATCATTTCCTATCAAAATCACTTAATAAAACCACCTTAGTATGAAATTAAAATTTAAATTTCATAATAATTCATCATAAACTTCCATTTCTCAGCAAGGTTAACTTTTAATTTTACTCACCAAATCAAAAACTAATGAATTCTATAAGTGGATCTAGTTGTAAAAGTCATAAAAACATAAAAATTATCAAGAAAAAGCATGAATTAAACTCACAGGATGTAATAGTATGAAAACAAGCTTTCTCCAGAACTCCTCTGACGTTTTTGGCTGAGATAATTGTGAAGATTACTCTAGATTATTTTCAATCTTATCTTAATAACATATTAAAATTACAAAATTCCAATTTTGCTCTTATTATCCTTATCTTTGTGATGCTTTTCTTCCACTTGCCGTCCAGCCTTTTCACATTTGGGTTAATTGCCCTATAAATCCTCTTTCTTTTAACACTTGAGCTATTTAATTCTTCTAGCAATTTTACATTTGTTACAATTTAGTCCTTTTTATTAAATTGGCTACCCAAACATTTAAATTTCTCAACCAAACTTTAATACTAACTTAATAACACTCCATAAATATTTCTAAAAATATTTATGGCTCGATTTTCAAATTTGAGGTCTCGATACCTCGTTTTTGACCCATTTGACCTAATAAATTCTTTTAATTCACTAAATTCACCAATCCACAAATTCTTCTAAATTCTCACTTGACTCATAAATATTAAATTACTATCTTATTCAATCTTACTTGCCGGATTTAGTGATCTCATATCACCATTTCCGACACCACTGAAAATTAGGCCGTTACAATTGATCTTTAGGCATACTCTTACAGGAATCTCGCATAAAACTGTTTTCCACTTGGTGTCATTAATTTCTTCCTTCTCTTTAATGGAACTCTCACTTCCACCAATACTCGTATTCTCATATAACTCCGATATCCCTTCCTTATCTGCCTCGCATCATATTCAGTAAAAGACATAATAAAATCACCAAACTGCTTAGTAAGCATCTCCGAAATCATTATTGGCAATAGATCATGAATTTTCACCCAGAAAAAAGAATAAGTCAATGGCACCTCCACCGAGTTCTCATCCTCCAATAGCCTGTGAAAAATCATCAGATGGTTATTAAAGGTCCATGATGCCCCCTTTATCATTCTGTCAATGTCCACCTCATGAAAGAATTTAAATAAAAATCTCTTCTTCCCCAGATTTAAGATAACTACGCCACCTATTAGGTGCCAAACGTTAGCCAAAATATTCTTCATGGTTTGGAAGTTTACCATTCTCGCTGTAAAGAAACACCCAACTAGACAAAATTCCTGTTCCACATCCTCATCCACCGCCTAGATCTCCTCCTCCCCATCATGAATTCTCAAATTTGCTAAACCATCCTCCATCACAATGATTTGGCAAAAATCAGACTAAATGCTCCTATATTCAATTAATCAGAGCTGTACACCCTAAACACCCAAGATCCAATCCCTAATTAACCTGAAACAAGAGTCTTAATCGCACCTGCAACCTTTGCAGACCGAATTAGAAAAGAACTACCATTGCGGCATAGGAAAAACCTCGATTTTTTTTTAAATTTTCGAAGGGTTTGAGGCTTGAACCCTTATTTATTATTATATTAATTTTTGACTAATAGCATAATTCAACTTTTTAGATAACATAATTCATTAAAATATGTTTTAGATTTATAATTTAGAATTTATATCACTCACTTTTATTTTATTAATTTAATTTAAAAGTATAAATTTTAAATTTAAAATTAATTATTCTATGATAATTTTTTTAATTAAATTCACTAGTGTATTATTTTGGAATAAAATAATTACTTGGTAGTTATATAAAAAATATACAGTAATTAATCTAAATTTAACTAAAAATTTTAAAAATACTAATAATAAACTTGAATTGTTAAATTAGAAAAAAAAACTAATTTTTTGAAATAAAAATAAAAAAAAAATTAAATTTTAAATATATGAATGCAGGGATTTTGATCATTTATTAACCCTCAACCTTTTTAAAGAATGTGATCCCATAACAGAGGAGAAAAACTCTGACGTGTGTTGGTTTTATCTTACAAAGGAAACTCCAGAATCTGTTCTTTACCCTCCCACGCGTCCCATATAGCCGTCTCTTCAAGCGCTCTCTCTCTCTCTCTATATATATATATATCTGCGTACAACCAATCAAAGTTCCCAAATCCAAGCCCTAACTCAGTGAAAATGTTGAGGATGGTGTCGAAGAAGCTGCTCGGGATTCCCTCCCCATCGCCTCCCCTACAGACTCTGCCACGTCTTTACCACCAGAATGTCATCGATCACTACAACAATCCTCGTAACGTCGGTTCCTTCGACAAGAATGACCCCAACGTTGGTACCGGCCTGGTCGGCGCTCCTGCTTGCGGTGATGTTATGAAGTTGCAAATCAAAATCGACGAGGATTCCGGCAAAATCGTTGATGCTTGCTTTAAAACCTTCGGTTGTGGCTCGGCCATTGCCTCTTCTTCTGTTGGTATGCCCCTTCGATTTTCCTTTTTTATGTATATACACTTCTGGTTATTCAGGTTTATAGGTATAGTTTGTTTCAATCCACAATCGGTGCTGTGATATTTTATTTATTTATTTATTTATTTATTGTTTTCTTCTATTAAGTTAAATTTCAAGTCCAAAAAAAGTAATCCAAATTTCAAATTCTCTGATTGCAAAGGAAATTTCACACGGATTAGTTTTTATTTCGATACTTTATTTTTGTTTCTCATCCAAAACAAAAGAAAAAGAGTCCTTTTATACAAAAGCAAATATTTATGTTAATCAATCAATATAATATTTATCTTTTTATAAAGAAAATGCATGATTACTTTAATATGGAACCGACATGTTGAATTATTGTTGATTTTGGGAAGCAGAAAAAAGCTGCTATTAAAAAAAAACAAACCAACGGAACAAATGTGTATTTGTTTTGTCAGTAATGTTGAAACTTCTAATCTGTTTTTATTGATGTTATTCAATGTTTTATACATATGAGTTTATTTCAAACGGCCTTCAATTTTTGTGGAGGACCTAGGTAGTAACTTGGAGCTTTTCATGTTGCAGCTACTGAATGGGTGAAAGGGAAAAGCATGGACGAAGTGCTTACTATTAAAAACACGTAAGTATTAGTCCCATATGTATTTATTTGATTCTTATCGTCTCCTGGGGTATTTTGCGGTATTCCTTTTTGGTATCTGATCTTGGAAACTAGTGGAATCTTTTGATTACTTGATTAAGTTATTTGCACACACTGTTCGTATTTTTCGCTTTTAATTTAAACATTATAGAATGCTATGGATAGATCATCTTCTCTCCCCCATTCTTTTAACTTCCTTTCTTACAATTTTTTGGCCGCTTTCATTTTACCATATCTGCATTTGGTAAGGGAAGGTTTTAATTACTTATAATATGAATTTTTTGTTATGCTTGTTAACTAAGTTTACTTTAGTAATTCTAGGTCATTCTTTATTCTTCATGTGTATGCACAATGATATTAAGGCCTAGTGGTGGCAACGAATTACTAGAAGTCGCACTGTCCGGTCATAAAGATTGACCTGAGTTTAAAGCCTTGTCTAGCTTTGTCTATTGAGCCTTTTTTCTAATTAATTTTCTGATCACGATTTTAGGTATCAACAGAATCAATATAATAAATACAGTTAGTCATGAGAAGAAATATTAGATGATGTTGTGATTTTTTCCTAGCAACATGTGTAGGTGTAAATTGTAATTATATGATTGTCTAAATGGGTAGCTTAAGAACATCCAACTTTAAATTTTAAGGTGATTGCGTAGAGTATGCATAAGCTAATGCATAGCTTTCATCTTTTAGTCAACTGGTTTGTACCCTTTATTTTTTAGTTGGGGAAGTGGGGATTTTAACTGGGCTCTTTTGTGTAGGGGGATCATGCACCAACCCTTCGAGCCTAATGCTCAGGTGCTGGTGTGTTCCCATCTAGTTTTGAGAGCAATGTATAAAATATATGAGTGGTGGTGGAAGAAATGAGGTGAGGAAATATAATATTTTGATGTCAAAGGATGCTGTTATGTTTTAACCATATTTTGCATTTATGCTGTTCATCTTTGTGGTACCAACAGTTGGTCATTTAACTAATTTTTCTTGCAATAAATCAAATTAACTCATGCTGGCAGGGAGATCGCGAAACATCTATCACTTCCACCAGTTAAGCTGCACTGCAGTATGCTTGCTGAAGATGCAATTAAGGCAGCTGTGAAAGATGCTGAAGCTAAACGTGGCAAAATGAATGGTAGTTCCAAGGCTGCTGATGCCTGATGTCTGTGGATATGCTAAGGAAAGAACTCTGGAAACTTTGATTATCATCTAATCATATGTAAAGTTAGAACATAGCATGCACCCGGGGGGGGGGGGGGGTTTGAAAAAAGTATACTACTTGTCCAAAAGATGTGTTTGGTCAATGATAAAACTTATAACTACTGAATAAAGCATTGGCTGAGTCCAGACGCGATCATTATAGCAATATTAAGCTTATTATTGCAAGTTCTAATCCTCTTAGCTTGCCTGGACCTGCTTTGATGTTATGCAATTGGTAAGCAATTTGGGATCCCATTTGTATGTGGAGTTGGCTGTTATTGTGTAGTGAATGCCCTGGATCGTGGTTTTGCTTTCTTATCGTTGGATCCAAGGTAGAGCCGAAGATAACAATCAAATCCACCATCTCGACTGACGTCTGGATTGGAAAAAAAATTGTTTCCTTCTTTATTCACCTGTTTTGAGATTAGTATTTAATAAGTGATTAATATTAAAATTAAAGATTAACGTAATTTGATATATTAATTTTTATTTGGTGTAATTACACACATTTAAAAAAAAATAAACGTATTACTTTTCTTTTTATATTAGTTAAGTATAATAATTTGTCTAGGTAATATTTAAATGTAAAATAGTGTTATATCAATAATTGTTTTAGTAATTATCAATAAGTAGTTGAAAAAAAATGGAAGTGGAGTTCTTCCCCTAAGTATTTGAACAAAGTTTAAATCTTAGAGTCAATATTGTTGGGAGGGCTTTACATGAATATTATCACGGTATGACCAGTATAATAGTTAAACTGTAAATGATTGAGGACACCAGTGATTTATACTAAAAAAATATTGTTTTAGTGATTTGTGAAAGTTAAAAAAATATTGTTTTAGTGATTTGTGAAAGTTGGATCAAATATATATGTCATATATATAATTGCTCAAAATAATAGTTCATGTATAACATTGTACATTAGTTTAATATATAATTTTAAAATTGATCTATAAATTTTAAAAAAGTATTTTTTTTACTGAATGGATGTAGTTATTTATTATGAGATATGAACATAAAAAAACATGCTTTTAAAAAGCTAAATGACAGTATTTTAATGGTAGTTATTTATTATATATTTATCTCTATAATTTACAAGTGGAAGTGCAAGGGATCTACTTACACGTTCATAATATTAACTATCCAGTCGTTGATGTAAGTGGATCAATATATGGGAGGGACCCACTTACACTATTGTAAAATTAAAGTAGTTTTGGACTTACCCTTAATTTTTTTATACGATTAATATTTTAACAATCTAACAGTCACATTTTATACTTCATTCGTATAGATCATGCATGTCAAGTTTAGCATAAATTAAAAAATTATAATAATTTGTTTTGTGTAAAAAGAAACTTTCCATTGTTAAATATATATTAATATATATATATATATATATATATATAATATTTTAGACCGATATGATAGAAACATTGGATTGATTAAAATTTTTACATGTATGACAAATACAAATATATTTATAAATTTAACGGTTAGATTGTTAAAATATTAATAATATAAAAAGTTATGAAATGGTGTAAAACCACTTAAAATTTGAACTTGTGTAAGTGGATCCCTCCATTTTTTATTATTTATTATGTTACTAAATTGATATTAGAAAAATAATATTAATTAAAAAATTAATTTATATTTTTAGAGAAGAAAATTAATTTAGTTAGATAAATTCATGGTAATATTAAAATAGATTTTGTAACCATCTTTAATTTATACTTACTATTTTAGAATTTTAAGCACTATAAACAAATGTATAGAATGACGCACTTATACATTTTTATTTAAGTAGCATCTAAAAAAAATCATAAAAAATAATTAATATTTATTGTTATTTGATAGATTTTGCTTCCATTATATAAAAAGTATTGATTTTATGTAACACTCCATTATCCAACTCTATCATTGGGTCTAAGTTAAGAGGTATCACATTTGTTGACAGAACAACTACTATCAAACTATATTCGATTAATACTATTAATGATTAATTTCAACCAATACAATCATATAATACGATATAAAGTCATTTTTGAGTTTTATATGAGCTTACGAAAACTTTAAAGTTAACTCAAGGTCGAATTATGACCAAATTGTAAAGTTTTCAAAATATTGAATTGAAGTCATGACGTCGAGGGTTCCTCATCGCGACAAAACAGACTAAGTAGGTCTAGTCGTGGCCTCGAATACATGCCATTGCAATGTAAATCCTAGGTTGCTCCTCGTTGTGACATTGGGGATATGTCGTCGCAACGTGACATATTGTTTCCATCAAAATCAACTTGGTATAAGTTCGGGAGACCTGTAATAATACTTTACATTTCAATTACAACCAAAACAAAAATATGCCAATTACATTCAAGCTAAAATATGCTAAAATGATACTTTAAAACAAAATCGAGCAATCAAGTTTTAAATTCAACCTTTTTTGATACAAAACCGACTTAAACACTGGGTACATGCCATATACTAATAAAAGAGAACTTTACAAACTTTTCTAAGTCAGGGGTCGCTTGCTGGACTTTGGATCAACTGCTCGAACTATCTTGAATCTACTAGCGGAGTGTAATACCCAACCGATGGATCAAACGACCAACCCTTCAAGATTTCAACTATCAGCATATGCAAAATAATTTAATAACCATACCACAGTTCCATAGTGCATTACCGTGAAATCACAATATATATGTAAACAAGTGTAACAGCCCGATTTAGGGGCTAGTCGAAATAGTGATCTCGGGATCACTAATCCGAGGTTAGGAAAAATTATTTTCATATTATTTTATGTGTTAGAGCATGATTTTAAAATTACATGAAAATTTTGGTACGTTAATTTTAGCGATTTCTTACTTAATTGCGAAAAAGGACTAAATCGCATAAAGTGCGAAAGTTCCATTCTATAAGCTAAAGGTACCAAATAGCCATAGATTGATAATTGGAGGTATTTAAAAGGCAATTAGACCCCCAATATATGCTTGGCCGGCCATAGGACAAGGATTGACCAAGTTGGCCAAAGTTGGTGAATAGGTGGACTAAATTGGTAGTTTAATATTAAAATAAAGAAAAGATGATGTCCATCTTTCTTGTTCATCTCTTCTACCGAAATTGCAAGCAAAAATAGGGGTTTGAAAGCTCAAAAATTTCAGCAAGTTATCCTCCATCCTAGTAAGTGTTCTAGTGATCTTTTCTTGAAAATAGTTGTACTTTTGAGACCCCTAAAGTTTAAGCTTTCAAATGAGGGGACTATTGTGCAATATGGTGAAAAGTTTAGAGTTTTTCCATGAGAGATGTCATTTTTATTTGCTGCATTTTTATGGAAGAAATTGAGTCTTAGTTGTTAGATGAACAACTTTTATGAAAGGTGTTGTCTTGAAAACACCTAATTGGACCTTAATGAAAATGTTATAAATTTGTAGTAAGTATGTGAAATAGTGAGTTTTGATGATATCTATAAGAGTATTAAATGTTCACCTAGGCTCGTTGGAGGTAGAAATGTGATTAGAATTAATTTCCGAGCCTAGGGGCAAAATGGTAATTTTGCCAAAGTCTAGGGGTAAAATAGTAATTTTCCAAAGCATGATTATCGAAATGATTTTATTAATGTGATGATTAAAATGAGCTAAATTCTTATTATAGATCAAGAAATACGAAGCCCGAATCGAAACCGAGGCAAGAACAAAGTCGAGAACTAAATTGCATATCTACATACGTTTTGAAATACCGAGGTAAGTTTGTATGAATTAAAGATTTACATGTATTCTCATTCAATTAATTATCATGTTGTATAATGTACATTATTCTATGAAGTTAAAATATTGATATTATGATGAGAAAAGTAAATGAGAATATGTATGAGAAAGCCTCGGTTGAAGTCTCGGAATATTGAAGATACTAATATCATAGCATGAGACAAGGAAAGCTCGTGTAAGACCATGTCTGGGACATGGCCTCGACATAAGGAATGTAAGTCCCGTGTAAGACCATGTCTGGGACATGGCATTGGCATCGAACGTAGATCCTGTGTAAGACCATGTCTAGGACATGACATCAGCATCGAATAAGGAAGGTCTCGTGTAAGACCATGTCTGGGACATGGCATCGACACTATATGAGGAAAGGTTTCGTGTAAGACCATGTTTGGGACATGGCATCGATACCATATGAGGAAAGTCCCGTGTAAGACCATGTTTGGGACATGGCTTCGGTACCAAAGGAAGATTTCGTGTAAGACCATGTCTGGGATATGGCATCGACATCAAGTTAAGGAATCCCGTGTAAAACCATATCTAGGATATGGCATCGGTATCATAAGGCTATTCCATGTAAGACCATGTCTGGGATATGGCATTGGCATCGAGGTACATGTTTGATGAGATTGAGTATCCTCTATTATTTTGGGTAATTCATCGGGTAAAAGAGAAAAATATGAAAGAGGCAACAAGAAAGTCAAGCAAGTAAAGATAATAATAATTTAAGTTATCCAAGGTGGATATAAAGCATTATTCATGTTAAGAAAGATGAAAGTTAAATTTACTTTTGCATCAGCAAAATGTACTAATATATGTGATTAAGTGACACAGGTACCATGATTATAATGCAAGTATGAAATTATTATGTAACATGTGAGGAGTAAGTAAGCTATGCACTTGAGATTTATGTTGTTGTTATCTCAAAATGGTGGAGTTATAATGAGTTAATATGTTGCTATATGAGTTTCATGCAAACTTATTGAGCTATATGCTTACCTTTCTCCCTTCTTCTTTCCTTGTAGCCTCGCCAAGCTAACTTGTGGATCATTGACGTCAAAGCTCGGAGCACACTATCAATCACTATTTTAGTATAGTCAAGTTGTTTTTATTAAGTATGGCATGTATAGGAATTATTTCATCTTGATGTAAGTTATAAGAGGGGCCAAAGAGTTGGCTATTAAGGTTATCATTCTTTTGTATATGGCTAAAGTGATTGGCCAATATTTACTAAGTTTATACATCAATTGATGATGATTTATGCATTAATTTTCATGTTTTTGATGAAGTATCTGAGTGGTTGGATTGGGTACATGAATGATTTTGATTTCAGGGTGGCAAATGGCTTGGAAAATAGCCTTTAAGTGTCCACACGGGTAGACACACGGGTCTGTGTCTAGGTCGTGTGTGACACACGGTCAACCCACATGGGTGTGTTAATAGGCCGTGTGTCCCCTGCATGTTAGTGTTTTAAGTCAGTGTCGACCATGGGCTACCCACACGGGCGTGTGCTTAGGCCGTGTGCTCCTTAAGGGGTTGATGACGTCACCAACAGAATACCCCTAATTTTTCACACGGGTGAGGACACGGGCGTGTTTAGGCCGTGTGAAGGACACGGGCCATTGACATGGGCATGTGTCAAGCCGTGTGAAAACCCCTGTAGTTTGTAATAAAAATAAATTGTACACGGGCAAGGGACATGGGCGTGTGAGACCACACGGCCTGCCCACACGGGCGTGTCCCAGGTCACATGGGTGTGTGACCCCTGTTTAGACAAAAATTTTCAAAGAGATTAAAAGTTTCTGGTTGATCTCCGAAACCATCGGGATGTATGTTTATGGCCTCGTTGGCCCATGAGATGAATGTTATGACCACGAAAAGAAAGTTTCTTTTTAAATCAGAACGAAATTTTATAGCCCGTTAATACAAGTTCAAGTAAGGTTAAGTACAGTAACGCCTCGTATCCGGTTCCAGCATCGGACATGGGTAAGGGGTGTTACAGCAAGCTTATGATAATATTAAACTTTTTATAGAAAACGGTAAATTTAGCCTTATGCGTCTAATTACAATTTGAACTAAATTTAAAGAGTTCTTATCCATATACAAAACAGAAGTTTAAGGCTACAAGTTGCCCCAATATCTACACATGTTACAAAATGAAGGGTAACATGCTCACACAAGACTTTGAAGATTCTAGCTTAGTTCGCTTTTCCTATGAACAACAATTTGTCATACTTGAAATAAGAAAGAGAAACACGGTAAGTTCATAAGGAACTTAATGAGTTCTATAATAAAGTTACTTCCATTTTTATTTCAAAAATTAAGAATTTGTTATTGATTTCTCTTAGATAAAACTTGTGCATTCATATTTCACATCTTATGCTTGCTTTGAAAAACACAGAGGCGCAGTACATAATACATGAGAAATTCTCCAGTGATAGATCATGAAGCATGTAGTTGTTCGAAAAAATCCGATTTGAAAATGTTTTTCTTGCACAGTAGAAAATTAAAATTTTTAAAATTGACCCAATTTGTGATATTTTTAGCAATAAACCTTAACCAAATTCGTACTTGTGTTTTCAGATAAGCGAATCTGTCATATCCCAAAAACTAGGTTAGTAGAAATTGAGTTAATGAACCAAGAGAGTGGTCACCCAAATTTTATTTAGTTATTTATTTATTTTAGAAGATCTATTGATATTAATAAATATCAAGTATAATGGTTGAGTAGTGGTGGAGCTGTCCATGATGACTTGTGTTTGAATCCCTTCCCTCGCACTATTTTCTATGTGGTGCAATTTTGCCTCAAACCTTAGCAAAGGTCACACTATGTTTTTAAAATGTGGTAGGAATTTAAACAATGAAGTGAAGTGATCAAGTGGTTAAGTGGGTAAGTGGTCCTAAGCTATCCTAGAAGTTCTAAGTACAAGTCCCCTTGTGATACGAGCTCGATTGTAATGGACTCGAGTTGTATTTGTTGCCCGATCGTGAATTTGGGTAAGATAGATTCGTTTCGAATTAAGATACGTGTTTGCAAAGAAGGCTAACAAAGAAAAGGTTTATAGGTTTAAGAAAAGGGTTCGAAATGGTTAGGGTGATGGATAGTTGATACGACTAAGGCCAAAGAAAGAACCAACAATAAGGTAGATTGTTGACCCGAATCTTAACGAGGCTCTTAGGTGGTTTTCGGTTTAGAAAAAATAATAGAAACCTTGACCCGCTATCAAAGATGATAGGAACTGAAGATATTGGAACGCCACACCGATTGGTGATAAGTCTGATTTAACAAAGGAGTGAATGACGCCACAAGACAACTTGATAAGTCAATTCAATCCCGGGGAGAACAAAGAGATTTGGAAATCTCACAAGTTTTCATTTTAGCATAAATTTGTCAAAAAGTCCTTCAAATAATCTGATCACAAGTATTTATAGGCCTCAATATGGCCAGCCGAATGGACAACTTAGGAGCTAAGAATTTAGCCTTGAAAAATGCTAGAAAATTCTAGGAATGAACCATTAATTTGCTGCTGCTAGGTTCAGCTGAATGAGGCTCCATGGGACAGCTTCCAGAATGAACAAATCCAACTGCTTGGGACGCCAATGGTCAGCTTAATGAGGAAGGAACCAGCTGAATGCATTTGGAAAGCATTGGAGCTGAATAGGCATGTCCAGGTTCGGCCAAAGCTTTGAATGAGCTCAATCATTATATAACTTTTGCTAAAAAATTACCAGCATTAAAATGAGTCTTGGAACAACCACCATGTGTTTAATTCAGCTTTAAAAACTCCCTTGTCCTTTGTATTACACGAACAGCCACTTGGGGAAAATAAATGAGTTGTTGAATTTTAATTCCAGCTGAAAAACTCCTTTAAATGTCAGCCACGCACCTGGACGTCCAAGGTAGTGTACCTGCACCAAATAATTCACAAAAATTAAGTTCCCCCCTTGGACATATTAAATTTGGCAGCAATGTACTTAAAAACCTGCACATTAATTTTAATTATAGCTCCTAATTAAATTGTCTTAGATTAAGACATATTAATTAGTTGTAGGACTTAAGACAACTTAATTGGCCTAAGGACAACTTAAATGGCTGTAGGAAGACAGATTAATTGAGCTCAAGACAAATTAAATCGCTGTAGTAATTTAGACAACTTAAATGATTTTAATCTTATTAATGCCGAAAATGCTAAGACAAATTAAATAGTTTAAAACATATTTAATACTTAACTAAATTATTTGATTAACTTATACTAAATTAACTAAATTTTATTCTAGTAATTAAATAAATAAAACGAGCTAAGTGAGCTAGAATTCAGCTTGTAATAAGCTGCAAGGGACGCCTATGGAGCTCGTCTCAATGGATTTGTCTACTTGCTCTCCCCAAGCTCGGTCGACATAGCTAGCTAACGTGTCTTGGAACTTCTTAGCACGAGACTGAGTGATGGGTCCTTTTGGTAGCTCGATGGGTTCGGCAACAGCTTCCCGAGCTAAGGTCGCATCATCCCCCCTCTTCGAGGCGATTTGTCCCCAAATCGTCACCTACATCAAAAGGGGATAAGTCAGAAACGTTAAAAGTAGCACTAACATCATACTCACCATGCAAGTCTAGTTTATAAGCGTTGTCGTTAATCCTTTCCAGAACTTGAAAAGGACCGTCTCCTCTTGGGAAAATCTTGGACCGTCTTTGAATTGGGAATCTCTCCTTGCTCATGTGAATCCAAACCCAATCACCGGGTTCAAACGTCATCGTTTACGTCCCTTATTGACTTTACGAGCATATTGCTCGGTCCTTCTTTCAATATTATGCCTAACTCATTGATGTAATTGTTTCACAAATTCAGCCTTTTTCTTTCCGTCTACATGCACCAAATGATCAGAAGGTAAAGGCAACAAATCCAATGGAGTTAAAGGATTAAAACCATACACTACCTCGAATGGCGAATATTTGATAGCCGAGTACACCGATCGGTTGTACGCAAATTTGATGTGGGGTAAACACTCCTCCCAAGTCTTTAAGTTTTTTTAGATAATCGCCCGCAAAAGTGTTGATAAGACCCGATTAATGACCTCCGTTTGGCCGTCGGTTTGGGGGTGGCACGTGGTTGAGAATAACAGCTTGGTGCCAAGCTTTCCCCACAAAGTCCTCCAAAAATGGCTGAGAAACTTCGTGTCTCGATCCAAAATGATGGTTTAGGAACGCCATGCAACAGCACGATCTCCCTAAAAAAAAGATTAGCAACGTTTAAAGCTTCATCAGTTTTATTACATGCAATAAAGTGAGCCATTTTTTAAAACCTATCTACTACAACAAACACCGAGTCTTTGCCATTCTTTGTTCAAGGAAGCCCTAGAACGAAATCCATGGAAATGTCCATCCATGGTGCTTCCAGAATCGGCAACGGGGTGTAAAGTCCGTGTGGCTAGATTCTTGATTTTGCCTTTTTGCAAGCAATACAACGCTCGCAAATTTTGGCCACGTCTCGTTTCATCTTCAGCCAATAAAATTATTCTTGAAGAACGACTAAGGTCTTGGCTATGCCGAAGTGACCCATTAGAGCCCCGCTATGCGCTTCATGAATCAACACGTCTCGAGTTGATCCTTGGGGTATACATAGCTTGTTCTCTCGGAAGAGAAACCCGTCTTGCCGAAAATACCTATCATACGTACTTTTCTCACAAAGCTTGTAAATTTCTCTAAAATCAGAGTCGTTAGCATATAATTCCTTCAAATAAGTGAAACCAAACAATTTAACATCCAAAAAGTTTATGAGAGCGTACCTACGCGATAGTGCATCCGCAACAACATTTTCCTTACCTTTCTTGTATTTGATTACGTACGGAAAGGATTCTAGGAATTCAACCCATTTGGCGTGTCGTTTGTTAAGCTTGGTTTTCCCTCTTAGTGCTTTAAGGCTTCGTAGTCCGTGGTCCGTGTGTATTACGAACTCTTTCGGCCAAAGGTAGTGTTGCCATGTTTCCAAAGCACGTATCAAGGCGTACATTTCCTTGTCATAGGTGGGGTAGTTGAGCGTAGCCCCATTTAACTTCTCGCTGAAATAGGCCACTGGACGCCCATCTTGTGTTAGGACCGCACCTATACTTATGCCAGAAGCATCACATTCCACCTCGAAGGTTTTGTTAAAATCAGGTAAACACAAAAGTGGAGTGTTAGTTAAACAGTCTTTAATTTTAACAAAAGCAGCTTCTTGTTCACCAGTCCAAATAAAAGGAGAGTTCTTTTTGATAATACCGGTTAATGGGGCAGCAAGGGTGCTGAAATTCGGTACAAACCTCCTATAGAAGCTCGCAAGGCTGTGAAAACTTCTTACTTGGCTGATGTTGGTCGGACGCGGCCATTCTTGGATCTCTTTAATTTTGTCTTGATCCATCTCGAGGCCACCCGCGCTCACTACGAAACCTAGAGAAACAACTTTTTTAGTACAGAAACTACATTTCTTAAGGTTCGCATGCAAAACTTCCTTCTGTAAAACTTCCAAAACAACACGTAAATGTTCTAAGTGATCAGATAAAGATTTACTATAAATTAAAATCATCAAAATAAACTATGCAAAAACGACCTATGAAAGCCCTTAAGACGTGGTTCATTAACGCATGAAAGTGCTCGGGGCATTGGTGAGGCCGAATGGCATCACTAGCCACTCATAAAAACCGTATTTGGTTTTATATGCCGTCTTCCATTCGTCCCCATCCTGCATTCGTATTTGGTGATACCCACTTTTTAAGTCAATCTTAGAAAACAGTTTGGCTCTTCTGAGTTTGTCTAACATGTCACCGAGCCTCGGAATGGGATGACAGTACTTGATGGTAATTTTGTTGATGGCTCGGCAGTCTACGCACATTCTCCACGAACCATCCTTTTTGGGCACCAGCAAAACGGGCACCGCGCACGGACTTAAACTCTCTTGGATGTAGCCTTTCTGCATTAAGTCCGCTACTTGTCGTTGCAACTCCTTGGTTTCCTCGGGGTTGCTTCGGTAAGCCGGTTAGTTTGAAATGGTAGCTCCGGGGACGAAATCTATTTGGTGTTCGATACCTCAGAGAGGAGGTGTAACACCCCTATCCCGTGTTCGTCATCGGATTAGGGTTAAGAGCGTTACCAGACAGATCAGAAACTTTATCAGACAATTTATAAAGTAAATCATCAATTACAACCATAGCATCCCCTCAGTAGGTCATCGAGACCTAAATCATGCTTAGAAACAGGGCCGAGACTAAACCGAAACACATACAGAAATTCTCGGAAAATTTAAAACTTTCAAAGTTTCAGGGGTTACATGTCCGTGTGGGCAGGCCGTGTGCCTCCCACGGCAACTGGACACGCCCATGTGTCTCCCCTGTGGTCGAATCTGACTTGGCTCCACGGCCACCAAGCACGCCCGTGTACCTTGGCCGTGGTCGAATCTGACTTGACCACACGGCTACCAGGCACGTCCGTGTACCAAGGCCTTGTACTCTTAACTAGCTACTGACTTAGCCCCATGGTCACTAGGCACTCCCGTGTGTCACAACCGTGTGGCAAAAATAGGCCATTTGCAAGGCCAATATGCCACCCACACCTAGGGTCAAAACTACAAGCCAATTATCAACTCAATTTATGCATAAATAGCAACCAAGAATATATCAAAATGACTATCCAAACTCAACATTCAAATCCAATTTCATTCATACCAAATTTACAAGTCTAAATCTCATATAAACACAAGCATAATCCATCCATTTATTTATCTTAAACTTGACCATTTCTTACACTATTAAACCATGCCTATACATCATAAATCATATTCATTAAAGCATACTGCCAACACATAACTAGCCAAATCACATGGCTAAGTTCACATCTCATACTTATCCAAATAACTAGCCTATACATGCCATATCTAACTATATACATTTCCAAAATATACCAAAATGAGTTAAGTAGTGTGATGACGATCCTCGACGGTCCCGAACCTTTAGTAGCTTTGAAGATCTATAAAACAGAGAAAACACACACACAGAGTAAGCTTTCCAAAAGATTAGTAAGTCATATACAAATAAATTTAACAAGAAAGGCATATAGGCATATAGGAACATTGGCACAATTAGCTTTCATAACAAATTTATCACATATATGCTTTGGTCCATGTACTTGGCCACATTTTGCCACATTCATCAATTCAAGAATCTTATATACACATAGTTATTTCATGCATACTTTCACGTATCATATTATTATTCCAAAATACATATTCATCATAGCAAGATCATATAGATACTTACCTTGTATACACACCTAGTGTATAAGTCAACGTACCTGAAACGGATTTACAATTCACATAGCCATTCGTATCACATACTTGCCCGTTGAACCATTAGGAACCTAATAGGATATTGAGAAAGCTCGGAATGGTCGTACAATGCCAATGTCCCAGACGAGGTCTTACATGTACTCAGATATCAATGCCACTGTCCCAGACAGGGTCTTACACGAATCAATACGATGTCGATGTCCAAGACATGGTCTTACACGTAAATCTTATATCGATGCCAACGTCCCAGACATGGTCTTACACGTAAATCTCGTATCGATGCCAACGTCCCAGACGTGGCCTTACACAAAATCTCAAATAAATGCCAATGGCCCAGACATGGTCTTACATGATATCACAGAATAGATACCTATGTCATGACATAGCTAATCTTATCTATTCCTAGGTTCGTACGGGACTTCGCGGACATTGTCACTATATAGGTCTTATCTCAGAATTCATATACATAGCATCTCGTAAGCATTCACTGTTATCAATAGTTATATGAATATGCACCATTCAATACAAATACATTTATTTGCATAATGACTTACCTCGGATTTGATTTAACTGAAACGGAAATGGCTACTCGGTTATTTTAGCTTACCCACGATCTAAATCCGTTTTCCTCGATTCTTGATCTATACGTATTCAGAATTAACCCTTTTATTCACTAACCCATTCAATTCAATCCAAGGACACATATTTATGGTTATTTGCAATCTAACCCTCACATTTGCACAATTTATCAATTTAGTCCATTTTTCTTAAAACATCAAATTCACAAAATCATCATTTAACCATGCTTAGCCGAATGTTCACACATCTCATACAAGCCCATATTTTCCATCAAATTTGCAATTTAGTCCTTCAAATTTCTATTTTCTCAATTTAGCCCTAATTAGCTAAATTCATCAAAATTTTAAGAACAAACCATGTTCATTTAACATTTATCTTTCATTTAACATCATAAAACATCATAAAACTTACCATTTCATCCATGGCACAACTCACAAATATCATCCATATACAAAATTGAGACATGGGCTTGGTAGTAGACTAAGCAACAATCTCAAAAATATAAAAACCATCAAAATCCAAATCAAAATCATACCTTAATTTAAGACAAAAGCTTGCCGAAACCTAAGAACATTTTCTTCTTTTCTTTCCTTGCTATATTCGGCCAAAAGAGATGAATAATGGCCATGTTTTATGCTTATTTTTATTAAAACATACATATTAATCCATTTCCAAATTTACCCTTCAAAATAAAAGTATAAAACATATTACATAAGGTCACTATTGACCATTATCATTCCACTATCTCTAATATTGGCATAATTGCCACATGAACCTTCACACTTACAAAGACATGACAAATAAGCATCTTTTCATAAAACATGTAAATTTACATTTTAATGCAATTAAATCCTTTTGTCAAATTAAACATACAGACGGACAAATTAACTTACGAAACTTTAATACATGGTTAATCATATATCATAGGCATAGAAAATAATATCAAAAATATTATTCGGACTCGAATTTGTGGTCCCGAAACCACTGTTCTGACTGGGGTACAAACTGGACTATTACAATTCTCCCCCTTAGGGATTTTCGTTCCCGAAAATCTTACCGTTAAATAGATTCGGATATTGCTGTCTTATTGAATCTTTAAGTTCCCACGTAGCCTCTTCTATTCCATGTCGATTCCACAACACTTTCACTAACAGAATTTTCTTGTTTCTCAACCCTTTCACTTCACGAGCTAAGATACGGATCAGTTCTTCTTCATAAGACATATCAGATCGAATTTCAATTTCAGATAGGGCAATCACATGTGACAGATCGGATCGGTATCTACGGAGCATCGAGACATGAAATACATTATGAATCCTTTCTAGCTCAGGGGGCAACCTTAATCTATATGCAACAGGTCCAACACGTTCAATAATTTCATATGGCCCGATGAACCTCGGACTCAACTTGCCTTTGTGTCTGAAACGAAGTACTTTCTTCCACGGAGACACTTTCAGAAATACTTTGCCACTGATTTCAAATTCTATATCTTTTCGTTTCAAGTCAACATAGGACTTCTGATGATCAGATGCTGCTTTCAAACAATCTCGGATTAGTTTCACTTTCTGTTCTGAATCTTTTATCAAATCGACCCCGTGTATCTTGTTTTTACTGAGCTCGGTCCAATACAGAGGTGTACGACATTTATGTCTGTACAAGGCTTCATATGGCACCATCTTGATGCTTGACTGAAAACTATTATTATACGTAAATTCAATCAAGGGTAGATACTGTTCCCACGTACAGTTAAACTCAAGAATGCAACATCTCAACATATCCTCAAGAATCTGTATAATTCGTTTGGACTGACCATCTGTTTGCGGATGAAAAGCTGTACTGAAATGCAATTTCGTGCCTAAAGCTTCTTGTAGTTTCTTCCAGAATCTCGATGTAAATCTCGGATCTCTATCTGATACAATGGATAGTGGCACCCAGTGCAATCTCACAATATCAGAAATGTAAAGCTCGGCTAATCTGTCAAGTGAATAGTCAGATTTTACCGGAATAAAATAGGTAGATTTCGTTAATCGATCAACTACGACCCATATCAAAACTTTCTTTCTCGGAGTCAAAAGCAATCCAAAAACAAAGTCCATTGTTATTCTATCCCATTTCCATTCAGGAATCAAAATAGGTTGTAGCAAACCAGACGAAACTTGATGTTCAGCTTTCACTTGCTGACAAACTAAATATTTTGAAACAAATTCAGAAATATCACACTTCATACCAGACCACCAATAGTATTGCTTCAAATCATGGTACATTTTAGTACTTCCCGGATGAACAGATAAACGACTGTTATGTGCTTCACTCAAAATCAGCTGAATCAACTCCGGATTTCTTGGAACACAAATACGATTTCAAAATCTCAAGCAATCATCAACAACTTGAAATTCAGATTTAGAATTCAAATCACACTGAGCTCGTTTTGCTAATAACTCATTATCAGATTTCTGAGCATCACATATCTGCTGTATAAACAACTGTTTCGCTTTTAATTCAGCTATCACAGAACTATCATCAGGCAAATCTAACTGAGCATTCAAAGCACGTAGTGCAAACAATGATTTTCTACTCAATGCATCAACAACAACGTTTGCTTTACCCAGATGATAATCTGTCACAAGCTCATAACCTTTTAACAGCTCTAACCATCTTCTTTGATGCAAGTTCAAATCTTCTGAGTCATCAAATATTTCAGACTTTTATGATCTAAAAATACGTGACATTTCTCACCAAACAGATAATGGCGCCAGATTTTTAGTGCAAACAGAATCCCAGCTAACTCAAGGTCGTGCGTCGGATAGTTCTTTTCATGAGGCTTCAATTGTCTAGAGGCATAAGCTACAACTTTGCCTTCCTGCATCAAAACACATCCCAGACCGTTTAACGAAGCATCACTGTATAAAACAAATTCTTTACCCGATTCTGGCTGTACTAACACTGGAGCTTCTTTTAACAGAGTTTTCAACTGATCAAAACTTTTCTGACATTTATCAGACCATTCAAATCTAACATCTTTCTGAAGTAGTCTAGTCAACGGAGTAGCTATCACTGAAAATCCTTTTACAAATCGATGACAATAACCGGCTAGACCCAGAAAACTATGGGCTTCAGGTACGTTCCTCGGAGGTTTCCAATCCAGAATAGCAAAAATCTTGCTCAGATCCACTTGGATTCTAGAAGCTGACACAATATGTCCCAAAAAACTAACCTCGTGCAACCAGAATTCACATTTGTTGAATTTTGCATACAATTTTTTTTCTCTCAAAGTTTGCAACACAATTCTCAAATGTTCAGCATGCTCCTTGGCATCATGTGAATAAATCAAGATGTCATCTATGAATACCACAACAAATCGATCAAGGTACAGTCTGAAAATTCTGTTCATCAGATCCATAAAAACAACAGGAGCATTTGTTAATCCAAATGGCATAACTAAAAACTCATAATGCCTGCACCTCGTTCTAAAAGTAGTTTTCAGAATGTCTGAATCTTTTACTCTCAACTGGTAGTATCCCAACCTTAGATCAATCTTGGAAAATACAGTAGCTCCCTTTAACTGATCAAACAAATCGTCAATCCTGGGCAACGAATATTTATTCTTTATGGTCACCTTATTCAACTGATGATAATCAATGCACATTCTTGTCGTGCCATGTTTCTTTTTCACAAACAGAACAGGAGCACCCCAAGGCAAAAAACTCAGTCTAGCAAACCCTCTATTGGACAATTCTTGCAACTGTGACTTTAACTCTTTCAATTCTGTTGGCCCCATTCTATACGGAGCTATCGAAATAGGTGTAGTATCGAGCAACAACTCAATACCAAATTCAACTTCGCGTATCAGAGGCAAACCCGACAATTCGTCAGGGAATACATTAGAAAACTCACAGACAATAGGCACTGATTCAACTTTCTTTTCAGTCACTTTCAAATCAATCAAATAAACAAAATATGCCTCATATCCCTTTTAAACATATCTTTGAGCTTTCAATACAGATATCACAACAGGCAATCCATTCAAATCATTAGACTCCACCTGTATAATTTCATTATTCGGACATCTCAAATCAATAGTCTTTCTTTTACAATTTACAACAGCATCATGTAATGTTAACCAATCCATACCCAGAATGATATCGAACTCATCAAATGGCAAAAGCATCAGATCAGTAGAAAAACAGATATCTCGAAACATTAACGGACAGTTCTTGCATACTTTATCAACAAAGACACTTTTACCTAAGGGGTTCGATACTTTTATAGCAAACTCAGTAGACTCTACAGGCAGAGTCTTACTGAATACTAAACTCATGCATACATACGAATGCGTAGAACCAGGGTCTATGAATGCAACCATAGAAGTATCATAAAGTGTAAAAGTACTCGTTATAACATCTGGAGATAAAGCTTCCTCTCGAGCTTGGATAGCATACGCTCTGGCAGACGCTCTAGCTTCAGATCTCGCCAGTATCTCTCGTAGTTCTCTGACTACCACTGACATTTCTTACATTCTTCGAAGGTCTACCTCTCATAGGTGCATTATCAGATCTCATATTCTGAACAGTCTCTGGCTTGACAGACTCAGGGCAATCACGGATAAAATGATCAAGTGATCCACATCTGAAGCAAGCTCTGTCATTTAATCTACAACTTCCCAGATGCTTTTTTCCCTAATGCTTACATTCAGATTTCTCGGATCGAACATTACCAATACTCGCTACTGATGTTGCTGGAGTTTTGGAACTCATTTGTGATCTAGCTCGATTTCTATTCGAATGTCCCATATTATCTCTTGAACGACTTTGATCATCTCTGAATTTCTTCGAAGCAGACTGAAATTATCTACTTTGAAATCTCTTTCTCACATCTCTAGCTTCAGACTCAGCTTTTCTTTTATCTTTTCCGAGTGCCTCAACTTTGCACGCTCGATCAACGAGTACAACGAACTCTTTTATTTCTAAGATCCCGACCAACAAACGGATATCTTCATTAAGACCATCTTCGAATCTTTTGCACATTATTGCTTCAGATGATATACATTCTAGGGCATACTGACTCAATCTTACAAATTCTCGTTCATACTTCGAAACAGTCATTCGGCCCTGTTTTAGTTCCAGAAATTCCTTTTGTTTCTGATCGATGAATCTCTCACTAATATATTTCTTCTAAAACTCGATCTGAAAGAAATCCCACGTAACTCGCTCTTTCGGAACAACAGAAATCAAAGTTTTCCACCATTGATAGGCTGCATCTCGGAGCAAAGATACAACACACTTTATGCATTCTTCCGAAGTTAGAGACATTTCATCGAATACCCGGATAGTATTTTCTAACCAGAATTCGACCTTTTCAGCATCATCATTATTAGTAGCTCGGAACTCTTTAGCCCTATATTTACGGATCTTGTCAACTGGAGGCTTATTCAACAGATTTGGATACATAATCAGTGGCACAATTGTAGTCTGAGGGGGAATAAACGGGGGCAGGGGTTGCGAAACAGTCGGGTTATTTTTTACAAATTGAGTGAACCACTCACTCATCATTTGGAAGAAAGCTTGTTTAGCTTCTCCCTCTTAACCGCTTGTAGCCGGTCTCGAATCAGAGGGCGATGTCCCTTGCACGGGAGCAGGTGCATTACTTTCTACATCGTCAGATACGACTCTTTCGGGATCCATTGCTATACAAAAATAACATTTTATACGTCAGGATTCATCACACTATCACAATTCAGATATATGGCATGTATAGCTAGACTCTGACACGCTACGTTAGTACGAGGATCGACTAAACCGTAGCTCTCATACCAACCAAATGTAACACCCCTATCCCGTGTCTATCGCCAGATTAGGGTTAAGAGTGTTACCAGACAGATCAAAAACTTTATCAGATAATTTATAAAGTAAATCACCAATTACAACCATAGCGTCCCCTCAGTAGGTCATCGAGACCTAAATCATGCTTAGAAACAGGGTCGAGACTAAACCGGAACACATACAGAAATTCATAGGAAATTTAAAACTTTCAAAGTTTCAGGGGTTACACACCCGTGTGGGCAGGCCGTATGCCTCGCACGGCAACTGGACACGCCCATGTGTCTCCCCCGTGGTCGAATCTGACTTGGCTCCACGGCCACCAAGCACGCCCGTAGACTTTGGCCGTGGTCGAATCTGACTTGACCACACGGCTACTAGGCACGTCCGTGTGCCAAGGCCGTGTACTCTTAACTAGCTACTAACTTAGCCCCACGGTCGCTAGGCACGCCCATGTGCCACAACTGTGTGGCAAAAATAGGCCATTTGCAAGGCCAATATGCCACCCACACCTAGGGTCAAAACTACAAGCCAATTATCAACTCAATTTATGCACAAATAGCAACCAAGAATATATCAAAATGACTATCCAAACTCTACATTCAAATCCAATTTCATTCATACCAAATTTACAAGTCTAAATCTCATATAAACACAAGCATAATCCATCCATTTACTTACCTTAAACTTGACCATTTCTTACACTATTAAACCATGCCAAACATACATCATAAATCATATTCATTAAAGCATATTGCCAACACATAACTAACCAAATCACATGACTAAGTTCACATCTCATACTTATCCAAATAACTAGCCTATACATGCCATATCTAACTATATACATTTCCAAAATATACCAAAATGAGTTAAGTAGTGTGATGACGATCCTCGACGGTCCCGAGCCTTCAGTAGCTTTGACGATCTATAAAACAGAGAAAACACACACACAGAGTAAGCTTTCCAAAAGCTTAGTAAGTCATATACAAATAAATTTAACAAGAAAGGCATATAGGCATATAGGAACATTGGCACAATTAGCTTTCATAACGAATTTATCACATGTATTCTTTGGTCCATGTACTTGGCCACATTTTGCCACATTCATCAATTCAAAAATCTTATATACACATAGTTATTTCATGCATACTTTCACGTATCATATTATTGTTCCAAAATACATATTCATCATAGCAAGATTGTAACATCCCGAATTAGGGCCTAGTCGGAACAGTGGTTTCGAGATCACAAATTCGACGAGGAATATTTTATTTTTATTATATTTTTATGGTCTACTGTTTCACGGGAAGATTTCGTGAAAATTTTGTTCAAAAATTTCGACGTTTGGGCACTCAATTTAGTCAAAAGGACTAAATTGTAAAAAGTGCAAAAGTTGAGTTCTACATGTTAGAGGTGTCCAATTGTTATGAAATTTTAAATTGGAGGTCCTTAAATGATAATTAGACCATTGGTTAAGTTGGTGGGAAAAAATGGACATGGATGGGTATGTTTCAAAAGATTTTTTAAGGGGCATTTTGGTAATTTAGTGAATTAAATGAATTTAAAACAAAATTTAAATGCCAAATATGTCCATCTTCTTCATTAGGACGAAATTACAAGGGTTATCCATATCTAGGGTTTGTTTCAAGCTTCCAAGCTCCATAGTAAGTGATTCCAAGCCCTGTTTTTAATGTTCTTTACGTTTTTAGAATCCCGGTAACTTGGTTTAACTTATTCTAGCAATAATTTAACCTAGGGTTCATATTTGGAAAAATACCCATAGGTGAAATGTGTTTATTTTGATGTTTTATGATAGAATATGAAGGCTGAAATTATGTTAAACAACTTTTGCTAAGCGATTTTACGTGAAAACAAGTAAAACGACATAATCGGTAAAAATACCTAATGTTCATAAATACATGTTAGAGTGAGAATTTGATGTTGCTATAGAAGGGAAAAATGTTCAGCATGTTATAAAACATAATCATAAGGGATGAAGTTTAATTTTCGAGCCTAGGGGCAAAATTGTAATTATGCAAAAGTTTAGGGGCAAAATTATAATTTTGCCAAAGTTTGAGTTAGGGACTGTTTTGAGTAGTACATTAATTAAATAAGTGAAATGTGATGTTTTAGACCCCGAAAAACGAGATTTGGACCTAGAACTGGAGGAAAATCGAAAAATTGGGAAAGTTGGTAAAATGACCGTTTCGACATTCTAGGTAGGTTCGCGTGTTAATAATAATGTAATACCATGCTTGAATTGTAATTTTCTATTGATATGGCATAAATTGTATGATTTAATATGTTTAGGAGAAGTTGATGGATGGTATGTATGGTATGGAAAATGTGATGTTTGTTGTGTCATGTGAAATTGAATGGCAAATTAATGTTACAAGAATTGAATGTTAAATTAATATTACATGGGTTGTATGAGTTGCTACACGGTTGTACCTGACGAGATTTCGACAAGAAAGTTTATATGTAAATAATGCATTTATTTTACTTGTACAATACTTATTTTGCTAGATATTATGGAAATCATTGGGTGATAACTAAAATATGAAAATGAATGGAATGGGAAATTCTCGATTGAACTTTCAAAAAACCGAGAGATACGGACAATATGTAGCTAGGTCACACGAGTGATAAGGGACCTTCACCGTGTGCACAAGAAAGCTACTAGATGGTAAAATTTGATATGTAGCTAGGCCACATGGATGATAAGGGACTTTCACCATGTGTGCAAGAAAGCTACGGGATAATAATTTCATATGTAACTAGGTCACATGTGTAATACTGTGTGTATACCATGTGTACAAGAAAGTTACGGGTTATGAGTAGCTAGGTCATATGAGTGGTTCCTAGTGTTGGACACCATGTAGACAAGAAAGCTATGAGATGGAATGGCTAGGTCACATGGGTGATAAGTGACCTTCACCATGTGTAGGTGGAGCTATGTGCTAAGACCACTGAATATCGGGCGTTTTTTGAAGGGGTTCAACGAGATAATTTACTAATGATGATTGGTGTGATCATGTTATGAATAAGTGCAAGTTTGAATGTGACCAATTGAGAAATATGGCAAATTTACGTATGAAAAATATGTTCGATATGTAATCGGAAATTGGAAAGGTTGGTATAAGCAAGTGATGAACACAACTAAAGTGAAAGAGAGAGCAAAAATTTACAATAAAACTGTTTGGACAGTAGCAGACATGAGTTTGAAAAATCACTAAAAATAGTAGAGATTGAATTATAAGTTGGATGAGATATTTATTTAAAGCTTATTGAGTCTATTTTCATATAAAATAAACATAGAAAACAAATGATTTGTATATATTGAGATATTTGAATTTCTATGAGACTGGTTCAGAATGATTACGTGATCCCCTGTTCTGTCTTGGAAAAATCATTAAAAATTTTAAAAACATAATTGTGGGATATAATTTATATGCCTGAAATCGTGAATGAGTCTATTTTCAAATGAACTAAATAAGAAGGTCATATAAACTCTGTACTAGGAGAAAATTGATTCATAGTAAAGAGAGGTCAGAATAGTCAAACAGTAAAACATGGGAATCTTTAATGAATAAACTGTACTAATTGGCTAAGACAAAAATTCTGGAAATTTTATGGTATGAAGATATGTGAGTCTAGTTTCAGGGAAAATTAGCAGATTGAAATTTGGAGCTCTGTATCTCAAGAAATAAATAATTTAGTGGAGTAGACAGATTAATGTGAACATGAGTAATAAGGTATAAGCATGTGACTTAATGATTGTATCAATTTGAGAACTTGTTGTGAGGATTTGTCATGTTGAGGCTTTGATAAGACTACAAATGAGTAAGTTGGGAAAGTAAGAACTTAGCATTATTTATGCAAGTTATGACAGCTTAGTAGTAAGCTAAATTCATTACTAATGCTTATTATTTTTACATGTGAACTTACTAAGCTTTATAAGCTTACCCCCTTTTCTTTCCCATGTTACAGAGTCCTACTAAACAAGCTCGAGTTGGAGGTCCTCGGAGATCACTTCACACTATCAAGCTATCTGTGGGTATCTTTATTTATAAATGATTTAAGTTATGGCATGTATAGGGGCTTGACTAAGTCATTTTGTATATGTGTTAATTAATTTGACCAAATGTATTGTTAAGTCTGGTAATGCCTCGTACTCGGTTCTGGTATAGGATACGGGTAAGGGGTGTTACAAAGATCATATAGATACTTACCTTGTATACACACTTAGTGTATAAGTCAACATACCTGAAATGGATTTACAATTCACATAGCCATTCGTATCACATACTTGCCCGTTGAACCATTAGGAACCTAATAGGATATTGAGAAAGCTCGAAATGGTCGTACAATGCCAATGTCCCAGACGATGTCTTACATGTACTCAGATATCGATGCCACTGTCCCAGACAGGGTCTTACACGAATCAATACGATGTCGATGTCCCAGACATGGTCTTACACGTAAATCTTATATCGAAGCCAACATCCCAGACATGGTCTTACACGTAAATCTCGTATCGATGCCAATGTCTCAAACTTGGTTTTACACGTAAATCAATAGTTATATGAATGTGCACCATTCAATACAAATACATTTATTTGCATAATGACTTACCTCGGATTTGATTTAACTGAAACGGAAACGGCTACTCGATTATTTTAGCTTTCCCACGATCTAAATCTGTTTTCCTTGGTTGTTAATATATACATATTTAGAATTAACCATTTTATTCACTAACTCATTCAATTCAATCCAAGGACACACATTTAGGGTTATTTGCAATCTAACCCTCACATTTGCACAATTTATCAATTTAGTCCATTTTTCTCAAAACATCAAATTCACAAAATCATCATTTAACCATGCTTAGCCGAATGTTCACACATCTCATACAAGCCCATATTTTCCATCAAATTTGCAATTTAGTCCTTCCAATTTATATTTTCTCAATTTAGCCCTAATTAGCTAAATTCATCAAAATTTCAAGAACAAAGCATGTTCATTTAACATATATCTTTCATTTAACATCACAAAACTTACCATTTCATCCATGGCACATTTCACAAATATCATTCATATACAAAATTGAGACATGGGCTTGGTAGTAGACTAAGCAACAATCTCAAAAATATAAAATCCATCAAAATCCAAATCAAAATCATACCTTAATTTAAGACAAAAGCTTGCCGAAACCTAAGAACATTTTCTTCTTTTCTTTCCTTGCTATATTTGGCCAAAAGATATGAATAATTGCCATGTTTTATGCTTATTTTTATTAAAACATACATATTAATCTATTTCCAAATTTACCCTTCAAAATAAAAGTATAAAACATATTACACAAGGTCACTATTGACCATTATCATTCCACTATCTCTAATATTGGCATAATTTCCACATGAACCTTTACACTTACAAAGACATGAAAAACAAACAACTTTTCATAAAACATGTAAATTTACATTTTAATGCAATTAAATCCTTTTGTCAAATTAAACATACAGACGGACAAATTAACTTACGAAACTTTAATACATGGTTAATCATATATCATAGGCATAGAAAATAATATTAAAATATTATTCAGACTCGGATTTGTGGTCCCAAAACCACTGTTCTGACTAGGGTACAAATCAGACTGTTACAGGAGGCAACCAACTAGGCACTTCTTCCGGGAAAACATCCTCGAACTCCTGAAGCAACGAAACAACAGAAGAAGGCAATGAGCTATCAAGCTCGTTAGTATCAAATAAGCATTCCTTGAACATGAGTACAAGCACGGGTTGGCGCATCAACAGAGACTTTCTCACTTCTCTTTTCCTCGCAAATACACTCATTTTACCACTCTCATTTTCTTTTCGACTTTCTTTTTCTTCTCGGGCTTTTACCTCCACTTTCTCACTTTTTCCTTTCTTTTTCTCATTTTTATTTTCTTTTTCTTTTTCAATCTTTTTTCTTGTTCTTTTTTTGTTGCCTTTTCTATAGATTCTTTCAATTTCAATTGGTCTTGGTACACTTGTTTTGGAGTGAGAGGGGCTAACATTACATTCTTGCCTAAGTGCTTAAAAGTGTACCGATTTATGTAACCGTCATGGATCGCGCGTTTGTCGAACTGCCATGGATGCCCCAAAAAGAGATGTACCGCGTGCATTGGCACCACATCGCAGACAACTTCATCTTGATTTTTTTTCAATGGAAAAGGCTACCATGACTTGTTTTGTCACCTTAAGTTCGCCTCCGTCATTCAACCCTTACAACTTGTACGGAGTTGGGTGTTTGGTCGTGGCTAAACCGAGCTTTTCCACCAGCATACTACTTGCGATATTAGTGCAGCTTCCGTCGTCAATGATCATATTACACACCTTGCCTTGGATGTGGCATCGAGTATGAAAAATATTCTCCCGTTGCTGTTCAGTTTCAGCACTTTGGATGCTGAGACTTCGCTTCACCACAAGGATTTCTCCTTCAACAGGATACTTTAAACTTTCGTCTTCGTTTGTTGGTGCTTCGGGCTCGTTTTCGAGTTCTTCCTCAGACTCAATTTCGTCGTCGGCCCTTACCACTATAACTCGCTGATTGGGACATTGGCTAGCTATGTGCCCCCGACCTTGACACTTGAAACATTTGATGTCTCTCAGGAGATTTGGCACCGGCTCGTTTCTATTCCGACTTAACTTGCCAATGGGCTGAGTAGATTTAGCCGTTACAACGGGTTCCTTCACTCGAATAGGGGGTTTGTTGACTTCTTACTCCATTTGTTGGTAGAGGGATTAGTGTAGAAATGACTAACTCCTTTCTGTTTTTCGACCTTTATTGCCATGTGGACGATGTCCATCACTTCAACATAATTTTGTAATTCAACTATGTTGGTGATATCTCGGTTTAGGCCCGCAAGGAATCTGGCCATAGTCGCTTCTCGGTCCTCCTCGATATCAGCCCGAATCATGGCTATCCCCATTTCCTTGTAATAGTCTTCAACACTTCTACTGCATTGGGTAAGGCTTTGGAGCCGTTGATAAAGATTCTAGTGATAGTAAGAAGGGATGAACCATTTTCGCATGACAGACTTCATTTCAGCCCAACTAGAGATGGGCCTTTCACCGTTTCGTCTTCGACTAGTCCCAAGCTGGTCCCACCACACAATAGCGTAATCCGAGAACTCAATTGCCACGAGCTTGACCTTTTTGCTTTCCGAATAATTATGGCATTCAAAGACTAGCTCGATCGTCTTTTCCCACTCCAAGTAAGCTTCAGGATAGTTCTTTCCTTGGAATGGAGGGATTGTTATCTTGATATTCTTGAGGTTCTCATCGGGACGGTCTCAATCTCTAGGGCCCCGATTTTGTTGGCCTCGTTGACGTACACTCCTCGTTGACGTACACTTCGAACTGATGAAGGTTCACTTTCTTGATCACCCTCTCCGTAAGAATCTTGGATTGGTCACCTACGCCCTTGTCTTGCAACTTTCAGAGTTGCCTCTTGTCGTTCTCGGGTTTCAACTCAAAATAAATGATCTTCGATTGGTTCGAGCTTTCAATCAAATAATCGCTCCATTAAGGGGTGATGTCGATTGTAAGTTCGTGATTAAGGGGTTCGCAGTGCGCGTGGTTACCAGGTGCGTACAAACACTACACACGATATCGGCAATGTCGAAAAGCTGAAAAGCTGAAAGTGGCAAAGTGGGCCTGCCGAACTTGTCAGCCCAAACGACAATGGTTGATATGTGAGCATGAATAATGAATTGGCATGAACGATTGTATGATTGGATCGTAATTGAGCCTAATGGGCTACATAACGTGAAATGGGCTTGATGGGCTTTATGGGGACGTAGACAAGCATGCTAGGGTTAATGGACTTTAGGCCTAGTTTGAACAACTCCTAAACCGCATAAGACTTTATAATAATTAAACATTTTCCATAGACAAGTCGCTAGGTTAAAGTGTGGTAACGGGCATGTGCGTGTCTAGGATTGGATCTAGGGAGAGCTTGGTACTTAAGCGGCCCTAGCGGCCTACCTCCTTTTCTTTGGAATCATACCTGGTGCATAGTGTCTGTTCACTTTAGCCGCAAGGACTTGTTAATGGGCTAAAGTTCATAATTAAAACCAGAGAGGGACCAAATACCCCTGATTTAAAAATACCCAAAATACCCTCAGTTTGCAGAATTACTAAAATACCCTAATTTGTGAAATTACCAAAATACCCTCAGATTGCAAAATTACCAAAATACCCTGATTTATGAAATTAACGAAATACCCTTGATTTACGAAATTACCGAAATACCCTTGATTTGCAGAATTACCAAAACATCCCTGATTTACAAAATCTCCAAAATACCTCTGTTTTCAACATTACTTGAATACCTTTATAGAATAGATTTACGGAAATACCCTTGGGTTGTGAAATGATGAAAATACCCCTGTGTGATGAATATGAGTTTTATGGATGTTACTCATGTGCATGTTGCATTCATACGATATTCTGTTAGGATGCATATGGCTGGGAATTATTGTACGGAGGAAGATTTGAGGGTCGCACAGTTGCTTGACGACCATGGATCGACCGGTGGCTTTAAGCCCAATATATCATTAGTAGCTTTACTGCAACGTTGAGTAGTGCCGCTGTGAGTGCTACCTTTGGTGTGTAGAGGATGGGTGGGTCGATTTAGAAATCCCCACAGGTGTGTAGGGTTGGAAGGGAAATGGTGTGTGTAGCGGATGGATTTTTGGGGAGGGTTTTGCATTACTTTATTTTGCTTATAATATGATATGATATGATATGAGATTAGGTCATTGTGGGTTAAGGCCAAGACCACCGATTTTGATAGGGCTTAGGCCCAATGTGAATATTTGTATGTTGACTTGATTGCCAAGGGTTGTACACACTGAGTTTCGAAACTCACACACTTTATTTAATGTTTTAGGTGATCCTCAATAGACGGCTCGACGTGGGAGGGGACTCGGAGATGGCCACACTACGAGATGTTTAAATTTTGTTTTGTTTTGTTTTTGTTTCAATAAAAAAATGGTTTTTAATTACTTTATTTTAGTTGGATGTAATAAGGCTTTGTACTCCGATTCGACTTTAGATTTTGGGTTGCTGTTTTCAACTGTTTTCTTAAATATTAAGCCTAAGTAAATTTCGTATGTTTAAACTTGGTTTCTGAAGTACCTAAGACTATAAAATGGGTTTTTATTATTACTTAACAAGACTCAAGGATGAAAGGGCTTTTGGGCCTTAAATTGTTAATTAGCAAAGTCTGTTTGAATTGTGCCTTTAATGTGACATTCCGAATTCGGGCCTAACTTCTAGGCCGAATTTGGGGTGTTACATTTAGTGGTATCAGAGCCCGGTTGCAAAGCTCGGGTTGTGAAATGGGCCTTAGATTTTGGGTTTTAAAAATTATTTTGCAGGATTCTTAAAGTGTGGTTCACCGAGCCCTCGACGTTGAGCCAAGTAAGTTTTCTGTACTACATTTGTTTAAATTACTGAACTGTATAGATAATAGGTTACTTAAAATAGGCTTTTAGAGATTAAAGCCGGTAGGAAACTTAAGCCTATAGTGGATTCTCGCCCGCGTAATAACTTTAAAAAAATGTTACTCGCATAAGACATGTGTCCTAAACAAGTGGAACTATGTACTAATTACATAAAATTTTTAATTCAGAAATACACAATGATGAGCGCTAGAAGAGGTGCAAGAGGCCGCGGCAGAGGCCGTGGAAGTGTTAGGGCAGGGTCGTCCGAGTTAGGCATATGCCTAACATTGGAGTAGGGGAGGCTCCGACCTCACCAGTAGCTGAAAGGGGAGCATA
Organism: Gossypium australe; assembly: GCA_005393395.2. Taxonomy (NCBI): domain Eukaryota; kingdom Viridiplantae; phylum Streptophyta; class Magnoliopsida; order Malvales; family Malvaceae; genus Gossypium; species Gossypium australe. The sequence goes on from CM016615.1 coordinate 67,346,700, forward strand.
TGAACGGGCTGTTGCTATGGAAGATGCCGTATCGCAGGCCATGTTAAGGATCTTAGAAAGGGTCGTTGGGCACAATAATGGTGCGGGAAGTCTTGGGTCGATCGCCGAGCGACTCCGAGCTAATGGCGCAGAGATTTTTAAAGGAGTAGCGGAGGTGGCCCCGAGTGTAGAGGAGTATTGGTTGGAAGCTACTGAAAGAATAATGGACGATCTGGATTGCACGGCTAAACAAAAGTTAAAAGGGGCAATGTCCTTACTTAGGGAGGAAGCCTATCAGTGGTGGTTGACCGTAAATGAGGGCAACCGACCGGAGCAGATCACCTGGGAGTTCTTCAAGTCAACATTCCAGGGGAAGTACATTGGAGCGGCCTATGTGGATGCCTGAAGGAAGGAGTTTTTGAGTCTGACTTAGGGAGATAAGCCAGTAGCAGAGTACGAGGCTAAGTTTCTGCGCCTTAGTCGATATGCCAAGGGTATAGTCGCAACGGAGTATGAAAGATGCGTATGGTTCGAGGATGGACTAAGGGATAACCTTAGGGTACTTATAGCTCCACAAAGGGAGCGGGACTTTGCGTTCTTGGTGGAGAAAGCAAAGATAGCGGAGGAAGTAAAGCACACGGAGTGCCTCCATCGAGAAAAGGAGAAGGGAAAGAACAAACGGAATGTGGAAGCTATGGGGACTGAACAGAGGAATGGGCCGGTTAGAACTGAGGCCCCTGTTGCTGTTGCTAATACCGGGATACCACCTTGTGTTGTGTGTGGAAAAGGGCATAAGAGTAAATGTTGGAGGAGAATAGGAGCTTGTTTGAGCTGTGGATGTATGGAACATAGGATTAGAAAGTGCCCGAGAAGGCCAAATCAGGAGCGAGCTGACGGCAGAGGTAATTTTCAGCCACAGAGGGGTGGTCAACAACCACTAAGGGGCCGTGGACAAGCCAGGGGCGATAATGGTAATGAACGCAGTCGTGGAGCACCACGTAGAGGTCCAGGTTATGCTGAGGTGAGGAGCCAGCTTTGGTCTATGCAGCACGTCACCAAGAGGACGAAGTCGCTCCAAATGCTAATACTGGTGCGTACCCTACTGGTATACTTAGTGTTTATTTTGGCTTTAGAATTAAAGTGCGCATCGAAAGCATAGCGGTGAGACTTGGGTAGTACGATTGATAGTTAGTTCGAAATTTCGAGGATGAAATTTCTTTAAGGAGGGTAGAATTGTAACGCCCCGAGTTTGGGCCTAGTAGATTTGGGCTAATTGGGTTGTAACGCCCCAAAAATCTCGAAACTCTAATTTTTGTGCATTGAAGCTAGTATGTATGTGTAGCACTTAGAATATTAATTTTAAGGTATTATCGGGATTATTTAAGGCCTTAGAGATAGGGAAGACCATAGGGAAAAATTGATTTTTCTTGCTTTAGTGGACCCTAGTCTCAAGCATTAGGCCTCTTAAGCAGATTGAGTGAAAATAGGTCACAAATGGGCTTGTGGTCCAGTGGCAAGATGGCGTCACATGGGGAGCTGCAAGGTGGCGTGAAGAGGTCCAAGGTTCGAGCAAAGGTAAGACATTTTGGGAGTGTTTATTTTGCTTAGTGGACGGCCAGAGTTGTGTGGGAATGGAACTCTTTCGTTGGAGTGTTTGACTTAATCTTGTGAGCTGATAGTGGAGGAAAATTCGGATGAGATGGAGGGATTATCAGAGAGAAAAGTTAGGAGATGAGAAGTGTGGATGTATTGGTGCCAATTTGGACTCTGGGGGAAAGGAAGTTTCGGCTAGGGGCTATATATAGGTGCCGAATTAGGTTCCTAGGGTAATGCCGAAATTTTATTTTTTCCCTCTAGCCGAATTCTTCACTTATGAGTTGCCCAAACACCCTTTTTCTCTCTAAGTGTTCAGAAGCCGAATCCTCCATACCCTCTCTTCTCAAATTCCCTTTTTGGTTCACCTTTGGTTCTAGCCGATCACCTCTTTTCTTTCTCTTCCTATTGGTGTCGAATTGTCCCTGTCACCAGACTAGTCTCAAAAGCTGAAAACTTCCTAGGCCGATTGTTACTTGGGTAAGTACTTAGTCAATTTTCCTTTAGTATGTTCGGTAAAAGCCGAAGGGCTATCTAACCTCTCCTTGTCGTTAACTTTGTATGAACAAGGGTAAGGTTCAGAGATCACAAGCGTGGTAGGTAAGGATCGTTAGCAAGAGGTAAGTGCACTCGTCCCGATGGTGGTTTAGTAAATGGCCAAATGTATTATGGCTCATGGGGGTGACTTATGAGGAATATGAGTCACTTGATTTTGACGATGTATGTTTGGGTGCAGATCTAGAGGATTATCGCAAATAGTAGCTAAGGAAGGGCTACTAGAACGTGTGGCACACGGTAAGGTTACGGTGAGGTTTCGGTTTCTGATAAAGTGTATATTAAGTTATGATTAATCGTTAGGTGATGTCAATTGTAGGTTTGTGATTAAGGAGTTCGCAGCGCGCGTGGTTACCAGGTGTGTACAAACACTACACACATGATATCGGCAACACCGAAAAGCTGAAAACCCAAAAGTGGCTAAGTGGGCCTGCCGAACTTGTGGGCCCAAATGACAATGGTTGATATGTGAGTATGAATAATGAATTGGCATGAACGATTGTATGATTAGATCGTAATTGAGCCCAATGGGCTATATAACGTGAAATGGGCTTGATGGGCTTTATGGGGACGTAGACAAGCATGCTATGGTAATGGACTTTAGGCCTAGTTTGAACAACTCTTAAACAACATAAGACTTTATAATAATTGAACATTGTCTGTGGACAAGTCGCTAGGTTAAAGTGTGGTAGCGGGCATGTGCATGTCTAGGATTGGATCTAGGGAGAGCTTGGTACTTAAGTGGCCCTAGCGGCCCACCTCCTATTTTCTGGAATCGTACCTGGTGCATAGTGTCTGTTCACTTTAGCCGCAAGAACTTGTTAATGGGCCAAAGTTCATAACTAAAACCCGAGAGGGACCAAATACCCCTTATTTGAAAATAACCCAAAATACCCTCAGTTTGCAAAATTACTAAAATACCCTTGTAGGGTAGGATTATAGAAATACCCCTGATTTGTGAAATTACCGAAATACCCTTAAATTACAAAATTACCAAAATACCCCTGATTTATGAAATTATCGAAATACCCCTGCTTTACGAAATTACCAAAATACCCTTGATTTGTAGAATTACCAAAACATCCCTAATTTACAAAATCTCCAAAATACCTCTATTTTCAACATTACCTAAATACCCCTATAGAGTAGATTTACGGAAATACCCTTGGGTTGTGAAATGATGAAAATACCCCTGTGTGATGAATATGAGTTTTGTAGATGTTACTCATGTGCATGTTGCATTCATACGATATTCTTTTAGGATGCATATGGCTGGGAATTATGGTATGGAGGAAGATTTGAGGGTTGCATAGTCGCTTGACGACCATGGATCCACTGGTGGCTTTAAGCCCATTATATGATTAGCAGCTTTCCTGCAACGTTGAGTAGTGCCGCTGTGAGTGCTACCTTTGGTGTGTAGAGGATGGGTGGGTCGATTTAGAAATCCCCACAGGTGTGTAGGGTTGGAAGGGAAATGGTGTGTGTAGCGGATGGATTTTTGGGGAGGGTCTTGCGTTACCTTGTTTTGCATATGATATGATATGATATGAGGTCATTGTAGGCTAAGGCCAAGACCACCGATTTTGATAGGGTTTAGGCCCAATGTGAATATTTGTATGATGACTTGATTGCCAAGGGTTGTACACACTAAGTTTCGAAACTCACACCCTTTATTTAATGTTTCAGGTGATCCTCAATAAAGGGCTCGACGTGGGAGGGGACTCGGAGATGGCCACACTACGAGATGTTTAAATTTTGTTTTTTTTTTGTTGTTTTTGTTTCAATAAAAAAACATGGTTTTTAATTGCTTTATTTTAGTTGGATGTAATAAGGCTTTGTACTCTGATTCGGCTTTAGATTTTGGGTTGTTGTTTTCAACTCTTTACTTAAATATGAAGCCTAAGTAAATTTTGTATGTTTAAACTTGGTTTCTGAAGTACTTAAGACTATAAAAATGGGATTTTATTATTACTTAACAAGACTCAAGGATGAAAGGGCTTTTGGGCCTTAAATTGTTAATTAGCAAAGTCATTTTGAATTGTGCCTTTAATGTGACATTCCGGATTCGGGCCTAACTTCTAGGCCGGGTTTGGGGTGTTACACTACAATATGTTGATTACACACTCTTTTTGAATTTCACGAATTTTTTTTTACAATATCGTCACGCTGAGAACGTCGATTCTTACTGCAATTCAGCTAGCTCTTATACCAAATGATATGAGCTCGGTTGTAATTGACTTGAGTTGTATTTGTTGCTCGATCGTGAACTTGGGTAAGATAGATTCGTTTCGAATTAAGATAAGTGTTTGCAAAGAAGGCTAACAAAGAAAAGGGTTTATAGGTTTAAGAAAAGGGTTCGAAATGGTTAGGGTGATGGATAGTTGATACGACTAAGGCCAAAGAAAGAACCAACAATAAGGTGGATTGTTGACCCGAATCTTAACAAGGCTCTTAGGTGGTTTTTGGTTTAGGAAAAATAATAGAAACCTTGACCCGCTATCAAAGATGATAGGAACCGAAGGTATTGGAACGCCACACCGATTGATGATAAGTTCGATTTAACAAAGGAGTGAATGACGCCACAAGACAACTTGATAAGTCAATTCAATCCCGGGGAGAACAAAGAGATTTGGAAATCTCACAAGTTTTCATTTTAGCATAAATTTGGGAAAAAGTCCTTCAAACAATCTGATTATAAGTATTTATAAGCCTCAATATGGCCAAACGAATGGACAACCTAGGAGCTAATAATTCAGCCTTGAAAAATGCTAGAAAATTCTAGAAATGAACCATTAATTTGCTGCTCCTAGGTTCGGCTGAATGAGGCTCCATGGGACAACTTCCAGAATGAACAAATCCAGCTGCTTGGGATGCACAGCTTAATTAGGAAGGAACCAGCTGAATGCATTTGGAAAGCATTGGAGCTGAATAGGCATGTCCAGGTTCAACCAAAGATTTGAATGAGATGAATCATTATGCAACTTTTGCTGAAAAATTACCAGCATTAAAATGAGTATTAGAACAACCACCATGTGTTTAATTCAGCTTTAAATACTCCATTGTCCTTTGCATTACACGAACAACCACTTGGGGAAAAGGAATGAGCTGTTGAGTTTTAATTCCAACTAAAAAACTCCCTTAAATGTCAACCGTGCACCTGGACGTCCAAGGTAGTGTACCTGCACCAAATAATTCACAAAAATTAAGTTCCCCCCTTGGACATATTAAATTCGGCAGCAATGTACTTAAAAACCTGCACATTAATTTTAATTATAGCTCCTAATTAAATTGTCTTAGATTAAGACATATTAATTAGCTGTAGGACTTAAGACAACTTAATTGGCCTAAGGACAACTTAAATGGTTGTAGGAAGACAGATTAATTGAGCTCAAGACAAGTTAAATCGCTGTAGTAATTTTGACAAGTTCAATGATTTTAATCCTATTAATGCCGAAAATGCTAAGAAAAATTAAATGGTTTAAAACATATTTAATACTTAACTAAATTATTTAATTAACTTAAACTAAATTAACTAAATTTTATTCCAGCAATTAAATAATTAAAATGAGCTAAGTGAGCTATAATTCAGCTTGCAATAAGCTGCAAGGGACGCCTATGGAGCTGGTCTTAATGGATTCGGCTACTTGCTCTCCCCAAGCTCGATCGACATAGCTAGCTAACGCGTCTTGAAACTTCTTAGCACGAGACCGAGTGATAGGTCCTTTTGGCAGCTCGATGGGTTCGACAATAGCTTCCCGAGCTAGGGTCACATCACCTTGTTCTCATCTTTTTATTTAATTTTTAACACAATTTTCATGTGTATAATGTGCTTGTTGTCCACCCAATTGTTACCATGTTTAGGAGGATTCTTTTCCCTCTTTATGAGTCAAACTTATCATATGTTGAGGTAAAATGATCCCTTTTTCACTATATGTCTCCCTTAATTGCCAAAACTTCATATCTTGCCTTTTGTTGTGGTTCATTGAACTTAGTCACAGTTGACCAAGCTTTCACCACCCTTTTCCATCACTATGTCCCTATTACTCCAATTCTTTCACTTTTTCATTTCTTTTCTTATCAATTTTCTCTCCTTTCACAAAATAACCACCACTTTGTTCTTTTAGTATTTGCTTTTCCTCCACCACCGCCGATCACTGCTGTAACCACCATCGTGAGCCACCGCGAATCTTTATAGGTAAATGTGACCACCGCCACAAGCCACCGCAAATCTTTATGGGTAAACCTAAGAACTTATTAGATAAATATTCCCTACATCGATCAGAATGAAGTGCCTTTATGGGTAAAACTAGTTATTTCTCCACTTCCGCACGAAACTTTTTGAATTTATCAAAGGTTTCACTCTTGCAGTGCATTAGGTATACATACCCATATCTGGAATAGTCAGCAATAAAGGTTACATAATACTCATAACCACCTCTTGCACTAACACAAAAAGGGAAACATACGTCAGTGTGTACAAGTTTTAGGGGTTTTTTGGCCCTCGTTCCTTTTGCTTTAAAAGATTGCTTAGTCATCTTACCTTCCAAGTAAGATTCATATTGTGGAAGATCAACTCCTTTAAGCGAACTTAAGATGTCATCTTTCACAAGTCTATTCTTTCTTGATTAATATGACCAAGTCTCAAATGTCAAAGGCACGCCTCATTAGAGTGACAAGTTTTAAGTCTTTAATCTGATATTTTCAATCTCAAATAGTCTGTACATCTTTGGTTTGATAAAATATAGATTATTTAACATCCATCCATTACAGATAATATTTTGATTTCTAAATATTGTAATTTCATTATTAAAAGTCATGATCAAGTCGTCTTTATATAACCATGCAAAGGAAAAAAACTTAAGTTTCTTTTGAAACTTGGTACATATAAAACATCTTTAAAATAATCTTTCTAAAGTTATCAAAATAAATATATACATCTCCCACTACTTCAGCTGCCACACTTTTCCAGTTCCCACTTTGCAACGATAAGCTCTTATCTCTAAGATCTTTCGTCTCCTTAAACCCTTGTAGAGAAATACAAACATGATTAGTTGCTCTCGAATCAATGACCAGTGGTCTATTGAATCTTCAACTAAACAACCTTTTATCATCAAGAGTTCCATACCTTTACCTTTGGTAGCTAGGTATTCCTTCCACTTTTTACAGTTTGCCTTGAAGTGCCATTTCTTACTGCAGAAGAAGCATTTAGACTTAGATAAGTATTTAGGATTTCTAGTTCTCTTCCTTTTAGCTTTTGGTGGCCTAGAGACCTTAGACTTGCCTTTCTTAGTGTGCTTTCCCTTCCCTTTTGAGGAACAAGCGACGACTATATTCACTTATACTCTTCGGACCGGCTAACCGTCGTTCAACATCAACTCATAGGATTGTAATTCCTTCATGAGTTGTGTAAGTGCCAAGTTTTTGTTGCTAAGGTTATAAGCGACCCTAAAACCAATAAAATCCTTTGAAAAAATTTTGAACACCATTTTAATTTGAGTGTTCTAGTCTAGATTGACGTCATCGTCCACAACCTCAACAAAGTATCCCTTAAGAGTGGTCATATGGTCTTTGACTAGAGTGTTGGGCTTTTGTTGGGCATTCATCAAGATAGTTATGGCGAACTGTTGAGCCAAGATAGCTTGGCCTTCGAACATGTCTTCTAGCTTATCTAGAATCGCTTTAGCAGTCTTACAACTCTCCAATTGCTTATATAGAGTACTGGTTACGCTTGCCAGCTTATAGCAATGAGCTATCTCATCAGACTTTTTCCAATGTTTTCTAGCCTCAGCTTGAGTGGTCGGTGGGCACTGATTATCAATAACTGTTTTAAGTTTCTCATTGCTCAGGACAATTATTAGGTTCCTTTTCCATTCCTTATAGTTATTTTCGTTCAATTAATTTTCAGTGAGTATGTTCAATAAAGGAATTGGTGCCATTTTCAAACTGAAAATAAAACATTCAGATTTTAATATCTTTGTATTAAGCAAATGTTTGAAAAACATTTTGCAACATTACAATATGCATTAAGATGATGCATGTGTCTTACATTAAACCTTGAAAACATTTGTAAGTCATTGCAATGATAATTCCCACACCTATTTGATCAAGCCACCTTAGGATGATCATGATCAACTAGTAAGAACATGAATTTTCATCCAATTAGTACATGAACCTAATTCTTTTAGGCATTCACACGTACTAATAATCATGTAATGTTTGGCTATTGTTTTTAACTAAAGTAGAGCTCCGTGGGGAGTTACTTAACTAGAAGATCTTGAGTGTATAACCATCAACTCAACACCTATCGCATCATGCACCATAAATGAGTCATCTTGGGACAATATCATCGAGAAGCATGCTGTGACTAGTTTTCCTCTTTAAATACATAAGTTCTTAATGTATCGCATGATAATACCTACCATAGAGGCCAGTCCAACTATCATATGATCATAAAAACAATTCTGCTTACTTTCAGGAAGTCTCCTTAGTGAAATCCACACGACAATGTCTACTTTGGGACAGGTCCATTTCATACCATCACAAGGGACCATTGAAGGAGGCCATAGGTCTTGTTTAGTGACCTTCTCCCACTCAATGTTTTAAAAACATGCAAGGTTTTTAATTTTTGATTTCAATCATGTATGATCAATATATGTATGACAAGTAAATGTGACATTCTTTCCTAAACTATATGACATGCTTATCTCATGTATACATGGCATACTATGGAAATTTTATATTATTCACATTCCTTCATTTACAAGAGCCAATTAAACAATTTTGATTCTCTACAATTTTTCATTTAGGGAAAAATTGAAGAAGTAAATGTGACTCAAGCACCAAGTAGGTTCCTAGGAAAAGGAGGTGAGTCGTATTTAACCACGTAAAAACTAAGTCTTCCCTTGCCAGATCCAATCCTAGACATGCACCTTCTCATCACCACACTTTTCATAGTAATTGAATAACCTAAAGAAGTGAATGGAACAATACAACACATGTATTTTCTCATTGCCACACTTCTTATCTTTGATAGATCAATTGTGGATCATCTCATACATATATATCACAATTATATCATAAATAATTATTAAAAAATATATAAAGAGATGTCTAATAAAATATAATTTTTAGCCAATGTCTCCATGATTCTATTTTTAGAAAATAAATGAAAAAAATTACATAATTTTTCATCACAAGGCATTCCTTGTGTCTTAGACCACCATCACTCTATCTTCTCCTCGTCCTCGACTCCCTTTTGGAAAAACTATATTTATGCCCTGTGTCTGTTTCTAGCTCATAAGAATTCTACAAATAAAAATAATCCTACATGGGGATGATAGTCACAATCTATTTCCTAAGAACCACAATCTTGGCAAAAATAATAATAATTATATAACAAATATAAAATATTGCATTCATTCACATACATTCCCCTACACATGCGAATAATTACAAGAATGCCACATCTTATCAAAAATTAATTAAACAAGATGAATAGAGATATTTGGTCTCGATTTACAATAAAAACATAGCACAACCTGACTCTTGATATCAATTGTTGGAAAAAACCTGGTTTGAAAACATTTTTCTTGCAAAGTGGAAAATTAAAAATTTGAAAACCAACCCCGTTTGTGATTTTTATAGAAATAAACCTTAATCGAATTCGTACTTGTGTTTTTGAATAAGCAGATCCTTGATATTTTTAGAATATAAACCAAACATTCTTCTTCACTATTCTCGTACCACGAACTGCTTCTAGTGTGAGCTCGAACCAATTGAATTGAATCATATAATTAGAAAAAGTTTTCTCTTTTCTTTTTGGGGTGAAAACAAAAATTCTCTCTTCTTTAATAGAAATCGATAAAATTGTCAATCTAGAAAAATATATTTAAAAGTTAAGAATAAACTCTCTTTATTTTTTGGCAGAATAAAAATCTCTCAAAAGTTGTGTTAATAACTCGTGCCGTCTATTTATAGGAAGAGAAGGTAAAACCCTTATAGAGTTGTAGAGGTTTATTTTAAATAGAAAAACAATATCATACTTAGAGTAGAAGAGGGGTGAACGATACACCCTTGTATTTCTACTAGGGTTACCGCCCCCTTCATGTTATATGATGGGTTTTGGGACTCTCTCACATTGGGTCCAATTACAAGTACTTCCTGGGCCATTTTGGCTTAGTACTTTGTAATATGATCCAACTCGATTCAGTTTTTTCTATTTCCCAAAATAAACTTTAATATTTACATATTAAATAATTTTCTCATCCCAATTTTACTCCAGTAAAACTTTGATGATTTTACCCTCGAGAAAATTCGTTTAATATGTCACAACTCAACATGTTCACTATGACCGAATGATTATTTTCATTTTCGGGCTTCAAAACAATCAAAAAACATAAACTCATTCTTCCACCATTTTTGAAGTAATCCTATATGGGATTGCAAATTTCCATTTTCATTTCCATTTCCATTTTTGGAAACCTACATTCATTTCCAAATTATTTCATTTCTCCATTTTGGAGAAAATCATAATCATTCCTTAATGTTTCCCACTTCTCTTTTTCTATTCATTTCGTTCATTTTTACTCAAACACGCAATTCATTTCTAGTTTCAACGAGTTAGCGGAGGGAGGGATCAATTGGACATAAGAAGTTGAGGATCTAATGGTTTATAATTAAATTCTGAATTTTTTTCTATTAATTATAAACTTGTTTAGTCGCGAAGCCATTCCACTACAGTGTCGTGACTATGCTCTCCCAAACGACATGCCATTACAAAAACAACTACTTAGTGTTCGTCCAATGAACTTGCCATTAATATTTTACCCTCATAGGTTATCTTTGATCTCTTTGGGATAACATCTGTTCTCCTAATATGATCCTATTTTATCTCATGGTAACAATTACATCTTCCTTCAAGAAAAATCAATCAATATTAATTAGTGATCAAGTCATTCATCACAAATAGGAAAAACCCGTGGCCATGTTTACCTTTCAACAACCTTGTAATGCCAATGAGAGGATATCATTTTCCCATGTTTTGCGCTATGAATTCCACTGCTATGAATGACCATACATACTACAGAAGTCATACACCCAACGAACCATTTTCGGTTCCTTATCTATTTGAACTCATGTTTTTACTTACATCAAAGTGTATGAGTCATGCATACATAGTCTGCCATCCACTCAAGATTTAGGTACGCCACACTATGAATGTCACAAGTTAATAAATCCATAAAAGGATTCAGTATCTATTTTGCTTGGGTTCTGTAACACGCAATTTTGGCGGGTTCTAAGTTCTGGCAAGTAGGCTGAGAGTAATTTGTGCGGCATAACCTATCCACCCAATTGTTTTTTTAGCGTATAGATCGGGCACATAATAGATATTATAATATTATATAATGATTTTTCTTAGAACGCATTAAGTCATAAAGAATAAGATATTGGTAAGAGTGTTGAGAACCTTGTAAGTCAGGGTTATCGTCGAAGGTATTGTACGTACGGTTCATTGAATTACTGTGCTAGTTACGTTAAAAATGATTTGGTTAGAAATGGATAGAACCGAAAAAGCCAAGTATATAATTTATTGGATTTTAATTAGGTTCTCTCTACAGTTGTAAACCATTTATAAAGGTATTCCTGAACACTATGACACATGTCAAGTTCCAATAAGGACTTAGGTTAAATATGTGGATATAAAGGGTTGAGAAAGTGGAGAGTTTTTCTTCTTTCTTCAAAAATTAATTTTATCTAAAGCTGGAAGAACCAAAAAGTATTTCCTTCTCCTTTAAGCTGGATTTGTAAATCTGGATCTTTGTTTGTCACTACTCCATGTCAAGGTACATATTGTGACTTTGCATGTTAAAGTTATGAAAGATTAGGTCTGAAAAAGTGCATGAATAGTAAAATAAAAAAGGAAGGCTTTATATGAGGGTTATTTGGGTTTGAGGTGATGTTAAAGGTTACAAATAAATTTTAATGGTGTTCTCAAATTTAATAAGCAGTGGTTGCTGTAGTTTCTTGTTAGATCTAGAGTTCAAGCTGCTATATTTGGTTGTCAGGCCAACCTCTATGTTGACTATTGCATGTGTACTATTTTTACTAGAAGATCTACAGAAAACTAGTTAAAAAGGAGATGTCGAGATCTTGAAAGTTATAGTATGATATGTCAGTGACTATATAAAAGACCACTTAAGGATATCTATGATTATATATTTGTTGAGGATGGTCTGTACATCTGGTATAGACTTAATGATTCAAGTAATGTGATGGGGAGTCTAATCGTATATGTGTGTCTAATATGTAATCTATGATGTGTGTTCTGTTAAGAGTACGTTAGTGATCTAAATGGTGAATGAGGATTGTGTCAATGCATGATGGGTCTGTCAAGTGAGTCTGTGCCTGTTCACCGCAATCTTGTTAGAAGGGGTCCGTCAGGACTTTAAACACGATCTCTGAAAGGAAAGCCCATGGCCATGGCACCTTCTAAAAGGAATTAAAGGATGATGATCACCCAATGGGGTTCTCTGCATGTCCCAGGACGATAATGGGCAAACCTCACATAGCATGAGTTTAGGAAAATCCATATCGTAAACACGTGATGGAAAAATTGCCTTTGTGGCAAATCATGAAAGAAATGCCTTTATGGCGAATCATGAAAGAATTGCCTTTGTGGCGAATCATGAAAGAAATGTCTTTGTGGCGAATCATGAAAAAATTGCCTTTGTGGCGTATCATGAAAGAATTGCCTTTGTGGTGAATCATGAAAGAAATGCCTTTGTGCCGATTATAAAGTAATAGCATCTGCAGTGAACCTTGCAAGCATAGCCTTTGTGGCGTACCCGGATGGACTGCCCTTGTGGTATGTCTTATTAAGGTTATTAGAGAATAACTTTGAAGGATGATCCTTGTGGCGTACTATGATAAGGCCTCCATGGTGTATTATAATGAATTTCCCTAATGGTGAGTTCTGTTTGGCTCCTAAAAAAAAATTAGTGCTATCAGTACGGGGCAATCTACAACTATGGACTATATGGTAAAGTATGGTACAATACTAAGGCTCAGTCGGAAATAATTATGTAACATCCCGAAATAAGGCCTAAACGGAATAGTGGTTTCGGGACCACAAATCCGATGTTGAGAAATTTATTTTATTTATATTTTTATGGTCTACAATTTCACAGAATGATTTCGTGAAAATCTCATTCGAAAATTTTGACGTTTGGGCACTCAATTTAGTTAAAAGGACTAAATTGTAAAAAGTGTAAAAGTTGAGTTCTACATGTTAGAGGTGTCCAATTGTTATGAAATTTTAAATTGGAGGTCCTTAAATGATAATTAGACCATTGGTTAATTTTGTGGACAAAAATGGACATGGATGGGTATGTTTCAAAAGAATTTTTTAAGGGGCATTTTGGTAATTTAGTGAATTAAATGAATTAAAAACAAAATCTAAATGCCAAATATGTCCATCTTCTTCATATGGACGAAATTTACCAAGAGAAGACATGGCTAGGGTTTTCTCAACTTTTCAAGCTCATGGCAAGTCCGTTCTAGCCCCGTTTTTCAAGTTATTTACGATTTTGGAGTCCCGGTAGCTCGATTTAGCTTATGCTACCAATAATTCATGCTAGGGTTCATCTTTAGAAAATTACCCATAGTTGAAAAATGTGTATTTTGATGTTTTATGATAGAATATGAAGGCTGAAATTATGTTAAACAACTTTTACTAAGCGGTTTTACGTGAAAACGAGTAAAACGTCATAATCGGTAAAAATACCTAATGTTCATAAGTACATGTTAGAGTGAGAATTTGATGTTGCCATAGAAGAGAAAAATGATCAGCATGTTATAAAACATAAGAATAAGGGCTGAAGTTTAATTTTCGAGTATTGGGGAAAAAGTGTAAATATGTAAAAGTTTAGGGGCAAAATTGTAATTTTGCAAAAGTTGAGTTAAGGACTGTTTTGAATAGTACATTAATTAAATAAGTGAAATGTGATGTTTTAGACCCCGAAAAAAAGAGATTTGGACCTAGAATTGGAGGAAAATCGAAAATCGGGAAAGTTGGTAAAATGGTCGTTCCGGCATTCGAGGTAAGTTGGTGTGTTAATAATAATGCAATAATGTCGTAATGTATATTTGAAATCTAAATTGTGGTATTAAATTGATTTTTCTGAATTACATGTTTAGTATATTATGTTGGTGAATTGATTTAATAATATGTTTATGATAAAAGGTGACATAGGTGACATGGAAAATGGGTTGAAATGTTGTGCTTAAAGGTGTTTTCTATGACTATGGTTATTATGTGAAATGGAAAGTTTATATGTAAATAATGCATTTATTTTACTTGTTCAATAATTATTTTGCTAGATATTATGGAAATCATTGGGTGATAACTACAATATGAAAATGTATGGAATGCGAAATTCTCGATTGAACCTTCGGAAAACCGAGAGATACGGACAATATGTAGCTAGGTCACACAAGTGATAAGGGAACTTCACCGTGTGCACAAGAAAGCTACGAGATGGCAAAATTTGATATGTAGCTAGGCCACATGGATGATAAGGGATTTTCACCATGTGTGCAAGAAAGCTACGGGATAATAATTTCATATGTAACTAGGTCACATGTGTAATACTGTGTGTATACCATGTGTACAAGAAAGTTACAGGTTATGAGTAGCTAGGTCACATGAGTGGTTCCTAGTGTTGGACACCATGTAGACAAGAGAGCTACGAGATGGAATGGCTAGGTCACATGGGTGATAAGGGACCTTCACCATGTGTACAAGAAAGCCGAATTATGTGTGGGTGGAGCTATGTGCTGAGACCATCGAGTATCGGGTGTTTTCCGAAGGGGTTCAACGAGATAATTTACTAATGATGATTGGTGCGATCATGTTATGAATAAGTACAAGTGTGAATGTGACCAATTGAGAAATGTGGCAAATGTACATATGAACAATATGCTCGATATGTAATCGGAAATTGGAAAGATTGGTATAGGCAAGTGATGAACACAACTAAAGTGAGAGAAAGCAAAATTTTACAATAAAACTGTTTTGGACAGCAGCAGTGAGGTGAATTTGAAAAATCACCAAAAATGGTATAAATTTAATTATAAGTTGTATGAGACATTTATTTAAAGCTTATTGAGTCTATTTTTATATAAAAGAAACAGAGATAGCAAAGGATTGGTATATTTTGAGATATTTAGATTTTTGTGAGACTGGTTCAGAGTGATTTCGAGATCCCCTGTTCTGACTTGGAAAAATCATTGCAAATTGTAAAAAAACAATCTTGGGACATAATTTATATGATTAGATTCCTTATTGAGTCTATTTTTAGAAGAAGCAAACTAGAACATCATTTGAATTCTGTACAAAAGATAATTAAATTTTAGCAAAGAATGGTCAGAATTGTCGGACAGCAGAATAATACCAAAAACTTAGTTTCCCTACATGGGTAAGTGAACTCATGATCCTTAGGTTCCAAAAATATAAAATACAAGTAAAAAGGATCAAAGCATACCAACTAAATTGAGCTTCAAACTAAGAAACCATGGCCACATATCCTTTCTCCCTTCACCCACTGGCATGCAAAGAAGTAAAGCTTTTCAATTTCTTTCCCTCTCTTTTTTTCCACTAAGCTATTTGTTTCCTTTGTTTTATTTTATTTTGTTTCTACTTTATTCTAACATCATATACTAACTTAAATTTAAACATATAAATAATATATATAAAACATATGTCATACTCTCATAAATATCCACTATCAAAGAAAAATCATATGATTAATGATCTATTTCATTATTAAATCCCTTTACCAAATTTTATCACATACTTAATTCCTATTTTTATCACTTATATGATTTAATTCCCTTACTTTAATTTAAACATTTAATACTAAAATTATCTAACTATCTTTCAATTCCCTCCTTAGGCAACTCTAAAAATATTTCATGAAAATATTTATAAACCCGACTCATGGAAACGGGGTCCCTGAAGTACATTTCTCGACACCCATGACTTTCAGGTCATTACACGACTAGACCGTAGCTCTGATACTACTACATGTAACACCCCTAACTCATCCCCATCATCGAATTAGGGTTACAAAGCATTACCGATCAATTAGAAAGCATTTATCATTATAACATTAAATAAATTAAACTTATTATAAACCAATCAATCATCTGCATTTTGTCCTAAATCGAGCCTTCGAAGCTCTAAAAATAGCTTAGAAGCAATTCTAGACTAAATTGAAAGAAAATAGAAGTTTTAAGAAAAAGCTAGAAAAATTAGAAAACGGGGGTCGTGTCCCAAGCCGTGTGAACCCAAAAACTTAACTAAAATCAAGCCATTTCAAGTCCAATTCATACCTAACCATTCAAACTATTTGGGCACACATTCAAAGGATTCAAACATCATTCAAACACACCTAAACATGCCATTCCAAACATCCTAAATCATCTAACCAATATGCCATCCAAAGTCACCACAATTGTATCAAACATTAAGAATCATACCAAAGCAATTTAACCATATCTCAAACACAGAATCTAGTTCACTTAACTACCATACATGACCATTTGCAAGCCATCAACATATACCAAAAGAACCTTATTTACAAGCACTTAAAAATGGACAATATGACATAACTTGGTAAGGCATTAAAGTGCACCAAACCAACATAACCTCAAAAGCTTAAACATACTAAAACATACATTACAAGGATCTTGTACATGCCATTATTAACCTGGGCCAAAATATGCAAAATTTATCGATATGATTGCTGGATAGTGTGATAGGTCTCCGATGAGCTTTCAACTGATCAAGCTTCTGATAACCTATAAAACAAAGTAAAGTAACTACATAAGCAACGAGTACTTAGTAAGCTCGTATAAACTTAAATATAACTTACCATTTCATTAATACAATTCATAGGTTAAGCATAAATAATTACCAATGCCATAAGCTTAGTTTAAGTCTATACAACATCATCAAACTCACAAGTTAGTACACTTGTTCATGATACAAATGAATTCAACCATAAGATAAGTAGATTTCCATATGTAAATACATCATTTAGCTCATAAATCTTTTCATAAGATCATGATTCATTCCATTTGAATATTTACCATTTCATTTCCTTTTCTTACCCATTGAACCATCTGAAATTACATCGGATATTTGGGAATGCTCACACATAGTTTGCCTTTCCATATAACTGTAACATTTCCTTTACACCAATGTTAACAAGAGCTGTTAAATGGGCCTGCCCACACAAGTTGTGGGTCAGAATGTAAGCTACACGATGCTGCTCACACAAGCTATGGAGGATCCACAACAAATGCAGGATCTCAACCATCGGTAGGACATTCAAGACCGGCACCCCAAACATGAAATCCCTAATGACATGTCATTCGTATCTTAAGAATTCTTAAGGTTCAACCAAGACTCGTTATCCGCCAATTCATCATAACATGGATACATTTATATATAGAATCATTTATTTTAAAATAACATAACAATTATTCAATTTAGCTAACATTACAATGATCATAATTCATACGAACTTACCTCAATAACTAGGGCGTAGAAGTAGAATTGAACACTAATCCGAAGCATTACGTTTTCCTCGATTTAAGTCCAAATGTGGTTTATCTTGTTCTAAATAAATAATTTCATTCAATTAAGTACTTCTAGGATTCAATTTAATCCATAATTCATATTTATGCAAAACTACAAAGTTTTCCCTAACATTTTAACTTTTCACAATTTAGTCCTTAAGCTCATAACTTGAAATTTAACCATTTTAGCCTAAATCCAACTTAACCAATATTACAAGGGACCTTGAAACAACCCATAATTATTAACAATTCACAAAAAAACTCATGGATTTATACTTTTAAGAATTTAATCCCTATTTTCAAAATTCATCAAGAATCATTTAACAAAACATGTTTATTTTGTAACAAAGATTAATAATCTATCAACTAACATCAAAACACATTCAATAACATCCATGGCAAGTCCCTCAACCTTTAACGATTTTGCAAAATAACCTCCGGGCTAGCTAGATTAAGTTAAAACGATCAGAAAAACATAAAAATCATTAAAAATAGGCTTGAATTCACTTGCATACAAGGTAGAAACTTGACCGAAAGCTCAAACCTATTCTAATGGTGTTTTTCCTTTCAAATTTCGGTGGAAAAAGCCAAAGTTGAAGATGATACCATTTTAACTATTAGAACTCAACTTTTTCACCTTTTACAATTTAGTCCTTTTTACTTAATTAACCATTTAAACATCAAAATTTCTTAACGAAACTTTAATACGACATTAATATAATCCCGTAGACATTAAATAAATATTAAAATAGTAATTCACTCGTCGGAATTGTGGTCTCAAAACCACTATTTCTGACACCACTAAAAACGAGCTGTTACAAGGCAGCTCTTCAAGAAACACGTCAGGAAATTCCTTCACTACTCAAATGTTCTGCAATGCAACACTATCCACATTTGTGTCCAAGATGTATGCAACACCCCTTACGGACCAACTTCTCTACTACCAAGGATGAAATCACATTGGTAAGATAATTTCGACGCTATCCAACAACAATAATCTCATTCCTAGAATTAGTCCTCAAAGTAATTCGTTTAGTGTCGTGGCCTAAGATGAGTCGATGCTTGCTTAACCAATCCATTCCCCATATGAGAACGAATTCTCCAAAGGGTAGTTCTATAAGGTCGGCTCGGAACACCTGACCTTGACACTTGTAATGGAAATCGCTTATAGATTTTGTTCACTTGTACAGATTGTCCTAAGGGACTAAGTACTGCCACATTATTTACTATTTCCTCTACTCCAATACCCAGTTTCTCAGCCATCATACAGGATACATATAAATGGGTAGAACCATTATCCATCAATGCAAAATAAAGAATGTCATTAATAGTAAAGGTACCTGCTATCACATCAGTCACATCAGGATCCTCTCGGTGCCTAGCCGCATACACAAGTGTCGGTTGCCTCACATCAACTTGATTAGCACCTTGACTCGGTGCTCACTGTCTCTGATCTGTATTACCTCCTCTCTTCTCTCCTTGAGCTCACTGTGGCTACTGACCAGCTCTCTAATTTGGTGCATGATTTTGGCCTTGTGCTTGCACCAGCTCATTCAATTGAAGACATTCTCGAATCTTATGGTCCAGCGACCAACATTTTAGGCATGCAGCCATGCCTCACCAACACTCGCCCAGATGTTTCTTGCCACATGTGGCACAATTCTTGATCCAATCAACTGCTACAACAAAGTTCTAGCAGGGTCGATCATCTCTGGCTCACTTAACTAGACGCTGAGCCTATCCACTAGGTATGGAATCTCTCTTAGTTGGAGCCCTCACTTGTTCCTTTCGTTCGCACTCAATGCGCCTAACCTCCTCACAGATCTTAGACTTCTCTACCAAATCTTCAAAGACTCTATCTTGTAGTGGTTTCACTTGCATCATCAAATCAGATCTAAGCCCAAATTCAAATCAGGCATACGTATATTGCTCATCAACTACCATTCCTAGAGCATAGCAGTTGAGCCTTAGGAACTCTGCCTCGTAATCAGCCACAGACATATTACCTTGCCTTAGCTCAATGAACTCAAGCCTTCTAGCCTTGACATATCTCACTTCCATATATTTCTTCTAGAATGCCTCCAGAAAGTAATCCCACATTAAGCGATCAGCTTGGATGCCTCTCACAATAGCTTGCCACCAACGGTAGGCCTCATCACGCAATAATGACATAGTCCCCTTAAGCTTTTGTTCAGGGGTGCACTACATATCCTCGAGAATCCTCTCTATAGCCTTCAACCAATACTCAACAACAGTGGGGGTCGTTCCAACAATTGCCCTAAACAGTTCGACCTTACTCGATCGGAGCCTCTCAACAACAGTACCATGACTGTTAGCACCAGATTGGGCAATCGCCACTCGTTCCAAAACTCGTAACATGGCCTGTGATATAGCCTCATTCACAGGCTCTTGCTGACTCTCGTCAACAATAAGTGCTCATTCCACATTCCCCGCAACAGGCTCAAGGGTTCGCGCGGATGAGTCGATTTAGGTTTCTTGACCCGATTCCACACGCGCTCTCATTCCCCTAGTTCTAACACTACGAGTACTCATTTTAAAATTTTATGTTGTCAAAAGAGAAGTTTTATTGTTATCACTTGATTTTTTTCAATCGAAATTTTTGTTTTATCACTTTTATACTAGTTTTACAATTTATCGTTCTCACAATCTAAAGTTTGTCTCAATCAATGATATAGTAATCTTGATTGGAAATAGCCCAACGCGTACCTTCGACACATAAATCATTCAAGACTTGAGTCAATCCATCAACAGTAACATTGTCAGCAAAGGGTGTGTGTTCATCTTGCACATTAGAGATCCCAAATTGGGCATTAATATGATCTTCATCCAACAGAACTGAACTACCACGAACATAGATAAAAGAAGAATCAAGTGAATTAACATGTGCATAAAATTTATGAACAAATTTCCCGAAAATGCCCTCGGGTGCAAACAGAAAATACTCCACCCGTACTTCTCTATGATGGAGGACACAGACTTGTCATAGCCCATGTGTGGTTCGTCTTTGAACAAAAACCCTTGTTCGAAACAAAAAGGGTGCTTTAAGATGTTATTGTTGTATTTTGTGGCCGTGGCACAGTTGAAAAAGGTTTTAGGTCAAGTAGTGCTAGCCAACGACGATTCTGCAGCCTTCGAAGCAGTTTCTACTCGTGCCATTGAAGGAGGATAGAAAGAAATATCAAAAAATATGGTTTGAGGAAATGTAAGAGAAGTTGAAGAGAAAGAAACTATAAATATGGAAACTTCGTAGGAAACGTAAGAGACGTGAACAGTTGAAAAGAGATGAGCAGAGGAGATAATGTTGACAGTTTAGAAAAATGAAACGTGCAGAGTAATCTTTGTGGCGTGGAGGAAGGAAAAATAAGGGGATTGCTTTTGGGGGAAAATGTGAGGTGACCTAGCCCTAAAATAAAATTTTTGGGTTTTTCTCCTTGGGCTACCCAAGTAACAGAATGGGCCGAGCTATCCAAAAATCTCTCTCTAGGACTTTCCTGTCTGGTTAACTCATGTTACCTCGTACCTCGACATTCATTTACTTAGTTTGTCGTGGCATAATTTCCTTCTGAGATGTTGATGCAAAGTTCTCTTAGTATCACAACTAATAATCCCACACTTTTATTCTATCTCTGGAAATTTAGAAATATTATTCATTCATCAAAGATAAAAATAGAAATGAAACACATTAAATAATTTAACATATAACCAAAACGAAATGAAAGTAAAGCAATTAAAGAAAGGAAAAATAAAAACAAAACTGCTAACTCAAACATCTTGAAGGTCGATGGATTGCTTGTCACGATCCATATGAGCACCCAAATAGTGCTTCAAGCGCTGTCCATTAACTTTGAATGTGACCCCCGTTTTTAGGCCTTTGATACTAACAGCTCTATGCGGGTATACGAGAGCTACTTCAAAGGGACCTGACCAGTGAGATTTTAACTTACCAGAGAATAATTTGAGCCTAGAGTTGAACAACAACACCTGTTACCTTGGTTCAAATTGCCTTGGCATAATTCTGCTATCATGCCAACAATTGATCTTCTCCCTGTACAGTTTAGCATTTCATATGCCTTTTCCCTGAATTCTTCCATTTCATTCAGTTCTAACAACATTTTATGGCCAGTAGTGACCCAATCCATGTTTAGCTTTTTAACAGCCCAAAATGCTTTGTGCTCGAGCTTAACAGGCAGGTGACAGGTCTTTCCATAAACAAGCTTAAAAGGTGACATCCCCAACGGTGTTTTAAATGCAGTACGATAGGCCCACAAAGTGTTTTAAATGCAGTTGGGTTTACCACTTTTTCTAGAATCTTTTTAATTTCTCTATTATAAATATCATCTTGTCCATTTTGGGGGGGATGATATGCCGTGGCAATCTAATGTTTCACCCCATACTGATTCAAGGCATTAGCCACCAGCTTGCAATAAAAATGAGATCCTTCATCACTAATAATGGCTCTAGGCATACTGAATCTTGTGAAAATTTTCTTGTGCAAGAACTTCATTACTGACTTTGCATCATTAGGAGGAAGCGTAATAGCTTCGACCCACTTAGAGACATGGTCTACTACCACCAGTATGTACATGTTGCCCATTGATAGTGGAATGGACCCATAAAGTCTATTCCCCATACATTAAATAACTCGATCTCTAGAATATTTTGCAGCGGCATTTCATGTCTCTTAGATAGATTTCCTGTCCTCTAACAACGGTCACACAGCTGATAAAATTCATGAGCATCCTTGAACAGACTCAGCCAATAAAATCTTGACTGAAGTACTTTGGCAACAGTTCTCATTCCTCCAAAGTGTCCTCCATAAGGAGCTGAATGACAATGCTGCAAAATGCTATGTATTTCGTCATCAAGGACACACTTCCTAATTATCTGATCAGCACAATGCTTAAATAAGAAGGGTTCTTCCCAATAATAATGCTTGGCATCATGAAGGAATTTCCATCTTCTTTGGCTGTTGAGATCAGGTGGCATCACACTACTTGCTAAAAAGTTCGCTATATCAGCATACCAAGGTAATGTCATGGCAACTAACAGTTGCTCATCTGGAAAGTCTTCTTTAATAAGTTTTTCATTACCATCTTCATTTCCAGATTCTAACCTTGACAAGTGATCAACCACTTGATTTTTAGTCCCTTTTCGATCTCTAATTTCCAAGTCGAACTCCTGCAACAAGAGTACCCACCTAATCAATCATGGCCTGGCATCTTTCTTAATCTCCAAATACTTAATAACAGAGTGATCCGTGCAGACTGTGACCTTGGTACCAACTAGATAAGAGTAGAAATTAACGACCGCAAACACCACAGCCAATAGCTCCTTTTCTGTGGTGGTATAGTTAAGTTGAGCATCCGTCAGGGTTTTGCTCTCATAAAATATTACACGTAGTCCTTTGTCTTTCCTTTGCCCCAACACTGCTCCCACAACATAATCGCTAGTGTCACACATGTGTTCAAAAGGCAATATCCGCTCTGGAGCTATTACAATTTGTGCTACTACCAGCCGTTTCTTCAATTCCTTGAAAGCTACCAAGCAATGTTCATCAAAATTGAAAGGTCTAATTTACTCCAGCAAGGTGCACAAGGGTTTGGATATCTTTGAGAAATCATTAACGAATCTTCTATAAAATCCCACATGACCTAAATAACTTCTAATACCCTTGACAATAGTGGGAGGTGGCAATTTTTCTATTACTTCAATTTTTGCTCTATCCACTTCAATCCCTCGCTGCGATATCCTATGCCACAAAATAATTCCTTCACGAACCATTAAATGGCATTTTTCCTAGTTCAAAACAATATTTGTTTATTCACAATGGCAAGAACCAATTCCAGATTTTTTGAGCAATCCTCAAAATCATTGCCAAACATAGAAAAATCATCCATGAAGACTTCAAGGAAGTTTTCTACCATGTCCGAGAATATGGCCATCATACAACGCTGAAAGGTTGCCAAGGCATTACATAGCCCGAATGGCATTCGTCTAAATGCAAAAGTTCCATATGGACACGTGAAGGTGGTCTTCTCTTGGTTATTAGGGTTGATAGAAACCTGATTATACCCTGAATAACCATCCAAAAAATAGTAGAAAGCTTTCCAAGCAAATCTATCTAACATCTTATCAATAAATGGTAGGGGAAATGGTCCTTCCTAGTTGCCTTGTTAAGCTTGCAATAATCCATGCATACTCTCCATCTCGTGACAGTGCGAGTTAGAATAAGCTCATTGTTATCATTACTCACTACTACAGGACTCATCCATGAGCTATCCAAAATCAGGTAAATAATGCCAACATCAAGCCACTTGATAACCTCTTTCTTGACAAGCAATTAAAAATAACTAACATTTAAGTACAGTCCAAGCTCCTAATGTAATGCTAAAACAAGAAAACTACTAATGGAATGTCCTAAAATGCAACTAAATGTACCTAAGTACAGACAATTAGCTAGCTTTAAAGGCATGAAATATAACTCTTTTCAAGAGTTATCAATACACTTTCACATTATCTGAATTTTTCGCGAACAGCCATCAAGAGCATACTGGCCTGGTGAAATGTAATGGGGATATTTGTGCTAGCTTGGCGAGTCCACTCCCCTCGCCCGTCTATAAGGTAATTTATTATGGCATCCATATCTATGTATCGGTACATATTTACATTAATAGAGTCAAGAAAATCTAAGGCACCGTACAGAGCATCATAACAACGGCATATCTCACGGGGCGTAACTAGCATAAGCATACCCCGAATTGTGACGTAGGTCAAGATCTAACTCGGTAATCTACAATTTTCTCTTTCTTTTAGGGAGGCGTAAAACTCATAGACTATCAAGTCTGTAACACCCCTCACCCATATCCGTCACCGGAATAAGGTTACGGAGCATTACCGAACTTATTACACGAATAAGCATACATTTTCTAATTCATGAAATCATCAATCAACATCATTCATATTTTCCCTAATACGAGCCTATGAGGCTCAAAACCTACATTAGGAGTGGTTCGGGACTAAATCGATAACTTAGAAAACTTTTAAAAAATTTAGAAAATTTTTCAATTTACAGGGGACACACACCCGTGTGGCCCGACCATGTGTCTCACACGGCCAAAGACACACCCGTGTCACAAGCCGTGTGGACAATCAAAATGAAATCACATGGTCGTGTCCCAGCCCGTGTTCGACCCTGTGTAACTCTCTAACTTGGGTCAAATGGCCAGCACACACGCCAGTGTGGGTTGCCCGTATGCCCTTCGAAGTGGCCACACACGCCCTTGTGCCAGGCCGGGTGCTCGGCCGTGCCACACCTGTAGGGTATACTAACTTATGCCACACGGTCAAGTCACACGCCCGTGTGCTAAGCCGTGTGGAGCATACTGACTTGATTTATAATTAAACACTAGGGGCCACACGGCCGTGTCACTTGACCGTGTGTCACACAGGGCTGAGACACACACCCGTGTCTCTGCCAGTGTGGACAAAAATAGGCTATTTACCAAGAAATCTTTCTCACCCAATATGCATTCACCTACATCAACCAAATTTTCATATAACCACAACATCAAATGGCATTTAAACTCATCTAAATCAAGTTCAATTAATGCTATAACAATACCAGCAACTACAAGGCACACATGTGCCACAATATACCATTCAATTCATGCCAATTTCACATTCTCAAATCACCTAAATGGTCACTTTCATTTACGCATCTCTTTACCTAAATCACAAGCATACCAATTCTCAATTATCAACTATAAGATACTCAAATTACCAATCCACAAACAACCATTCACCACAAGCATTTACATAGCAATTTCTAAATGCATAACAAATTCCATTTGCACATGTATATATACACAACCAAATCAACCAAAATAAGCCAAATCACATGGCCAAATACGTAACAAACCATTCATCATTTACAAGCCAACTCAAATGGCTAAATCCATTACCAAACTATACCAAAATGACCATAACTCCTATACATGCCATATAACCAAAACACAAGTTCAAAAGTACCAAAGTGATAGCCAGATAGTGGGATGAGATCTCCGACGACTCCCAATTCGAGCTAGCTTTAATAAACACTATAAAAGACGGAAAAGTAAACAAAGATATTAAACTTAGTAAGTTCGTATAACAAAGAATTTAACTTACTCATTTATCACAATTTAAGTCAATAATCATAACATTTCCCAACTCAACTTGACCGAATGCCTAAACACATGTATTCACCAATATGTTAGTCATAATTCACACATAATACAACTAATAAATATGAATGAGGACATCAATTAAACATGTTCATACATATGTATCATCCATTTCACACCTCAATATATATATATATATATATATATATATCATTTAGAATCATTTCCAAATTTGTCATAGTGAAGTCAATTGCAATTATTACTGGAGATCACACAAGGTGTACTAAGCATTGGTCGAAACCATTCTTTTTTTATATATATTCGGTAAATACTTTGAAGATGATTGGAACCCTGGTACACGTTTCTTTTGTGCCATAGTCCAACTATGGTCTTACATATAAACACTGCCATGGTCCAACCATGGTCTTACGTCCATAGTGCCATAACCCAGTCATGGTCTTATCATTAGAATGCCATAGCCCAGCTATGGTCTTACATATAAACACTGCCATGGTCCAACCATGGTCTTACACGAGGATGAAATCTTTCTTCATTGATATCAAAAATTATCATTTCCTTATTTTCATTTTCAATTATACACATCAATCTAATCTAATATTAAGCAACTAGGTTCATATATTTCACTTAAATATAAACTAAAATTAAACCAAATGAACTTACCTTGATTTCAAACGACGAAAAATGATCGCTTAAACCACAACTTTATCGTATCCCCTATCTACATCTGTATGTTGCTTTTCCTAATCAATTGCATACACAAGCTTGGCCGAATGTAAAGGATGAAAATGGCTTTCTTTTGCTCTAGGTTCGACTGAAGATGGAGAAGAAAAAGATGATATGTGATTTTATTTCATTTAATTTATCTTTATTAATTAAATTACAAAATTAACCTTAATGAACATTAAATATTTCACTAAATGCCAAACCATTATTGTAACACCCCTATCCCGAGTCCGTCGTCGGATTAGGGTTAGGAGCGTTACCAAATAGATCGGAAAGCATTTACAGAAATTCATACATTCATTCATCATTCACAAACATAATGTCCCTTAAATGAGTCCTAGAGGCCATAAGCACGCTTACAAATCGGGTCGGGACTAAACCGGAACACATATAAAATTTCATGGAAAATTTAAACTTTTTCTAAGTTTCAGGGCTTACACGCCCGTGTGGGCAAGCCGTGTGCCTTCCACGGCTATTAGACACGCCGTGTGTCCTTCCCGTGGTCTATCCTGACTATACTCCCACGGCCACCAAGCACGCCCGTGTGCCTTGGCCGTGGACTATCCTGTCAAAAACTACACGGACACTAGGCAGCAGGCACGACAGTGTGCCAAGGCCGTGTAATCTTGTGCTAACTATTAACATAGCCCATAGTCTTTATGCACGCCCGTGTGCCACGACCGTGTGACATTATAGGCCATTTTCAAGACCAAAATGCCACCCATTTGGGCCTCACCTACAAGCAATATCTACCAACACATATCATGCATGTATGGCAACCAAAAACATACTAAATTGACCATTCAATCTATGCATTCAACAACCATTTCAATAATGACAAATTTCAAGACTAAAAATCCATCTCATCACAACATAATTCATTCTTTTGCTTACTCAAAACTTGACCATTTCATAAGTCATCTAACATGTAACATCCTGAAATGGGCCTAGTAGGATTGGGCACAATGGGTCTTGAGCGTAGTAGTGTTTAAATTTTTGGAGAACAAGAGATCGGTTTAAATGCAAGTTAGACCTATTAGATAAGTGATTCTGGAAGGTTAGGGGGCTTCTATGAAGTCCCGAGATCAAACTTTGGCTTTGGGGAAATTTTGGTTTTAGGTGAATAAAACCCTAGGTGTTAGTAGGTAGGCTTTAAGAATAAAATATGGAGGAAAATGACACAAATGGGCTTGTGGCCCAGTGGCAAAGTGGCGCCACTTAAAGAGCAGGGAAGTGGCGTCAACTGGGGAGGCCCAAACTCCAATTGCATGAAGCCCAATTCCTTTAATTAAATTTTAGCTAATTTTAGGTATTAGGGTTTTATTCTCCCACTCTCTTCTTCAATTTCGACATTAGGGTTTCTCTATTCTCCCATTCTCTATAAAAGTCGAAATCCCTAAGCCTATTCTCTCATCTTCACTTCTATGCAAAAGCCGAAAGTCTATTATTCTTTTTTCTGTTTTCTTCTACAAAGCCGAAACCACCCAATTCTTCTCAACATCTTTCCCTTCAAAAGCCGAAACTCTAAACTTTCTTCTCATCTCCATAGCCGAATACCTCCTACTCTCTTTTTCTGATCTCTTCACTAAAAGCTGAATCTCCATAGATTTCTTTGAATCATCTTCTCTTTTTGATTTTCACAAAAAGCCGAAATCTTCTAGGAGTTGTCGAATTCTCTGTAAAGGTAGGTGCCGATTTCTTCTGATCCATTCTTCTTCTCTTTCAGTTTTTAGAAGACAAAGCCGAAAGGCTAATAGATTGTTGGTTTCTTGTGTTTAAGTGTTGGGCGACATTCGAGAATTGAAGTAGATTGCTTAGATCTAAAAGCCGGAACCGTTAGTCTCTGAACATCATATCTATCTTTCGGGATTTCAAGCTAAGGGGTTCTCTTTAGATTCTCTTTAGATTCGCTATCGTAATTGTGATCTTAACCAAATGTTATGATAAGGTCTTTTAATGGAATCAAATATCGATCAGGCGAAGGAGGGGATTGGATCTGTAAAACCAATCCCTAAGTTTAAGAAACGAGCGGTGTCAGCAGTATGGATTGGCCACCGGGTTGTGGACCGGCTTCAGAACAAAATCTTAGGTAGTTAGCAGTCGTATCGGCTTCTGATAGTGTCGACATTGAAGGTCTCGTCTTGACTGTAATCAGGTGTGTAGATCTCTAACACACTAGTTAATTGTACTAAATATATGTTATGGGCTAAAAGCCAGAAAAAGGCTGTAGAGTAATCTGTACTAAATATATGTTATGGGCTAAAAGCTGGAAAAAGGCTGTATAGACAGTCGGATTACCCAAAAAGGGTAGGCAAGGATGCCAGGTACGTAATCATAGAAACTTCTCTATGTGTATCGATATATGTGATAGACTGTGAACTTTTAAGAAGTATATTGTTTTGATTCTGCATGTATGTATGCATGGGATGGGGTTGATATGATGAAGGGGAAGAGCATGTTAATAGGTCACTTGGTGATCGGTGGTTAAACCACAAATTATAAAGTTAGGTCACAATTGTGATCGGTGGCTAAGCCACGTTAAATTTATTCCTGATTGATAGGAATAGGCAGCATGACTGTCAATATGGTGTGTAGCGGTTGGTGGGTTGACTGTAGAAATCCCCAATGTGTGTTGGCTGGTACGGGCTGGTGTGTAGAGGATGGACTATTAGGTTTGGGTTGGGCCATGTTGCATGAAAATATTTTGTTGCCATTATGTATGGGCCAAGGCCCATAATGTGTTTGTGGGCCTCACACCTTTTATGTGTTTTCGGGATTTGCACATTGAGTCTTGGTGACTCACCCTTTATTTTCCTTAACTTTTCAGATGAGCAGTAGATCGTGGACATGGGAGCCGAGGCGGACTCGAGGGGCCATCAAGTCTTTTTATTTTATAAACTATTTCCGATTTTTTCTTTAAGTTTAAATTTTGGGACTATTTATGTAATAAGGCCTCCATAGCTTAGGTTATCAATTTATAATTGTTAATGTTTTCATTTATTTTTTTAAATTTATATTCAGCAAAAGAGCAAAGGTTTTCTTCCAATATCACTTACTTAACGAATACTTGTATAAAGAAACTGAATTTCCAAAGATCATCCAAGTGAAGTTTTTAACGTAAACCCCGTAGCATACCAGATCCAGTCGTAGCGTTTGGGCCGGGTTTGGGGTGTTACATTTTGGTATGAGAGCCTAGGTTCAAAAACTCGGCTATGGGTATGAGGTCCAAAAATATTTTCAAAAGTTGGTTTGGAAAATGGTTTAGAAAAATATATATCTGTTTTCTGGAAGTATGGCACCCGAGTCTCCGGCACCAGTCCGCACTGTAAGTTTCCTAATACTTTGCTTTGTTATATGCTATATTTCTAGTATCTATTCTGTGCGTTTGGTTTGGATGTGATGTTCGGATATAGAGTTGGTTGCGTATGAAATATTTGTCTGCTTTAATGGCTAGGTGTTTTTGAGTATGTATAGGAGTTCTAAATTCTAGTTAAAAGTATATTAGTGTTATTAAGATCAGAGTGCGCAGCAAGAGCGTAGTGTGGTAGGTTAGGATGTGTGACTGTTAGTTAGTTGAAAATTTCGAGGATGAAATTTCTTTAAAGAGGGTAGATTTGTAACATCCTGAAATTGGGCCTAGTAGGATTGGGCCCAATGGGCCTTGAGCGTAGTAGCGTTTAAATTTTTGGAGAACAAGAGATCGGCTTAAATGCAAGTTGGACCTATTAGATAAGTGATTTTGGAAGGTTAGGGGGCTTCTATGAAGTCCCGGGATCAAACTTTGGCTTTAGGGAAATTTTGGTTTTAGGTGAATAAAACCCTAGGTGTTAGTAGGTAGGCTTTAAGAATAAAATATGGAGGAAAATGACACAAATGGGCTTGTGGCCCAGTGGCAAAGTGGCGCCACTTAAAGAGCAAGGAAGTGGCGTCAATTGGGGAGGCCCAAACTCCAGTTGCATGAAGCCCAATTCCTTTAATTAAATTTTAGCTAATTTTCGTCATTAGGGTTTTATTCTCCCACTCTCTTCTTCAATTTCGACATTAGGTTTTCTCTATTCTCCCATTCTCTATAAAAGCCGAAATCCCTAAGCCTATTCTCTCATCTTCACTTCTATGCAAAAGTCGAAAGTCTATTATTCTTTTTTCTGTTTTCTTCTACAAAGCCGAAACCACCCAATTCTTCTCAACATCTTTCCCTTCAAAAGCCGAAACTCTAAACTTTCTTCTCATCTCCATAGCCGAATACCTCCTATTCTCTTTTGCTGATCTCTTCACTAAAAGCCGAATCTCCATAGATTTCTTTGAATCATCTTTTCTTTTTTATTTTCGCAAAAAGCCAAAATCTTCTAGGAGTTGCCGAATTCTCTGTAAAGGTAGGTGCCGATTTCTTCTGATCCATTCTTCTTCTCTTTCGGTTTTTAGAAGACAAAGCCGAAAGGCTAATAGATTGTTGGTTTCTTGTGTTTATGTGTTGGGCGACATTTGAGAATTGAAGTAGATTGCTTAGATCTAAAAGCCGGAATCGTTAGTCTCTGAACCTCATATCTCTCTTTTCGGGATTTCAAGGTAAGGGGTTCTCTTTAGATTCTCTTTAGATTCGCTATCGTAATTGTGATCTTAACCATATGTTATGATAAGGTCTTTTAATGGAATCAAATATCGATCAGGCAAAGGAAGGGATTGGATCTGTAAAACCAATCCCTAAGTTTAAGAAACGCGGTGTCAGCAGTACGAGATTGGCCACCGGGTTGTGGACCGGCTTCAGAACAAAATCTTAGGCAGTTAGCAGTCATATCATCTTCTGATAGTGTCGACATTGAAGGTCTCGTCTTGACTGTAATCAGGTGTGTAGATCTCTAACACACTAGTTAATTGAACTAAATATATGTTATGGGCTAAAAGCCGGAAAAAGGTTGTAGAGTAATCTATACTAAATATATGTTATGGGCTAAAAGCCGGAAAAAGGCTGTATAGACAGTCGGATTACCCAAAAAGGGTAGGTAAGGGATGCCAGGTACGTAATCATAAAAACTTCTCTATGTGTATCGATGTATGTAATAGACTGTGAACTTTTAAGTAGTATATTGTTTTGATTCTGCATGTATGTATGCATGGGATGGGGTTGATAAGATGAAGGGGAAGAGCATGTTAATAGGTCACTTGGTGATCGGTGGTTAAACCACGAACTATAAAGTTAGGTCACAATTGTGATCGGTGGCTAAGCCACATTAAATTTATTCCTGATTGATAGGAATAGGCAGCATGACTGTCGATATGGTGTGTAGCGGTTGGTGGGTTGATTGTAGAAATCCCCAAGGTGTGTTGGCTGGTACGGGCTGGTGTGTAGAGGATGGACTACTAGGTTTGGGTTGGGCCATGTTGCATGAAAATATTTTGTTACCATTATGTATGGGCCAAGGCCCATAATGTGTTTGTGGGCCTCGCGCCTTTTATGTGTTTTGGAGACTTGCACACTGAGTCTTGGTGACTCACCCTTTATTTTCCTTAACTTTTCAGATGAGCAGTAGATCGTGGACATGGGAGCCGAGGCGGACTCGAGAGGCCATCAAGTCTTTTTATTTTCATAAACTATTTCCGATTTTTTCTTTAAGTTTAAATTTTGGGACTATTTATGTAATAAGGCCTCCATAGCTTAGGTTATCAATTTATAATTGTTAATGTCTTCATTTATTTTTTTAAATTTATGTTCAGCAAAAGAGCAAAGGTTTTCTTCCAATATCACTTACTTAACGAATACTTGTATAAAGAAACTGAATTTCCAAAGATCATCCAAGTGAAGTTTTTAACGTAAACCCCATAGCATACCAGATCCGATCGTAGCGTTTGGGCCGGGTTTGGGGTGTTACATAACATACCAAAACATACTTCAATTATCATGATCATAATGCATAATCTCAACTTATCTCTAGCCAAATCCCATGGCTAAATTCATATAACAATTTATACCAAAATACTAGTCTATACATGCCATATCTAGCTTTATACATTTCCAAAGTGTACCAAAATGAGTTTATTAGTATGATGACGATCCGTGACGGTCCCGAGCCCTCAGTAGCTTTGACGACCTATAAAACAGAGAAAATACACACACAGAGTAAGTTTTCCAAAAGCTTAGTAAGTGAATATACAAACAAACTTAGCATGAATTGCACATAACCGAATTAATAAGATGACCAATATGGTTTTCATGACAAAAATCACCTCATTCATTCTTCAGCTCATATGCTTAGCCATAACTTACCATATTTCCAAATCACATACCATATATGCATATAGTTCATCTAGTCAAGACTTTACATATAGTATCATCAATTCCATATACATAACATCATAATATGCTCACATAGATACTTACCTTATATACTCATTTAGTATATAAGCAACGTACCTGAAACGGAATAGTCGTACAATGCCAACATCCCAGACGAGGTCTTACATGCACTCGGATATCAATGCCACTGTCCCAGACAGGGTCTTACACGAATCAATACGATGCCGATTTCCCAGACATGGTCTTACACGCAAGGATCATAACGATGCCAACATCCCACACGTGGTCTTGCACGTAAAGCTCATATCAATGCCAACGTCCCAAACGTGGTCTTACACGAGTCTCAAATCAATGCCAACGTCCCAGACGTGGTCTTACATGATAAAACAGAACAGATACCTATGTCATGACATAGCTAATCCTATCTATTCCTAGGTTCGTACGGGACTTCTCAGACTTAGTCACTATATCAAACTTATCTCAGAATTCATATGCATAATTCTCTCATAAGCATCCATTATCAACATTAGTCATATAAACAATTACAATTTCATACAAATACGTTTATTTGCATAGTGACTTACCTCAGATTCGATCTATCGGAATGAAAACGGCTACTCGGTTATTTTCGCTTTCCCGCGATCTAAGTCCGTTTTCCTCGATTCTTGATCTAAACATATTCAGAATTAACCCTTTTATTCACTATTTCATTTAATTCAATCCATACACATATATTTAGGGTTATTTGCAAATTAACCCTTATATTTGCACAATATAACAATTTAGTCTATTTTTCTCAAAACATCAAATTCACAAAATCAACCCACACTCATGCTTAGCCGAATGTACATATATATCACACAAGCCCATATTTTCCATCAAATTAGCAATTTAGTTTCTCAATTTGCTATTTTCACAATTTAGCCCTATTTAGCTAAATTCATCAAAACCTCAAGAACAAAACATGTTCATCTAGCTCAAATCTTTCATTTAACACCATAAATCATCATAAAAAAAATCAACATATCATCAATGGCATATCACACAAACATCACCAATTCACAAAATTAATACATGGGTTTTGTAGCTCTTAAAGCAACGATTGTAAAAACGTAAAAATTATCGTAAACCGACCGAAAACATACCTTGAATTTAGCTCTCAAATGGCTGAATATAATAGAGCCTTTCTTCCCTAATTTGTTTGTGTTTTCGGTGGAAGAATGGATGAACTAAAGTCCATTTTCATGCTTTATTCATATTATAATTCATTAATAATCAATTTCCTATTTTAGCCTTATAATATAAAATATTTATAACATAAATAACAAGGTCATTTTTTACCATAGCCACCCACTAACTAAATAGTAGTTCAATTGCCACTTAAGGCCATAACTTAAAAAAAAACACAACACATTGATACCTTCACAAGTAGCAAGCAACTTTCACATTCAATGCAATTCAATCCTTTTGTCAAATTAAACACACAAACAGAAAGATTAGCTTACGGAAATTTACTACATGCTTAAACACTCATCAATGGCACAGAAAATAATATTAAAATATTATACGGACTCAAATTTGTGGTCCTGAAACCACTGTTCCGACTAGGGTATAAACCGGACTGTTACAATTATCATCCATTAACTCATTAATGGGTTACTTACCAATGAGGGACCTTCACTTTAAGGTTGTGACAGACCGATTTTGACCCTAATTGGAACGGTGGTTTCGGGACCACGAATCCGAGCCCAATGAATATATTTTTTTATATATATATATATATTTACTTTGTATCCATTATGGGTGAATTGTTGCATGTGAATGTTTTGTTGGAGAATTTAACTGTTTGGGTGTTTAATTGGCAAAAAGGACTAAATTGCCAAAGGAACTAAGATAGCAAACATGAAACAAATAAGGGGCTAAGTGAATTGAGACTTAAACATAGGGATTTGCATGTCAAATTCCCCTTGTTAGAGAGGTGGACGGCAAGCATGTAATAAAATAACTCATGGCTTTAAAATGTTGTTTTTTTTGACATTATTTTATGTAAGCATGCTAAGAATATTAAGCTTTTATAAATATATTATAAACATAAATAATATATTATATTAAAAGCATGCTAAAATAAGGTGTTAGTAGAATTAAACAAAAAGGAAATTAGTTTACATCTCTTTCCTCCTTCATCTACCCGAATCTCACCTTGAAGAAGAGAAGAAACTTACCTTCTTCATTCGGCTGATGCATGTGTCTCTAAGGTAAGGTATTAAGCTTCATTTTTGATGATTTTTGCATGGTTGTGTGGGTAGTCTTTTATACCATCGAATTATGGTGTAAAACTTGAGTTTTAAGCTCCCCTTAGGTTCGGCCATGATCTAGTTCTATGGCTTTTTCATGTTTGATGGAAACATGTTAGCTATGGTTAGTCTAATTGGTTGTTAAATAGAAAAATGGGTGAGTATTTTAGCTTGTTTTTAATAAGTCATTTTATATAGTATTGCTTGCGTTTGATGCTAATGAAAATTAAGTTAAAATCTTGGATTTTAACAAGCTAATATTCGGCTGGGCTTTGGAGGAATAAATTATGGTTATTTAGTTTGTTGCTTGGTTATATGTTGAGGAAAATGCATGGGTATTGAATTGGCATATTCGGCCATAAGAGATAATGAATTTGAGCTATTGTATTCGGTTATATATGAATACTTATAAAGTGAATGTATGGCCATAGGTAAGAAGATAAGTTTTAAACTAAAGTACATTAAAGTGATAGGAGGAAGGGTTATAGAGGATCCTAGAGACCTAAGGGCCATTCGGCCATGGAAAAGAAATCCAAATGAGTTGAAATTATATTGTGGTGTGCAATCGATTAAATTGAAAAAGTAAAATGCTTGAATTTGGGGTGGTTATTGTTTAAATTAAATGTATGAAGTAAGGATTCGGTTCCTAGTTTTCTTGAATTAAATTGTGTGTAATTTGTTTTGAGTTGAGTAAAAAGGGATAGGGTGAATATGAACAAAATTTATTTAACATTTTTAGATCGGGAACAAAAAGAGAAGGAACAAGATCGAGGAAAAGCAAAGATTATCGAGTAGCCGATTTGCACGGCTTATCGACAACCGAGGTAAGTCCTTTATCTAAAATATGTTAATAAGTTAATCACAAATTTAGTGAATGATAAACTGTGGAAATTTAATGTACAAATTCATGATATAGCCGAGAATAACTGTATAGCATTGAAGTGAATTTATTTGGCTAATGCAAATGAATAAGTAAGCTCTTGAGCAATCTTATGTTTTGAGGTTAATTACAAAATCTAATGAATGATAGAATTTGTATGAGTTGGTGTAAAACCATGAGTTGGCCGAATGTGATGATGATGGATTGGGTTGAATTTCAAATGTATTTAACTAAATGTGAATAAATGCATATGCTTTGATATGTGACAGTGAAATGCGAAAAGTATGTAAAGTTATTTTTGACATTCGGGCTTTATGCCTAGCAGGCCTTGTGCCGGTGACATAATCGGGCTTTATGCCTAGCAGGCTTCGTGCCGGTGACATAATCGGGCTTTACGCCTAGCAGGCCTCGTGCCGGTGTTATTTATCGGGCTTTACGCCTAGCAGGCTTGATGCCGGTGATGTATTTTACCAAAGAGGAATTTAATCTTTGTCAAGACAATTTAGAGCTAAATTGTCAAGAATATGGTTCAGGTAAGTATGCGAGGTATGCTATGTTTAATATTACTTGGGCCAAATTAATATTGATGGATGTAATCTGACGGAAGTCGAGCTTAAAACGTGCTATTATGGAACAATTGGTTTTCATGTATAAACATTAAGAAAGTAGGTTACCGAATTATTAGTATTTGGCTTTGTGTAAACTATTTACTTAATTGCCTATGTGAAATGCCATATGTGGATTGTTTTCTTTTCATAGATAATTAAATGTTCTATTATTATGAGTTAGGACTTACTAAGCTAGTAAGCTTAATTATGTGAGATGTTTCCTCTGTTTTATAGATTAGGGGGCAAGCCACAAGCTCATCGGGATTATCGGAAGGTCGCTCACACTATCAACCTACATTTTGGGTACTCTTTCATTTTGGTTTTAAACGAAGGCATGTATAGGATAGGCTCGGTTTTTGTTTGATGGAATCTTAAGGTTCATGTGTAAGAACAACTAAAAATAGCCATGCGAAAATGGCTAAAATCTTTGTTAAGTACGTTGGTGTGTTTTGAATGTAAGTTGGCTCATGGTGGCAATGTCTATGCATTCTTAATCAAGTTAATCGTTTTTATTAAGGAAATGTTTGTATATGAATTGAATCCTTGAACTTGAGATGTGGGTAGGTTCGGTTAGAAGCTGGTTTATTTTTTTTGAGTGCAATAAAACAGCTTGTAGTGGCAGCATTGACGTGAGTTAGAAAAATCACCAAAAATTGAGTGTATTGAATGTGGAGGTGAGTGAGTTATGAAATTGAACCTTAGTGTGTCTATTTTTACATGAAAGAAACAGAATAGGTAAAAGATTTGTATATTATGAGATAATTAAGTTCTAACGAGACCTGCTCTAAATGAATTCGTGAGCTACTGTTCTATTTCGGAAAAATTGTCAAAAATTGTACAAAAATAATTAGGAATCATGGTTTATATGTGTAGAACCATAAATGAGTCTATTTTTCATTGGTATAAACAAGAACACCATAGGAAATTTGTGCAATCAGATAACTGCAGTTTTATAGGGACAGGTCAGAATTGTCCAGCAGTGTAATAAGGGTAACTTTGAAGAATAAACTGTACTAATTGGCCACATGAAAAATTCTGGAAAAATTATGGTGAATAGTTACATGAGTCTAGTTTCAAGGAAAATTTACGGATCTAAATTTCGAGTTTTGTAACTCGAGTTATGTCCGATTTAGTCAGCGTGACGCAGTTGGACAGTTTTAAAAATTTTACTCTCTGAGTTAATGGTCACGTCTAGTAATGCCACGTACTCGATTCCGGCAAGGGTTTCGGGTAAGGGGTGTTACATTTGATTGGTATCAGAGCTTACGGTTTAGTCGATTCTAGGGTTACCGTGGCGCGTGTGAGTCTAGCTATACATGCCTGTGGTTATATGTTGATAGTGTGGTGACTTCTGACAACCTGAACTTTGTTTTGTATAGTAAATGGACTCTGAACCAGAAAGAGCTGTAGCTGATGATGTGGAGAGCGTGGCGCCTGACCGTACCCACAGATCAGGGCCGATAGACTCTCGACCTGTTTCGGGTAGCCACGAAGGAGAAACTAAGCAAGCCTTTTATCGGATGATGAATGAGTGGTTTGCCCAATTTATTCAAAATAACCCGGCTGTACCCCAACCTCCGCCCCCGAATAATCCAACTCCGGATCCTCTAGCTCCCCCAATGATAGACCCAATGAGATCTAGTAGGCCCCCAGTTGACAAAATTCGAAAATATGGGGCCGAAGAATTTAAAGCCAATGACGATGATGATGCTGAGAGAGCCGAAATGTGGCTTGATAACACTATTCGGGTACTTGATGAGTTGTCTTGTACTCCGGATGAATGCTTGAAGTGTACTATATCCTTATTACGGGACACTGCATATCACTGGTGGAATACACTAGTATCAGTGGTTCCGAAAGAAAAAGTGACATGGGATTTCTTCCAAACTGAATTTCGCAAGAAGTATATTAGCCAAAGATTTATTGATCAAAAACGAAAAGAGTTCCTTGAGCTGAAACAAGGACGAATGACTGTAACGGAGTATGAAAGAAAATTTGTCAGGCTCAGCCGTTATGCTAGAGAGTGTGTCTCTACTGAAGCCATTATGTGTAAAAGATTCGAAGACAGCCTAAGTGAAGATATAAAGATGTTTGTTGGCGTTCTTGAAATCCAAGAATTTGTAACTTTAGTTGAGAGAGCTTGCAAAGCTGAAGAGCTCGGGAAAGAGAAAAGAAAGGCTGACACAGAAGCCAAAGACATCCGAAAAAGGTCTTCGGGTAAAGTTTTTCATTCCACGAGCAAGAAGCCCAGAGATGACTACAGCCGAACAGAAAGCTACTACAGATCCGCCTAGACGGGATCGACCTCCTATGAGCTCCCGAGCTACCTCAATAGCCAGTGTTGGTAACATTCCACAAAATAGAGTTGAATGCAAGTACTGTGGGAAATGGCACTCAGGGAGTTGTAGATTCCATGATCGGTCTTGCTATAAGTGTGGATCGTCAGATCATTTTATCAGAGAGTGTCCGAAGTTAGCTGAGCAGAATGCAGTTCAGAACACTACACCGAGTAACGTGCCAATGCGAGGTAGACCACCCAGACATTCAGGCAATGTAGGTGGTAGCCAGAAAGGAACGAAGAACACTACAGCTCGATCTGAGGCTAGAGCTCCGGCTAGAGCATATGCTGCGCGAGCTAGAGAGGATGCTTCCTCCCCCGACGTCATTACCGGTACTTTCACTCTTTTTGATACTACTGTGATTGCACTAATTGATCCTGGTTCGACTCATTCTTATGTGTGTGAAACTTTAAAATTTGGCAAGACTCTGCTAGTTGAGTCTACCGAATTTGTAATTCGTGTGTCCAACCCTTTGGGTAGATGTGTGCTTGTAAATAAAGTGTGTAGAGGTTGCCCGTTGATGGTACGAGACTATTGCTTTCCAGCTGATTTGATGTTGTTGCCCTTCGATGAATTTGATATAATCTTGGGTATGGATTGGTTAACTTCACATGAGGCAGTGGTGGATTGCAAAAGAAAGTTTATTGATTTGAAATGCCGAAATGGTGAGACAATCAGAATAAAATCCTGTGATGTAAATGGGTTACCTACGGTAATATCTTCAATGGTAGCCCAAAAGTATGTGAGAAAAGGGTGTGAGGCCTATTTGGCTTATGTACTGGATAATAAAATGTCCGAGAAACTAATGAAATCGGTACCAGTTGTATGTGAATACACCGATGTGTTTCCTGAAGAGCTACCGGGCTTACCCCCAGTACGAGAGATTGAGTTCGGCATTGAACTAGTGCCGGATGCGACCCCAATTTCGATAGCCCCGTACCGAATGGCGCCTACTGAATTAAAAGAATTGAAAGCGCAGTTGCAAGAATTGACAGAGAGGGGTTTCGCACGACCGAGTTTTTCCCCGTGGGGTGCACCAGTTTTATTTGTGAAAAAGAAAGATGGGACAATGCGAATGTGTATCGACTACCGGTAACCAAATAAGGTAACTATAAAGAATAAGTACCCGTTATCTCGGATTGACGATTTATTTGACCAGTTGAAGGGGGCTTCAGTGTTTTCGAAAATAGATTTGAGATCGGGCTATTATCAATTACGAGTCAGAGATTCAGATGTGCCAAAGACGGCATTTCGAACGAGGTACGGACATTATGAGTTTTTGGTTATGCCTTTTGGACTTACTAATGCGCCTGCTGTTTTTATGGATCTAATGAACCGAGTCTTCCGACGGTTCTTGGATCAGTTTGTAGTAGTGTTTATTGATGATATATTGATCTGCTCCAAAAATGAAGCGGAACACGCTGAGCATTTGAGAGTAGTACTACAAACTTTGAGAGATCAACGGTTATATGCAAAGTTCAGTAAGTGTGAGTTCTGGATGAATGAAGTCAGCTTCTTGGGTCATGTTGTTTCAGTGTCAGGTGTTCGGGTGGATCCAAACAAAATAGCAGCTTTACTCGAGTGGAAACCACCAAAGAATGTTTCCGAGATCCGAAGTTTCCTAGGCCTCGCGGGATATTATAGACGATTCGTAAAAGGTTTTTCCGTAATAGCTACACCCTTGACGAGACTACTACAGAAAG
Organism: Gossypium australe; assembly: GCA_005393395.2. NCBI lineage: Eukaryota > Viridiplantae > Streptophyta > Magnoliopsida > Malvales > Malvaceae > Gossypium > Gossypium australe. Next base: position 67,387,512 of record CM016615.1, read on the forward strand.
ATGTCAAATATGAGTGGTCAGAAAAATGTCAGAAAAGTTTCGAGCAATTGAAAGCCCTTTTAACCGAGGCTCCAGTGTTAACTCAGCCCGAATCGGGTAAAGAATTTACTATTTTTAGTGATGCTTCTTTGAATGGGTTGGGTTGTGTTCTAATGCAAGAGGGCAAGGTGATAGCCTACGCTTCAAGACAATTGAAGCCACATGAAAGAAATTATCCAACTCACGATCTGGAGTTAGCAGCCATTGTGTTCGCATTAAAAATTTGGCGTCACCATTTATTCGGTGAAAAATGTCATGTTTACTCAGATCATAAAAGTCTAAAATATTTAATGATTCAGAAAGATCTAAATCTGAGACAACGCCGGTGGTTAGAATTGCTGAAAGACTATGATTTAGTGATCGACTACCATCCGGGGAAAGCTAATGTTGTTGCGGATGCGTTAAGTCGAAAATCGTTATTTGCTCTTCGCGCATTAAACGCACGAGTGGCTATGTCTGATGATGGTTCGATCATAGCCGAGTTACAAGCAAGACCGATGTTTATTCAGCAAATTCGTGATGCACAGAAAGTTGACGAAAAGTTAGTTGCTATTCGGATTCAGTGTGAAAATGCTACAGAATCAGATTTCCAGATAGATCCAAATGACTGTTTGAATTATAAAAGTCGATTGTGTGTTCCGATGAACTCAGATTTGATACAGACGATTCTGAATGAGGCCCATAATGGCCGAATGTCGATACACCCGGGTAGCACGAAGATGTATAATGATTTGAAACAGTTCTATTGGTGGCCTGGTATGAAACGAGATATATCCGATTTTGTCTCCAAATGCTTAATCTGTCAACAAGTGAAAGCTGAGCATCAGGTACCATCCGGATTACTTCAGCCGATCATGATACCCGAATGGAAATGGGATAGAATTACCATGGATTTTGTATCCGGTCTCCCTATGACACCTAGTAAGAAAGATGCCGTATGGGTTATCGTTGATAGACTGACTAAATCAGCTCATTTTGTGCTGGTACGTACCGACTATTCACTTGACAACTCGCCGAATTGTATGTGTCGCAGATTGTAAGATTACACGGTGTACCGAGTTCCATTATTTCAGATAGAGACCCAAGATTTACATCGCGATTCTGGAAGAAATTGCAAGATGCATTAGGTACTAAACTTCATTTTAGTACAGCCTTCCATCCGCAAACAGACGGTCAGTCTGAGCGAACTATTTTGATACTTGAGGACATGTTGAGGTGTTGCGTTCTTGAGTTTGAAGGTACATGGGAACGATACCTACCTTTGATTGAATTTGCTTACAATAATGGCTTTCAATCTAGCATAAAAATGGCACCTTATGAAGCCTTATATGGTCGAAAATGTCGCACACCGTTGTATTGGACTGAGCTCAGTGAGAATAAGATACACGGGGTTGATTGGATTAAAGAAACTGAACAGAAGGTAGCTGTAATTAGAAGTAATTTGAAAGCTGCTTCGGATCGTCAAAAGTCCTATGCCGATTTAAAATGCAAGGACATTGAATTTCAGGTCAGAGATCGGGTGTTCCTGAAAGTTTCTCCGTGGAAGAAAATACTCCGATTCGGTCAGAAAGGCAAGTTGAGTCCGAGATTTATCGGACCGTATGAAATCACCGAGCGTATAGGGCCTGTTGCTTATCGATTGAAACTGCCCCTTGACTTAGAAAAGATACACAATGTATTTCACGTTTCGATGCTTCGCAGATACAGATCAGATCCGTCCCATGTGATCACCCCGTCAGAGATTGAAATTCGATCTGATTTGACCTATGATGAGGAACCGATCCGTATCTTAGCTCGGGAAACCAAAGAGTTAAGAAATAAAAGGGTTCCATTAGTAAAGATTCTGTGGAATCGTCACGGAGTTGAGGAGGCTACGTGGGAGCCTGAAGAGTCAATGAAACAACAATATCCGAACTTATTTAATGGAAAGATTTTCGGGGACGAAAATCCTTAAGGGGGGGAGAGTTGTGACAGACCGATTTTGACCCTAATTGGAACGGTGGTTTCGGGACCACGAATCCGAGCCCAATGAATATATTTTTTTTATATATATATTTTTTTACTTTGTATCCATTATGGGTGAATTGTTGCATGTGAATGTTTTGTTGGAGAATTTAACTGTTTGGGTGTTTAATTGGCAAAAAGGACTAAATTGCCAAAGGAACTAAGATAGCAAACATGAAACAAATAAGGGGCTAAGTGAATTGAGACTTAAACATAGGGATTTGCATGTCAAATTCCCCTTGTTAGAGAGGTGGACGGCAAGCATGTAATAAAATAACTCATGGCTTTAAAATGTTGTTTTTTTTTGACATTATTTTATGTAAGCATGCTAAGAATATTAAGCTTTTATAAATATATTATAAACATAAATAATATTATATTAAAAGCATGCTAAAATAAGGTGTTAGTAGAATTAAACAAAAAGGAAATTAGTTTACATCTCTTTCCTCCTTCATCTACCCGAATCTCACCTTGAAGAAGAGAAGAAACTTACCTTCTTCATTCGGCTGATGCATGTGTCTCTAAGGTAAGGTATTAAGCTTCATTTTTGATGATTTTTGCATGGTTGTGTGGGTAGTCTTTTATACCATCGAATTATGGTGCAAAACTTGAGTTTTAAGCTCCCCTTAGGTTCGGCCATGATCTAGTTCTATGGCTTTTTCATGTTCGATGGAAACATGTTAGCTATGGTTAGTCTAATTGGTTGTTAAATAGAAAAATGGGTGAGTATTTTAGCTTGTTTTTAATAAGTCATTTTATATAGTATTGCTTGCGTTTGATGCTAATGAAAATTAAGTTAAAATCTTGGATTTTAACAAGCTAATATTCGGCTGGGCTTTGGAGGAATAAATTATGGTTATTTAGTTTGTTGCTTGGTTATATGTTGAGGAAAATGCATGGGTATTGAATTGGCATATTCGGCCATAAGAGATAATGAATTTGAGCTATTGTATTCGGTTATATATGAATACTTATAAAGTGAATGTATGGCCATAGGTAAGAAGATAAGTTTTAAACTAAAGTACATTAAAGTGATAGGAGGAAGGGTTATAGAGGATCCTAGAGACCTAAGGGCCATTCGGCCATGGAAAAGAAATCCAAATGAGTTGAAATTATATTGTGGTGTGCAATCGATTAAATTGAAAAAGTAAAATGCTTGAATTTGGGGTGGTTATTGTTTAAATTAAATGTATGAAGTAAGGATTCGGTTCCTAGTTTTCTTGAATTAAATTGTGTGTAATTTGTTTTGAGTTGAGTAAAAAGGGATAGGGTGAATATGAACAAAATTTATTTAACATTTTTAGATCGGGAACAAAAAGAGAAGGAACAAGATCGAGGAAAAGCAAAGATTATCGAGTAGCCGATTTGCACGGCTTATCGACAACCGAGGTAAGTCCTTTATCTAAAATATGTTAATAAGTTAATCACAAATTTAGTGAATGATAAACTGTGGAAATTTAATGTACAAATTCATGATATAGCCCAGAATAACTGTATAGCATTGAAGTGAATTTATTTGGCTAATGCAAATGAATAAGTAAGCTCTTGAGCAATCTTATGTTTTGAGGTTAATTACAAAATCTAATGAATGATAGAATTTGTATGAGTTGGTGTAAAACCATGAGTTGGCCGAATGTGATGATGATGGATTGGGTTGAATTTCAAATGTATTTAACTAAATGTGAATAAATGCATATGCTTTGATATGTGACAGTGAAATGCGAAAAGTATGTAAAGTTATTTTTGACATTCGGGCTTTATGCCTAGCAGGCCTTGTGCCGGTGACATAATCGGGCTTTATGCCTAGCAGGCTTCGTGCCGGTGACATAATCGGGCTTTACGCCTAGCAGGCCTCGTGCCGGTGTTATTTATCGGGCTTTACGCCTAGCAGGCCTTGTGCCGGTGTTACTTTTCAGGCTTTTACGCCTAGCAGGCTTGATGCCGGTGATGTATTTTACCAAAGAGGAATTTAATCTTTGTCAAGACAATTTAGAGCTAAATTGTCAAGAATATGGTTCAGGTAAGTATGCGAGGTATGCTATGTTTAATATTACTTGGGCCAAATTAATATTGATGGATGTAATCTGACGGAAGTCGAGCTTAAAACGTGCTATTATGGAACAATTGGTTTTCATGTATAAACATTAAGAAAGTAGGTTACCGAATTATTAGTATTTGGCTTTGTGTAAACTATTTACTTAATTGCCTATGTGAAATGCCATATGTGGATTGTTTTCTTTTTATAGATAATTAAATGTTCTATTATTATGAGTTAGGACTTACTAAGCTAGTAAGCTTAATTATGTGAGATGTTTCCTCTGTTTTATAGATTAGAGGGCAAGCCACAAGCTCATCGGGATTATCGGAAGGTCGCTCACACTATCAACCTACATTTTGGGTACTCTTTCATTTTGGTTTTAAACGAAGGCATGTATAGGATAGGCTCGGTTTTTGTTTGATGGAATCTTAAGGTTCATGTGTAAGAACAACTAAAAATAGCCATGCGAAAATGGCTAAAATCTTTGTTAAGTACGTTGGTGTGTTTTGAATGTAAGTTGGCTCATGGTGGCAATGTCTATGCATTCTTAATCAAGTTAATCGTTTTTATTAAGGAAATGTTTGTATATGAATTGAATCCTTGAACTTGAGATGTGGGTAGGTTCGGTTAGAAGCTGGTTTATTTTTTTTGAGTGCAATAAAACAGCTTATAGTGGCAGCATTGACGTGAGTTAGAAAAATCACCAAAAATTGAGTGTATTGAATGTGGAGGTGAGTGAGTTATGAAATTGAACCTTAGTGTGTCTATTTTTACATGAAAGAAACAGAATAGGTAAAAGATTTGTATATTATGAGATAATTAAGTTCTAACGATACCTGCTCTAAATGAATTCGTGAGCTACTGTTCTGTTTCGGAAAAATTGTCAAACATTGTACAAAAATAATTAGGAATCATGGTTTATATGTGTAGAACCCTAAATGAGTCTATTTTTCATTGGTATAAACAAGAACACCATAGGAAATTTTTGCAATCAGATAACTGCAGTTTTATAGGGACAGGTCAGAATTGTCCAGCAGTGTAATAAGGGTAACTTTGAAGAATAAACTGTACTAATTGGCCACATGAAAAATTCTGGAAAAATTATGGTGAATAGTTACATGAGTCTAGTTTCAAGGAAAATTTACGTATCTAAATTTCGAGTTTTGTAACTCGAGTTATGGCCGATTTAGTCAGCGTGACGCAGTTGGACAGTTTTAAAAATTTTACTCTCTGAGTTAATGGTCACGTCTAGTAATGCCACGTACTCGATTCCGGCAAGGGTTTCGGGTAAGGGGTGTTACAAAGGTTCTATAGTAATTAGTCACCTTTAGCTAATAAAACTCAAGTTTTACTGTCGATCTGAAGCTGCTTTCAAACTATCGCGTATTACTTTCACTTTTTCTTTAGTCTCTCTGATTAAATCAACCCCTTGAACCTTTTTCTCACTAAGCTCGGTCTATTATAACGGAGTTTTACATTTACGACCATATAAAGCTTCATACGGTGCCATCTTTATGCTCGATTGATACGCAATTTCAACCGACGGTAAATATTTTTCCCATTTCCACTTAGATATAATCACTGACTGTAATAGTCCCAAAGGTACTTGATGTTCAACTTTAACTTGTTGACAAAATTAAGCATCTCAACACAAACACTGAAATTTTGCGTTTCATACCCAACCACCAGTACAACTGTTTCAAATCATTGTACATTTTTTTTGTACTCCACGGATGAATAGATAAACTACCACTGTGTGCTTCATGTAAGCTTAGGATTACTTGGTACACAAATTCTACCTCAGAGCATTAAACAATCATCGGATCCAATCTGGAAATCTGAATCAATAGTCAACTCGCACTGTACTCTTTTAGCTTACAATTCATCATCACATTCCTAAGTTTCACAGATTTGATGAAGAAATAACAGTTTAGCTTTTAACTCAGCTAAAATCGAACCATCATCAGAAAAAGTTAACTGTGTATTCGCTCGCAACGTAACAAAGATTTTCTACTCAAAGCATCTGCGACTACATTTGCTTTCCCCAGATGATAATCAATCACTAACTCATTATCTTTCAACAGCTCGAGCCATCTTTGTTGTCACAAATTCAAATCTTTCTGAGTCATTATACACTTCAAGCTCCTGTGATCAGTAAAAATGTGGCACTTCTCACCGAATAAATGATGTTGCCAAATTTTCAAAGAAAAAACAATAGCAGTCAATTCTAAATCGTGTGTCAGATAATTCTTTTCATGTGGCTTTAATTTTCTGGAAGCATAAGCTATCACTTTTCCCTCTTGCATCAAAACACATCCCAGACCGTTTAATGACGCGTCGCTAAAAATCACAAATTCTTTACCCGACTTAAGTTGAACCAAAACCTGTGCCTCAATTAACAATGTTTTCAACTTTTCAAAACTCTGTTGGCATTTCTCGGACCACTTGAATTTCACATCTTTCTGTAGCAAACGAGTCATCGATGTAGCAATCATCGAGAATCCTTTTACAAAATGCCGATAATAGCCAGCTAATCCCAAAAAACTTCTGACTTCATATACATTTCTTGATGGTTTCCAGTCAACAACTGCTGAAATCTTGCTTTGATCAACTCAGATGCCTTCCGCTGAAACAATATGCCCCAAAAATTAGACCTCTCACAGCCAAAACTCGCATTTGCTGAATTTAGAAGATAGTTACTTATCTCTCAATGTTTGTAATACAATTCTCAGATGTTCAGTATGCTCAGATTCGTCTCAAGAATAGATTAGAATATCATCAATGAACACAACTACAAATCTGTCTAAATACAGTCTAAAGATTTGATTCATCAAATCCATAAATACTGCAGGAGCGTTAGTTAATCCGAATAGCATAACGAGAAATTCATAATGTCCATACCTTGTTCTGAATGCAGTTTTTGGCACATCCGAATCTTTAACTCGCAATTGATAATAACCAGACCGCAGATCAATCTTTGAGAATACTATTTCTCCTTTCAACTAATCAAACAAATCATCAATTATCGGCAAAGGATACTTATTCTTAATCGTAACCTTATTGAACTAACGATAATCAATACACAATATCATCGATCCATCTTTCTTCTTTACGAACAACAATGGTGCACCCTAGGGCGAAAAACTAGGTCGTGCGAAACTTCTATCGGTTAACTCTTGCAACTGAACTTTCAATTCCTTCAATTCTGTCTGAGCCATTCTATACGGAGCTATCGATATCGGTGATGTTCCTGGTACAAATTCAATAGCAAACTCGACTTCTCTGATCGGTGGCAACCCAGGCAACTCTTCTGGAAACACATCCAGATACTCACAAACCACCGGCACTAATTCAATCTTTGATTCAAACACTTTTGTATCCAGTACATACACAAAGTAGGCATCACAAGTTTTCTCACATATTTCTGAGCTAACATCAATGATATCACAACAGGCAATCGACTCGACTCTTCAGACTCAATACGAAGAATTTCACTATTCTAACATTTCAATTCAATAGTCTTTCATCTACAGTTCACAACAGCATCATGCAGAGTCAACCAATCCATACCCAGAATCACATCGAATTCATCAAACGGTAATAGCATCAGATTTTTCGAAAAATAGTAACCCCAAATCATCAAAGGACAATTCTTATAAACTTTATCAATAGAATATACTTGCTTAAGGGGTTCGATATTTTAATCACAAATTCGGTAGACTCAACAGATAAATTCTTATTAGACACTAAATTCATACAGACATATGAGTGAGTCGATTCAGAATCAATCAAAGCAATTATATCAGTGTCAAAAAGAGAAAAATACCGGTAATAATATCTGGTGTCGATGCATCATCACATACGTGAATAACATAAGCCCTAACTGTCGATCATACGTCCGATCTTGCTACTGAGTTTCTAGTAACATCACGACTACTACTCATATTTCCAGTAATTCGAAGTGGTTTCCTTCTTATAGTTGTATTACTCGATTGAGCAATTTGCAGTTTATCCTTCTCAGGTAATTCAGAACAGTTTCGAATGAAATGCTCCTGTGAACCACATCTAAAACAAGCTCTGATACTCATCCAACATTCTCCAAGATGTCATCTACCATACTATTTACACACAGATTTATTGGCTTTGACACTACCAACACTCGCTACTGAAGTGGCTTGAGCTTTTGAATTTATGTGTTGCTTACCACGATCCCTACTAGAATATCCCACTAAAGCGGTAGAATGATTATGAAAATCCTTCAATTTCTTTGATGAAGAATGATATGATTTATTCATTAACCTCTTTCTTGAATCTTTAGTCTCATATTTTTGAATTTTGTCCACAAGCGGCTTATTCATACGCAATGGTTCCAAACCTTGAGGAGTTACAAGGATCAGTTGGGGAATAGGTAGTGGTGGAGGTTGCTGAGCAGCCAGATTAGTTTGGATATACTCAGTGAACCACTCGTTTATCATTTGGAAGAAGGCTTCCTTAGTTTCTCCTCCCTGACTACCCGATATGGGTATCGACTCAGATTGTGCTACTCCGTGAATGGAGGCTGGTGCATTACTCTCAACATCATCATCTACTGCTCAATTCGGATCCATTACTATATGAAAACACGATATAAACTGTCAGGAGATATCACACTATCATAGGTTATATATGGCATGTATAGCTAGACTCTCACATATGCTACGTTAGTCTGAGAATCGACTAAACCGTAGCTCTGATACCAATAAATGTAACACCCCTTACCCATATCCGTTACCGAAATAGGGTTACAAAGCATTACCAGACTTATTGCACGAATAAACATACATTTTCTAATTCATGAAATCATCAATCAACATCATTCATATTGTCCTTAATACGAGCCTACAAGTCTCAAAACATACATTAGGAGTGGTTCGGGACTAAATCGATAACTTAGAAAACTTTTAGAAAATTTAGAAAAAATTTTAATTTACAAGGGACACAAGCCCGTGTGGCTCGGTCATGTGTCTCACCTGGGACACATGGCTGTGTCACTTGACCGTGTGTCACACACGGCTGAGACACACGCTCCTATCTCTGCCCGTGTGGACAAAAATAGGTTATTTACCAAGCCATCTGTAATAGCCCGATTTTAGGGCTAGTCGAAACAGTGGTTTCGAAACCACTAATCTGAGACCAGAGAAATTTTTTTTAATATTATTATATGTGTTATATCATGATTATATGAGTGCATGAAAATTTTGGTGCATTAATTTTGGTGATTGCATGCTCAATTGCGAAAAAGGACCAAATCGCATAAAGTGCAAAAGTTTATTTTACAAAGTGTATATTAAATTAGAGGTCCTTAATGTGCAATTAGGTCATTGTGAAAGTGATGGCCGGCCATAGGGACAAGAAAACTTAATGGGTTAATGTTAGGTGAGTTTTGGTGACTAATGAATAAAATAAGAGAAAAATAAAGAAAGAAAAGATATCATCTTTTTTCTCATTCTCCCTACCACCAAAAATTTTAGCAAGAGAAGGGGTTTAGAAGCTTGAAAATTTTTAGCGAGTTCAATCTTCACAAGTAAGTGATCTTGGTGGTTTTCATTGATATTTTTTGTACTTTTGGAACCCCTAAAGCTTAAGCTAGCTAAAGAGGGGACTATTTTGCAAAATGGTTGAAAGTTTAGGGATTTTCCATGAGAGTGATTATGTTGTTTGCTGATTTTTTAGGGAAGAAAATGAATTATGGTTGGTAAATAAACAACTTTTGTGAAGGGTGTTTCTATGAAAACACCTAAAAGGACTTTTTTGTAAAGGTTGCAAATTGAGTAGTAAATGCATGACATGATTGGTATTGTGAGTTGTTACAAGAGTAATAAATGTTCAGCTAGGCTTGTTAAATGAGGAAATTTGATGAAAAATGATTTACGAGCCTAGGGACGAAATCGTAATTTTGCCAAAGTATAAGGGCAAAATGGTAATTTTTGCCAAAGTAGAAATTTTGAAGTGTCTTGATTTATGTAGTGATTAAATGAGTAAATTTTATTATTATAGATCAAGAAGAACGTGGAATCAACCTTGACTGGGGAAAAGGCAAGGTTTCGGACTAAACCTCAAATTGACACATTTTGTATCGAGGTAAGTTTATGTGTAAACGATACATCCTTACTACGTATGTTTTACCTATTAATGCATTATGTGAAATGGGAATGAATATTATTGTTATCTAATAAATGATAGAAAGTGAGGAAATTCTCGGATGAATCTTCGGAATAGGAAAATTATATGGTTAAAATCCATGAATAAATAATTTTGATGGGTTGTGTGCGATACTACCATAATTATCATTTTGGTGGGTTGTGTGCGATACCACCGTAATTATCATTTTTGGTGGGCTGTGTGCGATAACACCGTAAATATCATGGTTGTTGGTGGGTTGTGTGCGATACCACCCTATTACTGATCAATGGTGGGCTGTGTACGAAACCACCGAGTATCTTGAATTATTCCGAAGTGTTCATCAAGAAACTTGTCTAAGTGAAATTACATGTGGCTTTGTGGTGATAAGTGCAGGGTATAAGTGCAAGTAAATGTGAGCAATGTATATGATATATGTATGGGATGTGGTGAGGTTTGAAATGAGTAAGTATGGTTAAGGGGACTTGGATTGTCCTTATTTAGTAAGTAATGTTCTTGATTGATAAAGATGTGCTATGATGTATATTGTTTACATATACACTTACTAGCTTAAAGCACCCTACTGATCAATGGTGGGCTGTGTACGAAACCACCGAGTATCTTGAATTATTCCGAAGTGTTCATCAAGAAACTTGTCTAAGTGAAATTACATGTGGCTTTGTGGTGATAAGTGCAGGGTATAAGTGCAAGTAAATGTGAGCAATGTATATGATATATGTATGGGATGTGGTGAGGTTTGAAATGAGTAAGTATGGTTAAGGGGACTTGGATTGTCCTTATTTAGTAAGTAATGTTCTTGATTGATAAAGATGTGCTATGATGTATATTGTTTACATATACACTTACTAAGCTTAAAGCTTACTCCCTCCTCTTTTCACTTGTTTTATAGTGTCGAAGAGCCAGCTCGGGATACGGAGATAAGAAAAAGATCACCCACACTATCAACACATCTTGGTATAGTTAGATTTAGCATTCTAAGTATGGCATGTATAGGGACTAGACTTAGTTAAATGTCATATTGTTTTGGCCAAATGTGTTGGCTCATTTCAAAGATGAACTATTTTGTATAAGGCCATAGTTGATGGCTCTTTCTTATTAATTTATGAAAAGATGAGGTTATTCATGAATATGCAAGTTGCATGGTTGAATTACTTGGTTTAATTATGCATGAATGGGTTGATGGTTTGATGTGATATATGTTTGTATGAGTTGGGGTCATAAAAAGAGCTTGGCAAATAGCCTTGTTCTTTTCCACACGGGTAGACATACGGGCATGTGTCTAGGCCGTGTGTGACACACAGTCAGCCTCATGGGAGTGTGGCTAAGTCGTGTGTCCCCTTGCATGCCATGTTGGCAAGTCAATATGCTCAGTAGTAACCATACGGGCAGAGACATGGCCGTGTGTCTCAACCGTGTAAAAGACACGGCCCTAGGACATAGGCTGTGCCCAGGCCGTGTGAAGTCTGCACCTGAATTAGGAATTTAATTCGCCACACAGTCGAAGGACACGGGCGTGTGCCTTGGCCATGTGACATTTATGGAGTGATGACGTCAGAAACAGAATGCCAAGGTTTATGCACACGGGCTAAGACACGGGCATGTCGTGGCCGTGTGAGGGACACGGGCGTGTGTCCGGCCGTGTGAAAACCCCTGTAGGTTCGAATTGGAAAATAATTCCACACGGGTGTGGAACATGGGCATGTGATATGCCACACGGGCGTGTCCCTTCCTTCACACGGGCATGTGGATAGTTTAATGAAAATTTTCTTAAGTCTTTCTAGAGATCTTTAAAAGAGTTTGATTTGATCCTGAACCATTCCTAATGAGCGATTTAGGCCTCGTAAACTTGTTTAAGAGGTGTTACGAAAAGTTTTAAATTTGAGTGGAAAGTCAAGTCTCAGTATTGTATGATTGATTGTGTATAAGTCTAGTAATGCCTCGTACCCCGTTCGGGTTTTAAATACAGGTAAAGGGTGTTACACCATCTTTCTCACCCAATATGCATTCACCTACGTCAACCAAATTTGCATATAACCACAACATCAAATGGCATTTAAACTCATCTAAATCAAGTTCAATTCATGCTATAACAATACCACCAACTACAAGGCACACATGTACCACAATATACCATTCAATTCATGCCAATTTCACATTCTCAAATCACCTAGCTGGTCACTTTCATTTATGCATCTCTTTACCTAAATCACAAGTATACCAATTCTCAATTATAAACTATAAGATACTGAAATTACCAATTCACAAACAACTATTCACCACAAGCATTTACATAGCAATTTCTAAATGCATAACAAAGGCCATTTGCACATGTATATATACACAACCAAATCAACCAAAATAAGCCAAATCACATGGCCAAATACATAACAAACCATTCATCATTTACAAGCCAACTCAAATGGATAAATCCATTACCAAACTATACCAAAAGGACCTTAACTCCTATACATGCCATATAACCAAAACACAAGTTCAAAAGTACCAAAGTGATAGCTTGATAGTGTAATGAGATCTCCGACGACTCCCAATCCGAGCTAGCTTCAATAAACACTATAAAACACGGAAAAGTAAACAAAGTAAGCTATTAAACTTAGTAAGTTCGTATAACAAAAAATTTAACTTACTCATTTATCACAATTTAAGTCAATAATCATAAATTTCCCAACTCAATTTGACCAAATGCCTAAACACATGTATTCACCAATATGTTAGTTATAATTCACACATAATATAACTAATAAATATGAATGAGCACATCAATTAAACAAGTTTCATACATATGTATCATCCATTTCACACATCAACATATATATATCATTTAGTATCATTTCCAAATTTGTCATAGTAAAGTCAATCGGAATTCTTACCGGAGCTCACACAAGGTGTACTAAGCATTGGTCGAAACCATTCTTTTTTTTTATATTCAATAAATACATTGAAGATGATTGGAACCCTGGTACACATTTTTTTGTGCCATAGTCCAACTATGGTCTTACATATAAACACTGTCATAGTCTTACGTCCTAGTGCCATAACCCAGTCATGGTCTTATCATCAGAATGCCATAGCCCAACTATGGTCTTACATATAAACACTGCCATGGTCCAACCATGGTCTTACATGAGGATGAAATCTGTCTTCATTGATATCAGAAATTATCATTTCCTTATTTTTCGTTTTCAATTATACACATCAATATAATCTAATATTAAGCAATTAGGTTCAATATTTCACTTAAATATAAACTAAAATTAAACCGAACAAACTTACCTTTATTTCAAACGATGAAAAACGATCGCCTAATAAACAACTTTATCTTTTCCCCAATCTACATCCGTATGTTGCTTTTCCTGATCAATTGCATACACATGCTTGGCCGAATGTAAAGGATGAAAATGGCTTCTATTTTTCTCTAGGTTCGGTTGAAGATGGAGAAGAAAAAGAAGAAAAAGGTGATATGTTATTTTATTTCATTTAATTTATCTTTATTAACTAAATTACAAAATTAACCTTAATGAACATTAAATATTTCACTAAATGCCAAACCATTATCATCCATTAACTCATTAATGGGTTAATTACCACTTGGTTTAACTCATTAAGGTTCTATAGTTATTAGTCACCTTTAGCTAATAAAACTCAAGTTTTACACTTTACGCGATTTAGTCCTTTTTATCAAATTAAGCACTCAAACGATAAAATTTCTTAACGAAATTTTCACACAATCATACTATCATGCTGTAGACATTAAAATAATAATAAAATAATTATTTTGACATCAAATTTGTGGTCCCAAAACTACTGTTCTGATTTGACTAAAAACGGGTTGTTACAAAGTTAGCCGTCAGTTCACTCGGGGTCGAATAGAAATTTTGCTAATGATGGAAATCCACCAACTCCCATATTTTGTCACAGGAAATCATCGAGGTGTTGAACTCTCATTCTTATATAAAAGTACGGCCATTCATTTGTAAATAAAATCGTTCCACTTCCAGATTGTAGAATCAATCGACATCGATTTCGCTCGGTGCTTCTGTAGTCTATTGTACTTTTCGGGGTGTCATTGAATAGATTTAATCAAGCACAATAAACAATAAGGTACACATAACAAAGAAAAAAATCGAAACATCTAACCTTGTTTCATGTTGGATTGTTCTCCGAGCCAAATGCGATTCTTGTTACCTGTAAAAAGAAGAAATAACAAAGAAAACGAACTAACACACAAAGAAAAGAAAACTTACCAATGAAAAAATGAGGTTTGGATGTGAAAACTCGAAATAGCTGGGAGCAAATGGAGGTGTGGCGACTCTAGAGGCTGGTGGTTTTCTCTTTTGGGTGTTTTGAATGTGACCTCTAAGGATGAAAGTTGGCTGGTATTTAAATGGAATCCAACGGGCCATGCAGAAGCTGACCAGTAATTGCAGAAATATGATGTCGTGTCGCGACACAATAGGGTGTCACGACACGCGGCCCTAATTTCCTAAGTTTTTTTGGTTCGAAGTTCTATGTCGCAACACAACCCATGCGTGTCACAACATAAACTTAGAATTTTCAAGATTTTTTGTTCGAAGATGCATGTCGCAACACTGGGAGTCTATGTTGCAACACGACCTAGGGTTTTCAAATTCTGACACTTCGAAGTTGCATGTCGCAACATAAGGGTACCTATGTCGCAACACGCCCTTGAAGGTTCCAAAATTGTATTTTTATTGTGACAGACTCCTCGATTCATGCCTATTCAAAAATACCTTTCAAAGAAACCCCCGCCCCCCCGAGCTCAGCAACCACTATAGTAATAAATAAAAACACATAATTATAGACTCGAAATCAATAAAAAACGAACAAATGAAAATAAAGAAAATTAAAATTAAAACAATTTAAAATATATGACCATTTTCAGAATTGGGACGACCCATATTGCCACCGAAGAATAACTTCCAACTGGTCCTTGACACTTTGATCCTTCATTTGTTCTCCTATTCAGATTTATAAACCAGCACATTCGGTCATTTCCATTGATGTTGCCTTATTTTTTACCGGCATGACATCCACATAACAAGTCATTTGATGCCAAATTAGAACCAACCCCAAATTGTTTTTCAAGGTATTATTGCCTTGAGCTTCATTGCCTCTATGTTGCAAGAAGCTTTGGTTGCTTGAGCTTTACCTCCATCATCGAATGAAAACGAAACAAACTCTTCAACTCTTTAGGGTGGCACCTCCTTAGTTATGGCCAGAAAGTGTAATGGCTCTTCTACACTTTCATTCATATTCGAGTTAAGCTCTAGGTTAATGGTTAATTCTACTTCTACCTCTACAACTATGTCAATTGGATAGGAAACTTCTTCGGTTATGACCAATGCATCATCATGGTCTTTGGTTCCAAACTCTTGTTGACTTTTACAATTGTATTCTGGATGTTCAATGACAGTACAGTGGTCCTCATGATCAGAGTTGGGAACATCCTGCTCGACCTCTTCCAATGGAGGTAGCGCCTCAGATATTTGTTAGAGCATTTTCATCATTTGTTCCATCATATTTGACATGTCTGAACACTTCTCAAAGACGGATAGCAGAGTCGTGTTGCAAGATACAAGCTCTCCGCTATAACTCTATTGATTCGTCGAGGCTCCATTCGACCAACTCAATTCTTCGTTAACATGTCTTTCATTGTACCGTGAAGATATCTCATGCAACTCACCATGAGGTTCGATTGAAAATTCAGTCACATTGTTATCTTTATCAAAACTCTAGTAGTTTGTTGAAGTTTTGGTTGCCCAAATTGATCCTTCGTTACAGTATTATTCATCATCGTACCATGCGGACATCTCATGTTACTCATCCCAACTACTATCATCATCAAATTCATCATCAACCTGATCCATGATTAATTAGTAGACGAGGTAAATAAAAATAAAAATAAAAGCCGTATCTATAATTTTCAATTTTCCTAATTATCCCACTAATTGTAGAAAATAAATTTAAATTTAATGTCAAAACCTCCCCAGCAATGATGCCAACAACTTTAACGCGTTAACAAAAATAAACATTAAACTAAGTCTGAAAATGGAAATTCATGTGTTTAAGTCAAATTGCCAAATCTATACTATTAATTAAGTGTTTTACTGAGTTGGTATTTGACTACCTCCAAATGTGCGAACGTTTGGAGTAAAAATCGTGCAAATAAAATATCCAATGAAATGTGGCATATGCAAGCGAATAGGTCAAATTATAATATAGTTTTGTGTTACAACGAAACACCAGTAAGCATTCGAGAATTTACCTAAGGGAGGTTGAATTAAATCTAAAAATGTCTTCTACAGTAACATGTTTAAACAATAGTCACTAACAATTATATTACAATATTTAAGACTAAAGATTAAATTCATAAAATGAAAACAAAACTAATAACAAGCAAAAGATTAACTCACTTTAATGGTTGCAATTAACTTTTGAATTCGGGTTTTATTAGTGAATTAGTTATTAACTGATCAATATTACATCTCGGCCTCTACTAATTAATTAATCGACCAGCACTCACTTATCTCTTGACCTCGCTTTCTTGACCGGGATAAATCACGATTTACTTGGCAAACTTTTCTCTCGACCTCGTTTAACCAAGATTTCTTCCTAGAGGCATTAATCCTAGGGTTTAAGCACACATAAATTTATACCAAATAATTCATATGGGAAACTCTCATTCTTCCATTAATAACTCCCACATCCGCTCATTAATCTCCCTAAAGGACTTAGCCACTTATGAATACAATTTCCATATTCTCTCAAATTAATTCAATCATGCACAAACACACAAATAAATTAAAACGAGAGAGGAATAGAAATTTCTCCATTTGATAAGCTAAATGCGCTTGTACCGCGAAATCCTTTAACAGCTAACAAGAGATCGTCATTGATAAGCAAGAAGTGAAAGAAAAATAGAAAAATACTTAAAAACAAAGTCTTGGACTCAAATCGAATCAAAGTTGAAGAACAAGAAAATAAATTATTTTGAAAATAAATTAAAATAAAGTAGAACCTGATTTAAAACCTAATTAAAACTAAATCTATTAACTAAACCCTAAGAATTGGCCTCCAACTGGTGACCCTTCTAATTGAGCATAAGCCTCCTATTTATAGGTAAAGGTAGTTGCTTAATTAGGTCAAATGCAGATCTTAATTACACTAAATATTGATTGTGTGGATGGAAACCCACTTGATTAACTTTTGCTCTCCGTCAGCCATGTCTCGCGACACACAACTTCGAATGTTAATTCTAGAATTGGCTCAGTTGTGTTGCAACTCGGTTGTCGTTCCTGATGCTTTTGGGCCTAGAAACAGGTGTCCTGCACACTCAATGAAGCTCATTAAAACCACATTAAGGCCGATATTGGCCCAATAGGTCAACTAACTCGAAATATTGCGTAAAAACACTTATTTTGCAATAATTTAACTCTAAGCTAAGAAAATTGAAAATGCAATAAAAGATACTAAAATGGCTAGAAAACAAGCTCGTTAAGTGCCGAAGAGTACTTAAATTGTCACTACACTTTGTGACAGGCCAATGTTACTCTTAATCGAGTCACCAACTCAGTTACAAAAATTACGAAAATACTCTTCCGTAATTAAAATAAGTTATATTATTTGAGGATAATTTAGTTTTTTAATTTAAAAAAATTAATAAAAATGCATATTGAGGAATTTGAACTCAAACTAATTAGATTAGTAAAACCTCTAATTTACCACTCAATCAATATTTTATTTTGATAATTTTTATACATTTCAATTTTTATTATTCGCACTTTATTACTTCCATCAATTGTATATCTATACTTATTATTATTTAAGCCCCTGATTAAGTTGGTGTCACAAGTCAATAAGGCACCAACTCAGTTAGAGGAACTAAGAAAATATCCTTCCGTAATTAAAATAAGTTATATTATTCAAGGGTATTCTAGTGTTTTAATTTTTTTAAAGAAACCAATAAAAAATTTACATGTGATTGGATTTGAACCCACTCTAAATGCATTAATAAAACATTAAATTAACCACTAAACTAAAACTTTATTTTATTTTTTTATGCACACTTTATTACATTTATCATCTATACTATTATTTAAGCTCTAAATTGAGTTTGTATCACGAGTCAATCAAGCACCAACCTGGTTAAAAAAATTACGAAAATGTTTCTCCGTAATTAAAATAAGTTATATTATTCAAGAGTATTTTAATCTTTTTATTTAAAAAATATAAAAAATTTTACATGTAGCTGGATTTGAACCAACTCTAAATGCATTATAAAACCTTAAATTAAGCACTTTTCCTGTGTTATTATCATTACTCAGTTTCAAATCATGCATTTCATTATTTATTATTTATTATTTGTTATTTATTATTTTTAAATGCACATCTATATTTTAAATACATAATTTTTATACGCATACGCATATAATAGAATTTTTATTTTTTTCAAAATTACATTTTAATGAATCAGGTCAAATATTTTTTCTTCATTCAACTAAGAGAATATTATAAACTTAACAATAATTTTATGACTTTTTAAAAAATTAGTATATAATAATTTTTAAAAATATTTTTTATAATTATTGTTTCATATTGTTTTTATAAAGTTTTTTTTTATATTTTAGATTTTTAAAATTTTAGGTTAAATTATACAATTAATCCTTTTTTTTAAACAATTTTTTTCTTTTATGTTCTTTTAATTTTCTTTTTTACATTCTTTTATTCTTCTCCCTCTGTTTTCCTCCCTTCTTCACTTCTTTTAACGTATTATATTTTCTATTTGTTAAAACTAATCCTTATACTTTTTAATTTTTTTTTTGAACAATTTAAATTTTTTTCTTTTTACTTATTTATTTTCCTTTTCTTCTTCCCATTTTTTTTTTCTCTCTTCTCAAATTCTTTACTACAAAAATATAATATTTGCCCACCAAATAAACCAAATTCTTCTTTCTTTCACATAATTCCTAAATTGAATTACTTCAAACCGAAAATCAATCATTCTTAATCAAATATCGATTTGACTATAACCCAATTTTTAAATTAAAATTGAATCTGACTAATCAATATAAAAAACTATTTCTTTAATTAAATCTAAACATAAATTGAATTATTTATATTCAAAATAAGTTTTTTCCAGTTCTAAATTTTTACAAAATTGTGTAGATTATTCTTTTTTTTTCTTTTATTTATTTCTGACGAATAAAATTAAACAAATGATCGAATTAATCGAAACCTTCTTGGATATTTTCAGGCAAGCTTGATTGGAAGTCAAGCATGGATCAAAGAGAGAGAGAGCATGAAACCTAACCGATTTAAGTAAAAGATAAATTTCATATGATGGTAGTGTAAAACTCATTTTAAGAATCTGTGAAATAATGTAATTTCAAAAGAATGAAAATGTTATATGTAAGGTGAATAAGGTAATCATGGAAATTGAGGGAACGAGCTTGGAAATCTTTGTTAAGAGTAGACTGCCATAAGTCACAACTAATAAAATCTTCAAATGAGATGAGTTTGTAGACAGTTATCGAAAGATCGAAATTGATTTTTAAAACAATAATAGATGATGATATTTTGTTATTATGGGGGTGAAAATATACAAAAACAAGTTCTATTTTGATTTCAACTTTTGTTTTTTTTTTTAAATAAACATAAAAAAATTTTAATAAATGAAAAACGTAGAAAAACCACATTAAAAAATAGAAAAAGGAGAACAGAGAGAGAACCACATTAAAAAAATAGAAAAAGGAGAACAGAGAGAGAAGCGAAAGAGAAGATAAAGAAAAAAAGTTTAAAAAACATAAAAATAAATAAATTGCTCAAAAATAAATATAAGAACCAATTATATTATTAACCTAAAAATTAGTTTAAAATAATAATTTAGTGTGTCCCGTCAACTTACTTTTACACTATTAACGACGTCAACTTACTTTTACACTATTAACGACGAATAACAAAAGTAACTAAAATATATATGATTAAAATATAACTTGAATAGTTTACCCATAAGAGAATACTTTTTAGTGCAGGAAATCACCTACAACGTTGAATTTCCTTTTTAAGAAGAAAAACCATAAAATTTTAAATAGGTTTCGTCATCGACAAATGATCACATATTCCAGTGTAGTAAAGGTTATTGTTAAGTGCTGGCTGCTAATACCATTCCATCAAAGAAAGAAAAACGATCCTTTAAAATCCAGTCCTAGAGAAGTGTTTTTAGGGATTAGGGCTGGCAGCTAATTTCCAAAAATATCATTTAATATCGTGGAAGAAAAGGAGGGTGTTGTTAATAGCATTGCTCAGGAATTAATCACTTGGAGATGTCACTGCAGCGGATGATTAGTGAGGAATAAATATGTTGTTAAAACACTAAAACGTACCTCTCCCAGATATTTAAGCAACAGAGAAATCTTTGAAGCAGTCAAGTCAAAGTCAATACATCCAGCAAAAAACACCAGAAAACTGCCAAACTCCACCCCCAAAAGCACATGTTGATGAATCCTACTTTGCATAAAACCATCACAACAATCCTACATGATTTCATCACCGACCTAAACAAGAACATCATTTCATTATCCATCCACTTTGATTGCAACCATCATCCATCCTAGTAGCGATCACGCCTGAAAAATTCAAACATTGTTTTTAAAGAAATATACTAATATATTATTTTGGATCTCTCAAAAAAAAGAACTTCAGCCATGCCTAAAAGAGATGAGTAGGGTAATTATCAGAACGCTAAGCTATATCATAATCTGAAGTTCTAGAACCACAAAGCCAACCCTCTTGTGGCTATGCATTCTAAATTAACTTCATGAACCGGTTAATTGTTTTAAAATCCTTCAAGTCCCATCATGCCTGAAAATAAAAGGAAATCAAGACCTATGCAGAAGCAGGTACCTGTGCCGATCATAATCCCTAGAATGTTCCCTAGACCGAGAACGTGACCTACGACGACTTCTTGAATCATAACTCCGTGAACGCTCATAATCTCTCTCACGGTCCCGATCATATCCACGATCTCGTTCATGATACCTGTCCTGATCCCTGCTCCTACGATCATGATCCCTCCCTCGATCACGGCTCTCTCCTCGATCATAATCCCGACTGGGCTCTCTTTCACGATCCCTACTCCGTTCCTTTGATCTTCCCTCAGTAATTAGAAATATTAGAGAATTATGGAAGAAACTGAACCATCTCGCAGTCCCCTTTCCCAAATAAGAGACAAAACAAGCAAAAAAAAAAAAAAAAAGGGTACAGCTTACCTTCTGTCATCATATCGATCAAGTTTGCGGCTCTTGTTTCTCTCTTCCTGACAAAAATAGTTACCAAGAAAGTGCAACTGAAACCATTTTTCGAATAACATAAAATCCCACTCAATCTTTTATGCACTTGCTACAAGGACTACAAGGTAAAACTTCTAAGGCTAGGCATAAGAAAGTAAGCCTTAAAAGTCTTAAAACCATTAAACAAGAGATAGCAAAGCAGAACAGAAAAGGCCTGCTCAAATACCTCATATAATCAGTGCCCATGCACACACCATCTGTTTTCTTAGTAGTGAAAAGGAACAGAACTAAACCAGCATTAACTTGATCATATGATAACAAAGTGCAAATATGTGGCACATGCAATTCTAGATTATTTTTGCAGCTCATGTTTCATTTTCGGTAGTCCAAGACAGTGAGATAAGCAAAGAGTTGTGCTTTGATTTGTAGAAGATGGGTTTCTTCTCCATCTACTTCTCCACTCTTTTTCTTTAGTATATTAATTGTTCCCTTAGACCAGGAGCATTGTGTGTTCAAATCTAATGCATGTCAAAGCCCAATATACACAGGTGAATCCATGAAAAAAATACTGTTTTACAGAGTTCAGCATCTAGCTTATAACCACAAAGATTAGAAAATGGAAGGGTATTATTCACTCCGAGATAAGAAAAACTCACAGATGGCTCACTAACTGAGAATCGGTATAGAAGAATGTGTAACATTATACCAGCACCTGAACCAACATATTCACATACCAACTTAAGGATGTCTCAACACAAGATGCATAAAAGAATAGATCTATCCTACTAAGCACAACTGCATCTATTTGATTTATTCCTTCAAATCAGTAGGCAAAAGCATTAAATTCCATCTGAGTAAGTCAAATACAACAGTTACTCAGATCAGAAGTTGCAAGTGAACTAGCAAATCAGACATCTTGGCAATCCCTTACCAAGTATTTATTGAAAAAAACATACACACACAGAGCTAAGACACGAGAGAGAAAATAAATTATCTTACCTGAAGCTCTGCTAGTTTATCACGGATTTGCATGTAACCTAAATGAAGCTTGCCTCCAAAATGATCAGCTAAACGCCGGTCACTGAAAGGATAAAGGAAAAGTAAAATACTTCACCAAGAAGATTGAAATATACAACAGACAAGTTTTTATAGCTTCCGCATAATTTATTATCTAGCAATAGCATGATCTACAAGCACGTAAAACAGAAAAAAAGACGCACATTATGTAGCTGCAAAAGTTATCCTCGTAAAACTGGGCCCAAAAGCCTGCTGGTATCGAGGTATAATAGTCGGGTCAAAAGCTGAAACACTTGAAACCCCACATGCTGATTTTTTTAAGCCCACAAAACAAGCCAGAATAACAGGAATTAACATTCAAGATTTACCTATCATAAACACTTAAAAATGCTCCACAAATGTCACAAACACGAAGCTTTTGATCAGTCTGAAAAAATTGCAATTCAAAGGATTAATTAGTAAAGGTCAGATCAGATCAGCAGATGAAAAAAAAAAACCAACAATGAACTTTAAAAATTGAACCATAAACTGAAAAGAATTGTGTAAAGCAACTTTCCATGAACTTATAATATCCTAAATTCCTAGGGCCCAAAAGCATGTTACAGCTTCATATAATTTATCTGAGTAGCTCATAAATCAAATTAGCCAATGAAAGAAACAATAACACTGAATAATGGTAACAGGAAACCTGTAATTTGTCCACAAACGCACACGGCGCCAAGCTCAAAAATCATTCCAACATGCATAGATCTAACTTTAAAATGTTAAGCTCGTAAAAACAAGAAGAAGCAGAAAGCTCTCATAATTCATGCCAAACTCTAAATTTTATAACTTTATCTGTATGGATTATAAGCTGCTTATAGCAAAGCATTAAACTAATTTCAGGAAGCCTGAGCTTGCACGTGCATCGTTGATTTACAAACATAGGCAAGATGCACAAGACCAAGTCTCTCATACTAAACTTCACCTTAAGTTGTGTGCTGTTTCAAACAGCACAACCCTTCCAATTCTCACTTTCAGTGCTTTAGTTTTTCATTTTCAGTCTAAACTTGTAGCCTTGGTTTACTAAAGGCACTTCAATTGTTTGGTTAAGAAAAGAAAACAGACTTACAATGCGGACATCAGCGGCTGTGTACTTTGAAGAGTCCAGAACAGGCTCCTGTCTAGCAGGCAGCTGAACAGAAAAAAAGCATTATAAGATTTTTATTTTAAAAACCCATAAATTGCCTAAAGGAAGAAAAAAAAAAGATCAAAAAAGAAACAGAAAAGGTTTTTTTCCTAGAAGAGTTAAGGATGAAGACAAAAACTGAAGTAACAAGTATAGGACAAAATTCAAAGAAGAAAAGACTAAGCCAAAACTAGGAAACTGGAAACCTTCTTAAGAGCTTCAGCCTCTTCCAGAGCTTTTTGTGCTTCATCCACCATTCCCTTCTCACCTAAACGATAAAGATAAAAAGAGATATACAATTAAGTAAAATAAAGCAAAATAACAGTGTTACTAATATCCATAAATGACTAAAATTGAAAATAACATAGTCCTAACCTCAAAGAATATATCCTGAATCTAAGTCATCAATGGGGTGGCTATGTGGTGATTTTTTTTTTTTTTTGCGGGGGGGTGGAGGGGGCTGTTTAGTTATGTAATAACTATTAACATTTTGACATATCTTTGTAACCATAACAAAAGAGCACACAGACCAAAAGCAATAAATAGCAAAATTATTAATATCAAAAACGGCTAGATTGAGGAGTGAGGAATGCCATTGATCGGTAACTTGTATATCAATTCACTAACATACAAGCTTAAGTTTGTTAAGCTGAAGTATCATTAAGCAGTATACTTTACCAAGATCTTCTGCTTTCTTTAGCTTCTCGTTTATCATCTCCTGGATATGAGGATCAGGTGCAGCTACAGGCAAAGGTGCCAATGGTGGTGGATTTGGCAGGGGTTGAGGCAGCGATGCTCTATCTTTATTGAATGCATCCAAAAGTAATATTGACTATCACAATAAGAAAATGTCACATGTCAAAGAGTCAAAGAGTCAAAAGGTTATCACAGAATCAAGATTGCAAAATTTTCACCACAGCTAAATCAAGAATACTGCATCATGGGACTAATATTTTCATTTTAACTTCTAAACCTCCAAAAGCTATGGTATACCTGCTTGTCTGCTCTTGTAGTTCTAAGCTCTTCTACTTCTTCCAGTGCTCGAATCTTAAGATCTGTCTTGCCTTCAAGATCTATATGGTAAAAGTAAACATGTATGAAATTTCCTAAAAGACTTGCAATCAATCATGTATAAGTGGGGATTTTATAAAGGGTTCCATTACAATCATAATTACAGATAAAGTGTGGATAGTCCACACTCCTTTATAGAAATAGCAAAAACAAAAACTTTCAATGTATTTTACTCCAAAATTTCACGAGTACAGAATAAGGACATTAGAAACATTTGAGGTTCAATATGTTTGTCCTCTTTACCAAAAGAGGACTTTCTTATCTATTACAATCAATGAATCTGCCATTTAAAATGAGTGATCTAGATGATTTACCAAATATATAGACTATATAGAGACTAAAAAATGCCACATCTTTCACCAAATTCATCCATAAATATTTAATCCTAAAGTATCCATCTAAATCATCCCTGGTTAGGTTTGCGGTTTTAGACAGCATCCCATCTATGAGTTACTAGCACCTTAAAGCTAAAACATAAAGGAATAATTCGCATGCCAGCTCAAAATTCATTACCATGTTGATCAGCTTCTTTCAGTTTCTCCTTTATCTGCTTCGACAGCTCAAGAATTTCAGGTGTCTGCAATTTCAAAATTTGCAAAATCCAAATAAGAAAAAGAAAAATCAAATGACCTCAGATAAAACTAATGAAAGTGAATCAACTTAATTGGCCTTACCTGTGTAACCTCAGAAACTGATATTGCAATAGCAGCTTTGGCATCCTCATCTTCAAGACGCCGTAGAGCTCTGCCAATTTTCCTATCACACTCGACAATGAGTCTATCAATGGCATCTTCTAATTCTCTGTCATAATTATCAACACCTTTTGACTTGGCTTCTTCATATCTAGGAAGAGTTAAGCAACCAAATATACACCCCTACACCTTACTTCTAAATAGAATAATGATACACCATCAGCCAGTAGTCTGTAAGCATGTCTCTCTGACTCGTATTTTCTTCTAGCATACGCATATTGAGAACATTTTCAAATACTTCAAAGGTCAAGCTAGAGAAAGCTAGAATTATGTGATCCTGTAAATATATGGCAAAACTCACAAAAAAATAAAACATAACCACATCCAAGCCTTGCACCAAAGTCTGAGAAACCTAGCTGACACCTGATTTTCAAATTGACCACTACATAGTACCTACTGACATACCCCAGGTCGCAAGAGGAGTACAAGTCAAACATTAATAACAATGTTGAAGTCACAATGCAACAATAGTTGCTAGCAATAAGACTTAGCAAGGATACTCTTTCCTCAGCTGTAAAGAGTGGACCTTTGGGCATGGTCCCATATCCATTTTCTGAACCAAGATGAGAAACAGAAAGTCATCAGTAACGTAAAAATGCATAAGAACTTCAAACAGGAAAAATAAAAAGGATTAGAAACCACTATCTGGTGTATTTCTAAAACCTAGCATTCAACAATCAAACTCAAAACCTTAATAAAGATGGTCCATCATTGATCTACCATGTAACTAAACACATACAGCATCTTTAGCAGTAAATGATTTAACCAAAATCCTCTCCTCAAACAGAAGTATTTGTATCAATAGATACCATGAGAAAAAAATAATTAAATTAGGAAAAGAAAAAAAATTGCAAATACCATAATATGCTTATCTTGAGTATTTGTTTTCCATGTCACCAACCAATGACAAATTAAAATAGTATAGTCAAAATCCTTTATTCTTCCTAGACATCTTAAGTAAAATAAAACTTAGGAACAGAGAATTTGCATTACGTTTTCCCTTTCTTTTTCTACTAACAACAAATACCACCTATCATCACTGTTTTTCTCGTTTTCTTTAGATTTCCTGTATTACTCAGATCTATTCCCTAGCTACCAGTAGTAATGCTCCTTTCGGTAATTACTTTGGCAATCTAGTTTTTATTCACTACCAAAAGTTATTAAAAGCAAAAAAAAAAAAAAAAAGAATATTCACATTCAGTTTATAACAAGTAAAAATGAGAGAACTCAACACAATCATTCAATATAAAAGTAAAATCATGCATTTTTCCTATTCAAAAAAACTCGAAGCTAGAAATTTCATTTTTCAGAAGCATATTTGCTTCCGTGAACAAACACAATTTCCTTTCATAAGAAAAACTTAGTGAAAATGGCCTAATGGAACTTGTAGAACCATGATTCCCTTTTTTTTCCTTGTAGCATATGTTCACAGAAACCAAAAGACTTCCCAAACTCTTCAGGTTTTTTTTTTTTTTGAGAGTTCAAATTCATCGTCTACCTTACTCTATCACTTCACAAATCAAATAGATCTCTCCCTAAGCTGTAATTTAATAAAAAAAAATCATATAATGAAAGCAGAGATTAGGGCTGGACAAGACAAAGAGAATCATGATAACAAGTAAATAAAAAAGCGAAAAGAAATCAAAGAAGCGATATCTAAATATTGATAGAAGTACCGTTAATTGGAAGAGCTCGTGAGGGCAAAGACCGGACAAAAAGAGACGGCAAACATCGCGATCGTAGTACTTGCGATTCACTTCACGTACATCGCCATTTCGATTGGCACCCATCAGCACATCGAGCTGTTTCCTCATAGCGTCCATTTTGGTGTTTTTTTCCTTTTTAGGTGTTGTCTTCTCCTTTCTCTTGCAAAGTGAAAGGGGAATCAATATTTAACCTCCAACACTTCTTTTTCTGTGAAAGAGGTAAGGTAAGGCAAGGCAAGGCCAAGGGAGACTTTTTCTAGGGTTTGGTTTTCGCTAGAGATCGAGAATTTCGGCCTTCCGGGGGCTCTTATGACAATTTTGATTTATTAGGTTTTTTCTAAGCCAGGGATGAACTCATTGTTTTTATTTTTCTTTTCACTTTTTTCATAATTTGCCATATAATTTTGTTCTTACTTTAATTTAGTCCATTCTAAATCTATATCATCCATCAAAAATGTTTAACTAGCTACTAACACTATTCTTTTATTTTTTCTAAAGGGATAATCATAAATTTAGCCTTTAATATTTATATCTTTTAATTTATTTTTAATTAAATTTGACCGTCAATATTTTAAAGAAATATCAAATTTGACTCTCAACATTTTAAAAAGAGTCAATTTGTTGTTTTTTAACGAAAATACTAGTTAAAATATTAAAATTTTAAACATGTTAGTTCGCATGGTAATCTATTTATATTTCATACTAATTTTTTTGAATATTTATGAACTTTTTATAATTTTTTTTATTTTTTGAATATTTTTATAAATTATTTGTTGATGTGTCATACAAAATAATTAATGTTTTAGTCATTATTTTCATTAAAAGAAAGTGATTTGACTCTTTTTAAAAGGTTAATGGCCAAATTAATTAAAAAAATATAAACATTGAGGTTTAAACTTATTATTATGTCTTTTTAAATTTAAAAAAACTAAGAATTAATTGCACCAAACATTTCCAAAATATACCCTTATTCTAAATTGGTCTCCAAACTTCAAAATGTTCTAATTAGGTCCTTCCTTTACTGAAACTGACAATATAACCATTAAATGACACGTTAAAATTTTTGTGGCAGAATTTAAAATGAAAATTTTAAAGAAAAGTAAAATATTACCGGGTAACTTTTAAAAATAAAAACTAAAAAAAAATAAAAAATTGTGAACAATAATTTATGCAAAAACTTCGAAAACCTTAAAACCAAGAAATTCACAATGTCCATGTTTACAATATTTATTTTTTTAAAATTTTCATTTTGAATTATGTTACATAAGATCTAACATCGTATTTAACGATTTTAGTAATGGAAGGACATTATTGATATAGTATTAATAGTTTGAAGATGTAATTAGAATGTTTTAAAGTTTGAAAACTAATTTAGAATGAGAGTCATAATTTAAAGAGGTTTGATATAATTAACTAAAAAACTAAATAGATTTTTCATCCAATGCAATAAATTCTAGTACAACATATTTAATGGAATTAAAATCACAAGCAAATTGTGTTAGTGAGAAGGTGGACGACAAGATTTGAATCAGTATCATTTAGGTGCTAAATAAGAGCTTTAATCACTATTGTAAATAAATTTTTGCTAGATACACATTACATTGCGCAACTTTGACATAACTTACCTTAAACCAAAATTACTTTGGACAAAGCACATACATGATTTATGCAAGATGGGACTTGAAACCACACACTCGTTATAATGAAATATTAACTTATTTGATAGGAGTATTAACATTGTAATCTATCTTATAATTAGTTTTTTTCTCGTGCCATATACAAGTTAATCACGTGTTTTATTCAATTATTTTTTAATTAGTAATATGTTGGAAACAAAATTTGACATATTATAAATAAATAAATTCAAATAGATAAAATTGTATCTATATTTTGATATTAAAATAATAATTAAAAATATTATAACTTCACTCCATTTACAAACTATTATTTAAATTTTTTATAAAAAAAAGTAAACGGATTATTTTAATTAGTAAAAAATAAAAATAAAAATAAACATCCCGTTAAAGGAATTAATATAAATTTTGAATCCAAAATATCTAAACACTAATTAACACCGACCATCGTTTGGTTGTGAAAATCAACCTAATAATACCTATTACACCATTTGAGATGCTTTTTCATGGATTTTTTTATTATAATTTTTCGTTCCTCTATTTTAATATTTTCAAGATTGTCCTTACTAAAAAAATAAAATTACAATTATATTTTTTCTCTCCCTAGCATTCAACTAATTTTTTTTTTTGGGCTTAATAGTATAAAATGATTTTGAAGAATTTCAAAAAAAAATATTAAATTTCTCTCAACTTTTTTTTTTGCAACCAATTGAGTCATCAAACTTATAAAATTAATCAAATTAACCTTTTGACTCGTGTTGACCATTAAATTCTAATGGAATCATCGACATGACCGTTAACAATTGTCACATCACACAAGTGCCACATCAACAAAACAAAACAATTCAAAAAAATAAAAATATATTTTAAAATTTTAAGTTTAGAATAAACTTGAATAGTTATTTGTCCAGGTTCATTTGAATCAGAATACCAATTTGTCCAGATTCATCTTGAAATTATAAAAAAGTTTCTAAAAATATTTAAAAATGTATATTAAAAAATAAAAATCATAAATTTTTAATGAATTAAATTTAAAATCAAACTAATCTATTACAAAAAGATGAAATTGGATGATAGAAAACAAAATCATGGTTTGATTGTAAATTTATCGATTTATTATTTTAAATTAAAATTCAAAGTTACAATTATGGTTCAATTTGATATGAGAAAAATATTGTAACGCTCTATATTTGACCTGACTGTCATGTCTAAGCTATGGAATGTCAGATTCATTGCCGAAACAACTATGAATACAATTCTAATTCATTCAATAATTTATACAGGTTATTCCAGATAATACATCAATATAACATGCTTTATATTCATATATGGGGTTTTACGGGCTCACAAAAGCTCCTATGATAACCCGATACCATTTGAGGAATAAAATGTAAAGTTTTAAAATGTTCTAGGTTGGCGTTGCAACCATGAGGGATTCACATCGTGACATCAATGACATGGGCTTGGCGTTGTAACTTCAGGAGTGCAATTTCACAACTTTCAAAACAATGGGTTGGTGTTGTGACTTCAAACTGGGGACATCGCAATGTCAGGAGCTGGTGTCACAGCATTAACAAGGTTGTGTCATGACTTTGAGGGCAGACTCCCTCAAAGTTTACTTCATTTGATTCATCCTACGAAATTATACAACACCAATGGTCTAAGGACCCAATATGCAATTCTATTCAACTTAAATGATGATCATTTGCACATTTCAACTCCTTAAAATCTTTAAAACACTTATATACATGTTTTAAACAATTCATAATTCAATTTTAGCTAACATTCACTAACTAAAATACCTAGTTGACCATTTACAACTTTAAATCGGTTTAATTCTAGGTACATGCCATCTATTGAAACTTAAAGAATATTACACACATTTTTTATTTGAGTATCAACGATTCGGATGTTGCTTCATCTCTCAAGACTTCAAGATCTACTAATACATACGAATAGAATAGACAAACTGTGCGATGAGCGATAAAGCTCAGTGGTACTTTTATGATCCAAGTTACTATAACATTCGCATTAACTAAATGAATACAACCAATTCAAGTAAAACATTTAGCCAATTCACGTTTCATTCATGTCAAGAGTTTTCATTAACATATAATGTATGCAAATAGCCATCTTATATACCAATTCATTGAACATTTGCATTAAAACTTATCATCTCATACCATTCAACAATAAGGTACATATATCTTCATTTCATACATACCAATTTCTCATTTCTTTAACTCATCTCATTCTCGAATCTATTGATTCATTCTGTTTCCATACCAACCCTCAGGGCTTGTGGTAATCAATTCGCATGATATTTCACATGTTTTCTCTATCATGATTTTTATATATGCACATATAGTTCTAATTCATCATATCAACTCAGTTCAATATCATTTATCGAGTTTATATTTTACAATCCCTATTAACCGGACTCAGACTCAAGACAAATACACGGATCAACCAACCAACACACCAATCTAACACCGAAATGTATCATCGGACGAGCAGAATCAAATATATTGGCACATAAGTGCATCATCGGATAAGCCGAAGATAAACCCATACATAATTTAATCCTATGGCAAGCCAACTATATTTGGCTCTACTCGAACAATTAATAGGGTATCCAATGTCTATTTATTTGTCATCACATAATCAATATCACAATTCCATATCATTTTCATCATACATTCATATTGTGAATCATATATCAATTTATAACATACTTATTTCTATTATATTCTATTTAGTCCAATTTTTCAACAGTCGATGTCATCATGTATTAACCGAATCATGCAATAGCAATATACTTATCTTAATAAGTAGTCTTATGTCAACATATGTATATGTATGCATATAAATATATTTTTTTTACGAATTGAACTCATATCATAAAAGTACAAAGCGAAATCGTCGTTACTCGTCAACAACTCTTGCCTTTCCTTTCCTTCTCGACGACCCAACGTCATCTTGAGTTACATTCAATAATTAAATAATAGAAAAATATCAGTTTACATCCATCTAACATTTAAATACAAAGTCAAACATATTTTACATTTTGTTTAGTTTAGTCCTTACTCGGAATATGCATATTCTTCAATATTTAGCATCGAATCAAAATCTAATTTTACATTCTTTCATTAGGGACCTTATACTTTCTATTTACAACATAATCTCATGATCGTTTTCAATTTATTCACTTTAGTCCCTAATGTTTCAATATTATCAAACAAGCTTAATTAGCTTTACAATTTAGTCTTTATCATGATCTAAGCTTAATATCTATCAATTTCAATTTCTCTATAATGGATACTTATTAAAAACTTAACAATTGAACAAATTGATACATGGGCTAGCTAAATCAAGCTCCCATAATTAAGAATCTATAAAAAAATTGATAAAAATAGCTTGATTACCTTGGTAATTTTGGTATGGCCGAAAGAATCGTAACAATGGAGTTTTTCTCCTCTTTTCTTTCTTTGGACGATGAAAGAAGATGATAGTGTCATCTTTATTTCCATTATAATGATATATATATATACTAGAATTAACCTTTAGTTAATCTTGACTAATTAGATTAATTATGTTTTATAATATTAATTTAATTATTAATTTAAACTAAGTGGGTATAATCATCATCATCCACTAACTCACATTAAACATTGGTTAAATAACCATTTTGGTCCTTTGAATAATTTCTATCTAGGTCCCCAAGCCTTTCCTAAATTAAAACGCGATTGGACTTTTACAATTTAAACCCTGAGCTTTAATTAATTAACTTCTTGGTTAAATTACTTAACCCGAACTTCACTATATTTTCATACTAACTTCATAAATCCTTATATTTCATCCTTACGGACTCAGTTTATGGAAATAGGGTTCTGAAACCACACTTTTTACACCACTAATGTAATAGCTCGTTTTCTAAGTGTCGGAAACAGTGGTTTCGGGACCACAATTCTAACATCTAAGTTCGTAAATATTAATTATTTAATATTTACGAGTTTATTAGTGTCATATAAAAATTTGTTTAGCAATTTTGATGTTTGATTGGTTAATTAAAAAAATGACTAAATTGTAAAACCTACAAAAGTTAGTTCTATTAGCTAAAGGTAATAAATGGTTTTAGAAGTTTGACTTGAGGGCCTTAGGTGGTAAATTTACCTATTCCATTTTTAGTGGACGATTTGGTGGACGTGGACATGAAATTTAATTAGTTTTATTTTTATATAAAGAGCAAACTTGTAATTTAGTTAATAAACAAATTAAAATAAACAAAAGATGAAATAATCATGATATTCATCTTTCTTTTCACTTTGGAACTGAAACACCATAGCCAAGGAGAAGCAAACTTTCGACCAAAGCATTTTCAATTGCATGGTATGAAATTTAGATCTGTTTGTAGTGATTTTTTATGTTTCTGATATCGTTGTAGCTTAATCTAGCTAGTACAAGGATTATTTTGTGAAACTGTCAAAGTTTAGAAAAATTACCATTGATGTTCTTGAAGTTTTCTTGATATGCATGCTTGGGTTGGAAGCTTAATGGTGATTTTGAGTTAGTTTGTAGAAGTAATTTGGTATAATTTTTATGTCTAGGAATTTAATTGAAAATAATGAAAATATGAAATGTTTTTCTCATGAAATTTTAGCATGTAAGGACTAATTTGGAGTTGTTATAAATTCGTTTTAATGGGAATAAATTTTTAATTATGAAAATAATATTGTTTTAGTCTTAGGGATTAAATTGAATAAAGTATAAAAGTTTGGGATAAAAGTGAAATGTTGTAAATAGGATGAAATATGTACTAAATTGAGTATTAAATGAAATTGAAGCTAATAAATTGAAATAAACTATTTTATAGATCAAGAACAAGTAGATAACTGAGGAAAAGGGAAAGTTGCTGAATGGTCCTTAAACTTTCACTGTCTCTGCAGTTTAGCCCTGGTAAGTTCGTACGGTTTAGTTAATATTGAAATGTTATTTTGATATTGTGTTGTGGTTGTTGGATAATTTAGACACAATTGAATTATTATAATTTGATGTGAGTCGAGAAAGTAAATGATTTAAATATTATTAATTCGATGATATATCGAGTCCAAATGAACATATGATAGGATACAATTGGCATGCCAATAAGTTATATTGCGCGCGGTACGGGGTTAACTTGTGATTAAACGATGACTTTTGATTTGTTACTTTCCACTGAACATACTAGTGTCCAGCATTTGTTGCGGACTATCGTATTATATTTATAGCGATTTTGGTGTGTTTCTAGGGGCGAATGTAAAGCCTACGGGCTTGGCACTTGGTGCCCAGGTGTGTTTTTGGTTAGCTTTGCTCATTTGAGCGTTTTGGTGTGTTCTGGATTAACTACGTATCCAGATCTGTTTATACTATTCATCGGATAGGTTTCCAATGGTTATATGACGTGTTATTAAATCCTATAAGTGTCTACATGGTCTTTTGAATGTGTATCGTGACTTGGTATTGAATGATCTCATGTGATTGAATATATTTTGCAACTTGTATATGTATGTGTATAAACTCACTTGTTGAGTGACTGTGATTGACATGATTTATTATTTGTTAATCTTGTTAATGAAATAGATATGTTTATAAGGTAAGTTTTATTGTTTCAACCGTTGAACTTACTAAGCTCTATTGAAGCTTACTCGTGTCATTTTTCATGTTCCTTGTAGGTAACTTTTTGTGGAGTCGAGTGGTCGAATCAACTTGAAGAGCACACTATCCAGATAGATTTTGGTAGATTTTGATATGTTTATTTTGGGTTATATGGCATGTAATAGATGTGTTTTGTATATGTTTTAAATATTTACTACATGTATTACATATAAGATTGATGCAAAGATGCTTAAGCTTGGTATTCGCTTGCTTGTGTATGTGCCTTTAATCTTAGTGTGAATATGTTCATATAAAGTTGTTTTGATATAAACCTTATGTAAGTGTTTGAATCATGGTATGGATGAATGTGAATGAATAAGAAGAAATGGTAAGTTTGGCATAAGTTTTAAATATGAACTTATGAACTTGAATGCAAATTATTTGGTGTGACATGTGAGTTGAGGTTGATAATTGAATTGTGGTGTCAATGAGGACACATTGGTTAGGCATTTAGGTTGAATGTTTTGGCTTGTTTTAGGCATGTTTAAATGTGTTTTTGAATTATGGAAATGGTTGATTTTGTTTTGACTTGGTACCTAAGTTTTACATGAAAGTTTACCTTGTTTTGGAAGCTTTTTAAGATGCACACAACCTAGGAAACGGGCTGTCACACTGTGTGCCTTATTAATTTTAAGTGTAGGATTTTTTTTACACTGTCACAGTTAGTTACATGGTCTGAGCACACAGACGTGTGGGGTAGCCACATGGACTGGGCTTTGTCACATGGCCCTGTGACCTCCATTTCTAAAATTTTCAAAAAGATTCATATTTTTTTGTTTTGATTCAAATTAGTCCTAATTGTTCCCAAACTATTTTTAGGGCCCTATAAGCTCATTTCAAGGCCCATAGATGTTATTTTGCTATGAATGAAATGCAGATTCGATTGTATTTATTTAAATTAATAAATAAATAGTTTAATGATGTAAATTGTTTTGATATGTGTCGTAATTCACCATAACCTTAATCTGACGACGGAGACGGGTTAGAGGAGTTACAACTAAAATTCAGGTTATTACAATTCTCCCCCATTTAAGAAATTTTATCCTCGAAATTTACTTGAAAAAAGATGGGGATATCGAGATCTTATCGTCTCTTTCGATTCCCAGCTAGCTTCTTCTATGCTATAACTGTGCCATAGGACTTTCACCACTGGCACGTGCTTGTTTTTCAACTCTTTTACTTCTCAAGACAAGATTTCTACTAGCTCTTCTTCGTACGACATGTTGCACCTCAATTGCTTCCACGTGAATCATATGAGAAGGATCTGATCGATACCTTCAAAGCATTAATACATGAAATACATTATGGATCTTTCGCAACTTTGATGGTACGGTTAAATGGTAGGCAACTGACCCTACTCTATTGATGATTTTATACAACCCGATATATTTGGGACTTAGCTTCCCTTTACGACTAAAGCGCAAAATTTTCTTCCACTGAGAGACTTTTAGAAATACTTTATCGCCTATAGCATATTCAATTTCCATCCATTTTAGATCAACATATGAATTTTGCCTATCAAAAGCTGTTTTTAATATGACTTTTATCAAATTCACCTTATCTTCAGTTTCTTGCACCAATTCCAGTCCCACCATCTTTCTATCGCTTAAGTCTAACCAACACAAGGGTGTTCTACATCATCAGCTATAATAAACTTCATAAGGACCCATTTGGATGCTTGATTGGAAAGTATTATTATAAACAAATTCAGCTTGAGGTAAATAACATTCTCAACTAGCCTTTAGCTCAATGACATAGTCTCGAAGCATATCTTCCAACACTTGAATAACACTTTCTAATTGGTTATTTGACTGTGGACGAAAACTTATATTGAAATTCAACCTCATACCTAAAGATTCATGCAATTGTTTACAGAATCTCAAAGTGAAACGAGGATCTCAATCTGAGATAATAGACATAGGTACATTGTGAAGTTTTATTATCTTGCGAATATACATCTTAGCAAGCTTTAAAAATGACCAATCGGTTCTTACTGCTAGGAAATGAGCAAATTTCATTAATCAGTCCACTATAACCCAAATAACAGTTTTTTTGTTCGATGAAATTGGCAGGCTAATAACAAAATCCATAGCAATTAGTTCTCATTTCCATTCAGGACTTGAAATAGGTTGAAGCAACCTCATGGGAATTTGATGTTCAACTTTTACTCGCTGGAAAATTAAGCAGATAGCAACATATTGGATGATTTCTCCTTTCATACCTAACCACCAATATGATTCTTATAAGTCATGATACATTTTCGTACCACTAGGATGTATAGCAAAAGAACTATCATGAGCTTCATGCAGAATCAATTTATTTATTTCAGTATCGTAAGGTACACAAATTTGATTGTGAAATCGAAAGTAATTATTCATACTGATGCTGAAACTCTCATTGTTGCCACGCTGAGCAAGCTTTATTTTCTCTAACAGCTTAGCATTTACAAATTGTGTCTCTTTTATTTGATCAATCAACATAGACTTTATTTTCAATTCAGCTAATAAGCTTCCATCATCTTATAAGATACTTTGTCGGTGCCGTTGACGATGAAGCCAATTTGGACCAAAATACTCAAATTGATATGGTGCTCAAAAGCTTGTCCAAGGACTTTGTTGGCTTTCGGGCTGCATATAACCTTGGAAACAAAAACCTAACGCTTACACAACTTATAAAGGAGTTACAATCTTATGAGTTGATGTTAAATGACAGTTAGTCGGTTTGAAGAGTAGAAGCAAATATAGTTGTCGCTTCTTCCTCAAAAGGGAAGGAAAAACATGCTAAGAAAGGCAAGGCTAATGTCTTTGGGCCACCACAAATGGAAAGGAAGAGAACCAGAAAGCCTAAATACTTATCTAAGTCTGAATGCTTCTTCTACAGTAAGAAAGAGCACTTCAAGGCAAACTGTTGACTGTCGCCAAATGTGTGAATGTTTGACTAGAAAATACCACACCAGAAATATAAAATTAAGTAAGCGATGTTCACAAGTATATGGGTCAAATTGAAATATAGTAAAGTGTTAGAATAGAACACAAAGAAGTATTCCGAGTATCGAACCCAATGGAGGACGAATTAAATCCTAAATTTACTTCTATAATAACAAGTCTAAATAGTTCTAACTAAAACTTATATTAAGATAAATAATAAATAGATAACAAGCATAAACTAAATTAAATAAATGGAAAATAGACAAACAACTAAATCAGGTTAACATGTAGAAGATTAACTCGTTTCAGTGGTTGTAGTTAACATCAGAATTTGGGTTTAAATGGAATTAACTAGTATTACCTCCCAACCTCTACTATTAAATAATCGACAGATGCTCGCTTATCTCCCGACCTCACTTTTCCCACCGGGATAAAATACGATTTACTTGACAAACTTATCTTTTGGCCTCGTTTAACTTAGATTGCTTCCTAAGGTCATCAATCCTAGGGTTTAGGCACACATAGTTTAAGACCAGTTAATTCCTATGGGAAACCTGCATTCTTCCGTTAACTACTCCCACATCCACTCGTTAATCTCTTTAGAAACTTATCCTCTCATGGATCTAGATGCCATAACTCTTAGATTTAATTTAAACATGTAGGAAACACAAGTAAATTAAAGTAAAAGAAAGGGTTAAGAAATTGTTCAATTGATTGAATCGGATGTGCTCGGAGTTGTGTAATCTCTTGATCGTTAACTAATCTTAATGTTTGTAAAAGGACAATAAAATAAACTATTGAATACTTTAGTAGAAAAGACTTGGGTTCAAACCGAACCTAGTCGAAAAGAAAAAAAGTTTGTAAAAACAGAAGATAAAACGAACTAAAACTGAAATCTACTAGCTACGGCTCCTAAAGGCTTGCCTACATATTAGCAACAACCTTTCTATTTATAATGATGTTTAGAATGTTGGGTCGTCGGGACGCCTCGTGGCGCAGCAGAAAAATAATATTCCGATAATCCAAACCAGGAATCCATGCACGAGGAATGAGTCGGGGTGAGAAGGGTATGAATGATTACCTTTAATCGTTTGAAAGTCAAAACCACATATACACATTATAACCATCATTTTCACATATCCAAACATATACTAAAGTCATTAAGCTATCAAGCCATATCACATGGCAAGATCTATACATCTCAAAACATTCCATAATTGCTAGCCTATACATGCCATATACTAAGATACAACTTCCAAAAGTACCAAAATAGATGTCTGATAGTGTGATTGAGTCGCTGACGATCCCCGGATCCAAGCTAGCTTTAAGGACACTGTAAAATAGAAAAAGACTTCACATAGTAAGCTTTAAAGCTTAGTAAGTTCATAATATAACACAAATAACTCAACATTTCAAATTCAATCTGCAAAAATTAACTAACACATTGATCAATTTGCATCATCATTCAATCTCACTCATGACCATTACTCACTTTCATACCACATCTATAGATTTATGTACAAACATTCATAATGCTTTTCAATCCAATTCTTTTCATCAATCATTCACATAATCATCCATCTATTTCATACACGATATCATCAACCACATAGGTTCTGTACATGCCTGTACCATCACATATTTATTTATCACATTAACCACGCAATGATCAATGCCATAACTCGTTCAATCTTCTTTAAACGTTCAATGAACTCGCACACTTAGTGCCAATTACTTAGTTGAAGCTATAATATCATCGCACACTTAGTGTCATTACATTAAACTGAATTTGTCTCGGTATCGCACACATAGTGCCAAATAACATAATCGATGCTTTCTTTATCTCGCACACTTAGTGCCGTTCATCATTGTATCAATTTTATTTACACACACTTAGTGCCATATATCTTCAAACTCACACTTCACATTTTCGAACTTCACAAT
The DNA here is from genome assembly GCA_005393395.2 of Gossypium australe. Lineage (NCBI taxonomy): Eukaryota > Viridiplantae > Streptophyta > Magnoliopsida > Malvales > Malvaceae > Gossypium > Gossypium australe. The sequence continues at coordinate 67,427,013 of CM016615.1, forward strand.
CACATTTCCATTCATTTCAACACATAATAACATTGTTTAAACAATATGTATTATACACGAACTTACCTCGGACGTAGAAATAACAACACTAGTCGATCAATCGAGCACTTTGTCTTTGCCTCGATCTCGATCTGAACCTCTCTTTTCTTGATCTATACATATTCAAATTTAGCTCATTCATTGACAAAATCATTCAATTCAATCCAAATACACATATTTAGGACATTTTACAAAGTAGCCCTCACATTTTCACATTTTCACATTTTCACATTTAAGTCCCTATTTCATAAAATCACCAAATACTCATTTTGACATTTAAGTCCCTATTTCACACAGAATTTTCACACATGCTTAATCACACATTGTAAACACTAAAAATAATATTAAAATATTTTTTCGACCTCAATTTTGTGGTCCCAAAACCACTGTTCTGACTAGGGTCTAAACCGGACTGTTACACAAACCATCCATTAAGGGGGAAAGAAACCCAAATTCGGCAATGACTTGGTAGAGCAGCCCAATCAATTTTGGAATAATTATTTAAGGGTGCTCACATGTGTAAAAAAATAAAAAATCAGGCCTAGTCAAACCCTATAGTTGCCATCCAACCCATGCCACAAATCAAGCAAGAATCAAGCTTGAATCATGAAAAAATCAACTCCTCTCTCCATGAAATATGGTCAGCCATGCATAGGAGATTTCTAAGGGGTGTTAATGCTATTTTTAGCAAACTCTCAAGTCCCCCCCATGTATAAATACCACCTTCATTCACCTCTCAAATCATCCCTCATCTCATAATTCATTCTCTTCTCTCCCATGCCTAGCCTTCTATTTCCCTTCATTTTCCCATTTTCTCTTTGAGAGTTCTTATAGCAAGTAGTTCTTGAGAGAAAAACTCTCTTGGCCGACCACCTTGAGGAGTAATTTTCATCGAAGCAACAAAGGAAATCAGAGGAAGCTACAACAGATAGTTATCAGGAAATCACCGAATTCATCTCAGAGTTTCTTCTTCCTTTCTCTTTTAATTGTTCTTAGTTTATAAACATGATTGCAAACTATTTTGTTGCTCTTTCATTAATAATAATGACTTAAAGTTGTTTCAGCTAGAATGGCTGCAATTCCTTGATTCGATTCATTCAAATTATGTTTAATTGTTCTGTGCCTCAATTATTTATGCTTCTCGTTAAAATCATTCATGTTGTTCATGCATTAAGATATGTTTGAATGCATTAGAATAATCCGAACCAGATAATGGTTAATTGACATAAGAATTGGAAGATGCATACTTAATTTATATTCGAACAAGAATAAATTAAAGGTTCATAATAATTCCAAAAGAACACTATTACCTTGCATAACTTTAGCTTTATATAATTAAATTGTTTCAAACTTAACCTATCCTTATTACTTTGCATGAATTCTAAGGAATCTTTAGTTAAACAGTGACATAGAAATATGCATGTTCTTCTAAGTGACAAATCTAATATCTTGAAAGAGCTATGATTTATGTAACAGTCTATTTTTCAATGGCACCGAAAATAGTGGTTTCAGGACCACAAATTTGATGAGTGAATCTATAAATATTATTATTTAATATTTACTAGTCAATTATAATATTATATTGAACTCTGGTTTAATGATTTTATAAATTGAACGAATAGATAACTGTAAGTGGTTGTCCTTAGGAGTCAACTAGTTTTGGAAAATGAGGTATTGGGACCTCGTTTCCGTAAATCAAGCCCGTAAATATTTTTATATTTCGGAGTTACTATAGTGGTGTATTGAAGTTCGGTCTAGAAATTTTAGTGATTTGATAATTAATTAAGGTAAAAGAATTAAAACGTAAAAGATGTAAAAGTTAATCGCTATAGATTTGAAATAGTAAAGGGACCAAAATGGTGATTAAACCATGGTCAAAAAGTCCAAGCGATGGTGGATATGATTAATCCAATAGCTTTTGGGCTATTTGCTTATTAAGTCCTAACTAGTTTAGGGTTAAATTGAAATTAAGCTTGTTTAGTTAAAATTTAAAATAATTGAATTATCAATTCTACAATTAAACCCTTCTTAAATGGTAATTATACTATTTTTATATAGTGGGGCAGTTAATAAGTGAATTTTTATATATTATATATATTAGTTCTTTTAAGATTAAATTAATAATAAAGTATTATATCATGAAATATATATAATAATAAGCAAACAAAACAATAGTGAGGGTTATCATATTCTTTCTCTCTTTATTGTTTGGTCGAAACCCCATTTTTCTAAGGTCTAGAACTTCGATTTTGCCATTTCTTGGTGCATGTAAGTATTTTATTGGTTTATTTATCATGAATTTTAAGCTTTGAGCTAATTATGATGAAATCTAGCTAGTTTTTGGGTTAAATTATGAAATCATCAAATTATAGAAATTATGTCATTGAAATTTTTAGATCATTTTGGTTGTATTTGGTTTGGGTTGAAGCTTGGTGATTATTTTTATTGAGTTTGTAAAGTAATTTTTAAGTAAATTGTAAATTTAAGGATTTATTGTAGGTATGCAAAATTATCATGTTTCTTTTAAAATTCCAAAGGTTTTGTTGCTGGTTTGGAATAGTTAAACATTTGTCTTAGTGGATGTATAAGGTTTAATTGTGGAAATAATGTTGTTTTAGTCTAGGGACCTATTTCAATAAAGTGTAAATGTTTGGGGCAAATGTGTAAAATTATAAATAAGAAGTTATATGTATTAAATTGAATAGTATATGAAATTGAGGTTAATAATTGAAATAAATTATATTATAGATCAAGATCAAGTAGATAACCAAGGAAAAATGAAAGTTGCGAAATAATCCCTAAACTTTTGCCATTACTGCAGTTTAACCCTGGTAAGTTCATTCGGTTTAATTTAATATGTTTTGTGATGGATATTGTGTGAAAAACTTGATTGTTGAACGTTAATTTAATATATTCAATGTTAAAGTGATGAGAATGGAAATAGTTAACTGTATATAACACTAATTAGTGAAGTTATCTCCTGCACCAGATGAACGTAAGATAGAGTACGATTGGCATGCTAAGAGGTTATAGTGCGCACTGTACGGGATTAATTTGAGACAAGATGATGATTCCTGTTTATTTCCTGTTCACTAAATATACTGAAGTCCTGCATTTGTTGCGGACTATCGTGTTATATTTACAGTGTTTCAGGCGTGTTATCGAGGGCAAATGTAAAGCCTTCGGGCTTGGAACTTGGTGCCAAGGTGTGTTACAAAAGGGATGTTAGCCTATGGGCTAGGCACTTGGTGTCGAGGCGTGTTTTCGGTTGGCTTGACTCGTGTGAGCATTTGGCGTGTTCGGATGGATAACTGTGTACTCATATCCGTTTATCATTCATCGGGCATTGCTTCTATTGAAAAATAACTTGTTATTGAATTATGGAAAGATTCTTCATAAATTTTTTGTAGCATTATGATTTGAATGAATGATCATATTCTTGTTTGAGTATAGACTCACCTACTGTGAACTGTGATGACAGGAAACTTTGATTATTAATTTAGTTATTTGAATTGATATGTTTAATTCGGTAAGCTATATCATTTTAATCGTTCAACTTACTACGCTTTACAAAAGCTTACTCATGTTCTTTACCTTATTCTTTTGTAGATAACATTTTGTGGAAAATCGGGCAATCAGATCAACTCAAAGAAATCACACTATCCAGAGATCTTTGGTAGTTTTTGAATATATATTTTTGGCTTATATGGCATGTAATAGGTGAAGTTGTATATGTTTTGAATAGGTCATGTATATTATAATGGTTAGATGGATGAAATAATGTTTATGTTTTGTAATGGCTAAATATGATCATGTCAAGATATTGTGTATTTATAGAATTGTTATGTTGTTTGGCTATTTGGTATAAACCTTATTTAGGTGTTAAGTTATGGTATATTTGAATGTAAATGGATGAGTAGAGAAATAGGAAGATTTTACTTGAATGTAAGGTACTTTTTGAACTTAAAAGCATATAATTGATATATGCTTGTGACTTGATATCATAGTCTAAATGTTGGATTATTTAAGTATTTAAATTGTGGTGTCAATGATGGCACATTGGTTAGGCACATAGGTTCATTGTTTTGGGATGTTTGAGTATGTTTGAATGTGTTTTGAAGGCTTGTAGACATGTGTTTTTGGAATGTCTTGGAACTTAAGCAATTGGGTTATAAATGGTTTATTTTAAGGGCAAACTTAGTAGCACACGGACTGGGACACGAGCTGGCTCACGGCCAACCCACACGGCTGAGTGCCCTTATTATTCTAGGTGCAGCTTACGCATAGTCTGGCACACGGCCTGCGACACGACGTATGACCCAAGTCAGTAAGTTATTCCGGTGGACACACGAACAAAGACACAGTCGTATTCCCATATTCCAAATATCCACACGGCCTGGCCACACAGTCGTGTGACCCTTGTTTTGAAAATTTTTGAATTTTCTCTGAACTTTCTGGTTTGTTTTGAATTGGTCCCTAATTGTTTCTAAACTATTTTTAAGGCCTCGTAGACTCGATATAAGGCCCAAAAGTGTATTTTTACATTGATTGACATGAATAGTTGAATAGTATTAATTAATTTGGAAACTTGATTCTGTTTGAAGTTAAATGTTCTCAATTGTACTATAATACTTCATAACCTTAATCCGACTACGGAGACAGGTTAAGGGTGTTACAATTTAGATTACAAGTTCATAAATGATCGAGATGCCTTGGGATTTTTCCAGAACATTGTTAACCATGATAATGAATGAATTAAATTAAGAGCTGTAATTATTCTAGCTTATTCATGTTATTGTTTTTAGAACTTCTAAATTGCTGCTAAACCATTCCATTGCATTTAGTTTATTTCATTTGCATATTAGTTATTAATTTAATTTTAACATCCATTACCCTTAATTATTTTATTTTATTAACCAATTATTGAATTATTAATTTTACAATTGCTAATTAATAGATACAATCCCTGTTGAGACGCTACTCTTTTTACTTACTTATTACTTGATAACGATTGTGTATACTTGCACATTTCGTCGTGGACCAAGTTTTTTGCGTCGTTATCGGGGACTGTTAATTTAATCATTATTTGTGAAATTATTTCTTGCAATTTGTGTTTTTATTTTTATTTAAGTAGTATTTTATTTTTTTGTGATTTTTTTTCATGTCTTTATGAGCATTGATCAAATCATCGATTTACTCCCTGTAGACTCTAAAATCGAGTGGCCATTTAGAAAAAAGAGACGAGAAAGACTAGCCCAGAGACAAGCCATAGAAATGGACCCTGAAAATTGAAACGAAGTTCAAGGGAATGGAGCTACTAATACTCGTAATCAAATCAGTGGCTGGAGCAGACCGGTCGGGTCGTCACTAGCTGTAACACCCCTAACCCGAATTTGTCATCGGAACAGGGTTAAGGAGTATTACCAGAGTTTACAAATCAAACAGACAGAAAATGTAAACATTTCATATCATTTAGCATTCATGTCAAAAACCAATCAAAATTATACATATTTCCCCTTATACAAGCCCTCGATGCCCAAAATGAGCATTAGAAACAAGTAGAGACTAAATTGGATACTCAAGGTTTTTTTCGAAAAACATTGAAATTTTTCAAAGCTGTAGGGGTCACACGACCGTGTGACTCACACGGTCAAGAGACACACCCGTGTCTCAGGCCGTGTGGGCATTTGAAATAGGAACACACAGCCGTGTCCCAGCCCGTGTCCATGTCCGTGCCCGTGTAACTCTCTGACTTGGGTTACACGCTCGTATGCTAGGCTGTGTGAGCATACTGACTTGCATTCTTAAGAAGATACAGGGGACACACGACTGTGTCACCTAGCTGTGTGTCACACACAGCTGAGACACACGCTCGTGTCTCTGCCTGTGTGGACGAAAATAGGTCATTTTCCAAGCCACATTTCTCACCCAATTTGGTACCAACTTAAACACGATAATTTGCACATCAACAAGCCATAACAAGGCACTCAAATCAAGCTAAAATCAAGTCTTAAACATGTATTATCACAACATACATCCAATATGCCCTTAGGCACCTCAAATGACAACTTAAAAACATGTCAACCAAATATCCAAATTTACCTAGATAACCAAATACATATATGCATAATTGTACCAAATATACTATTTCAAACCAATCATCAATATACCTATAAGTTTTCTATCATTCAACCATATTAAACACACATTAAATATGATAAGGCCACACACACATATATATATATATACATCAAAATATACCAAACACAAGCCAAATAAATGATTAATCTCAACAAAACACTTATATGCCAACATTGGCCAAATTAACATATACATGTCATTATAACCGGAATTAATTTATTGAAAGTACCAAAAGGGCCGATGGATAGTGTGAAATAGCTCCGACCAGCTTCCAACCCAAACGAGCTTCCGAATAACTATAACACATGGAAAATAACACAGAGTAAGCATTTAAGCTTAGTAAGTTCGTATAACACGGAATTTAACTTACCATATATCTATAAAATAGGTAAGTAAACATAGCATATCTTAACCAATTTGGCCAAAAGCCTAAACACATGATCACCAACATATTAGCCATAAAAATCACATATAAGATCCAACAAACATGGTTGAATTCAAAAAATAATCATATTTCATGTATTTCATATAAATACTAGTAATAGTTCATATCGAACTCATATAATCTCGTAACAGAATTGTGCCCGTTGAACCATTTAAAATATCATTGGATACACGAGTAGTACACACGAGGTGTACTGAACTATTGTAACATCCTAGATTAAGGGTTAGGCGTTTGTGCATAATTCATGAGTTAGTAGGTTTTGGCAATGTTTGGAAGTGTATTAAGGGTTTTTAAAATTCTAGGATGGAAGAGAAAGCTTAGAAAAATTATTGGTTTCTAAGTAAAAAGGGGAGCTAGGTAAATGAGGCTTGAAAAGAAACTCCGTGTGAAGCATGACACAAGGAACCATGTGGTAAAATGGCATGTTTTATGAATTATGTATGAATGTGTTATGTGAATTCTAGAAATAAGGAAATGTATGGAAATGTAAAGAAATGTAAGGAAATGTATGGAAATGTATGGCAATGTAAGGAAATGTAAGGAAATGTAAGGAAATGTAAGGAAATGTAAAGAAATGTCTTGTCTTGGAAATGTAGGGAAATGTCCTGAAAATGTATGGAAATGTTAAGCTTAAAAGAGGAAAGTGAACATTTTTGGAAACCTGGAAATGCATGGACATGAACATTTTTGGAAACCTGGAAATGTAAGGAAATGATTCAAAAATGGAAAGTGAACATTTAGGAAACTTGGATATGTAAGAGAAATAAAGGAGTTTATTCACATAAATATGTGAATAATAAGAGATAAATAAAGGAGTTTTATTCACATATATGTGAATAATAAGAGATAAATAAAGGAGTTTTATTCACATAAATATGTGAATAATAAGAGATAAATAAAGGAGTTTTATTCACATAAATATGTGAATAATAAGAGATAAATAAAGGAGTTTTATTCACATAAATATGTGAATAATAAGAGATAAATAAAGGAGTTTTATTCACATAAATAGGTGAATAATAAGAGATAAATAAAGGATTATTTTCTAAGGAGATAATTGAGGAGATAATTGATGGATTAAAGGCTTTTATCTTTTAAATAAAAGAGATAATATTATCAAAAAGAGGAGTGGTGGCCAAGTAAGGGACTCCTAGGCTGATAACTTTGGCTATAAAAGGAGGGCAGGAGGGCTACTCATTCACTTTTGCTCCCTCTTCCTCTTTGCCGAAATTTTCCTAGCTCTCTCCCCCTCTCTGCCGAATTTTTCTTCAAGCAAAATCCATCTTTTCTTCTTCTATTTTCTTCTCTGTTTCTACTGTCAAAGCCGAATCTTTGTTGATTCTAAGTAAAGGAGCAATCAACTACAACATCAAAAGGGTTTCTTCAACTGTCGAATACAAGGATCAAGGATCTAAGGTAAGATAAATTTATTTGATTAAAGGTTATGATGTATATGTTAGATTAGATCTAACATGAAGATTTCGACAGACATATAGGGCAAGGAATCCTCTTCAGATTTGGAATTTGTATAGTAAGTGATATTCGGCCAAGGCTTAATTTTGGTATTTGGAATTATTTTTCATTATTTCAAAAGCCGAAAACTCACATGATTACATGAATTAGTGTTAGTCGATTCCAAGGAAAAGGGATACTAGCAATTTTGGGATTTGATTTACAATCATCCAAATCGGCAAGCAAGGAATTAACAGATCTAAAGTTAGATCGGGATTTTCGGGATCTCAAGGAATCTATTAAGCGAATCAGGTGTGTACTCACACTAATTTTCAATATATTATGGCAATGGTTATTTTAATATATGAATATGCATAAGAATGAGAATGTGGCTAAGTGCCACATATGTGGCAAAAAAAGTACCCAGGTACGTTTCCTACTTCTGTTAGGATTATGAATGTGATATACTTGAACATGTGAACAGTAACATGAATGAAATTTAAGTATGCTGAATATGTTATAAAAATAATTTGGGGCATTCGGGATATATGTGAAGGGAGAATTGAAGGTGATGACTACGGTCTCACCAACGAAATATGTTGACTACGGTCACATTGCGGAATTTTGGTAACTTCGGTTACAATATTTGACTATAGTGTCTAATGACACAACGTATAAATTTGACTATAGTGTCTAATGACACAACGTATATGGGCGATGAGCACGTCGACTGCAGCGACTGCCTTCGATGGTGTGTAGCGGATGGAGGGTTGACTTAGTAGTCCCCACGGTGTGACTGGCAGGTACGGGTGGTGTGCAGCGGATGGACCATTAGGCTTGGGTTGGGTTGCATCATTTATTTTGATATGAATATGAATTTGACATGAACATGTATGCCTGATTTGTTGGATGTTAGTATGATGTACACATTGAGTCTGTTGACTCACCCCGTTGTGGGAACTATTTTCAGGTGATGAACAGTGACGGACCGGGACGGTAGACCTTGAGGTGGCCATGCATCAATTTGAAGATTTTATTTATTTTGGACCTTATTTCGTTTTAGAACATTTGATTTTAATATTGGGTTTTATTTGATGTAATAAGGCCATAAGGCCCAAGTTGGATTTCTTTATTTCTGCTTTATTTTTTTTAATTATTTTGTTACAAATGATTGTTGGATTAAATTTTAAGTGAAAATATTTTATAAACCTAAAGAAAATTATTTTTGTCACCTTAATAAAATTGGGTTTTTTTTTTAAATTAATTAAATGGGTTTCCCAACCTAAGCCCAATCCAAAACAATATCTTCTAAAATTTACAAATTTTCTCTAAGTAGCAAAGAATTTGAAAACCGGTTTACTTAAGGAACATACCAGATCCGGTCAGGCTCGTGGGCCGGGTTTGGGGTGTTTCAGTTTGGTATCAGAGCCCAGTTTTTAAACTCTCGGCCTGTGGGCTAAGGCCCAAAACGTTTTCAAAGCGAGCCAAATGATTATCTTTGAAAAATAAGCAGGTTTTCTGGCATGGCACCTAAGTCTCCGACCCGCAGTCCATCAGGTAAGTACCCCTATCCTTTGTGTGATTTATATTGTGAATTGTAGAAGGGTAGAAATGGAATGGAATGTAGATTAGTGAACTAGAATCTATTGAACCGTAGGACTAGTCTACTCAAACACAAATACATAAGACTTAATGCACTTAACAAACCTATGGCTAAGTCACTAAGTTAGGGTGTGGTAACCATTGTGCGCATGTCTAGGATTGGATCCGGAAGAGCCTGGTACTTAAGCAGTCCTAGTGACTCACCTCCTCTTCGCAGGAATCCTACCTGGTGCGTAGCTACGGTTCACCCTAACCATGAGGACTTATTCATAGGCTAAACCCAATAACTAAAACCCGAAAGGGACTAGCCATGTTTTTATGAAAACCCTAGTTTTAAAACTCTTAAAATTACCCTTATAATTTGTGAGAACTACTTTTACAAAATTTTCCGAAAAATTCCTGATTTACAAAAATTACCAAAATGCCCCTAGTGGCAAAATTACAAAAATGCCCTTGGTTTCTAAAATTTCTGTACCACCCCGATTTCAATAAAATTTTCCTTACTTTACAAAAGCACCCAAGAATCTTATTTTGCAAATATCAAAATACCTTGATTTTGGTAAAATTACAAAATTGCCCCTAACCTACAAAATTACCAAAATGACCCTGATTTTTAAAATTTTTGCAACACCATCAACTTGGAAAACAAATTCTCAAAAAGAACCTTCAAAGTTTTACAACTTTTGAAATATCCCTAATTTATCAAACTTTACAAATTTACCCCAATTTGTGAAAAATTACCAAAATACCCCTGAGGTCAAAAAATTACCGAAATACCCCGGATTTCAAAAATTTTTCCACATTACCCCGAGACTTTGAAATTTTCAAAATACTTTTTGACAAAAACACCAAGGAACGTCTTCTTCGAAAAAAATTACGAAAATGCCCTTGTAGGACAAAATTACGGAAATACCCCTGGGTAGTGGAAAACAACAACAATAACAAAAACTACAACGTTTCTCTGAATGAACGAAAGTTCATGTTTGTTTGATGGATGAATGAATGAATGGAAAAGACTGTGTGTTTGTATGAATACGAAAGAACCACTCTTAAATTCTTCTCATAAAACTTCTTCACGAATAAAAAGTGGGACGAAAGTACTAATGCATAAAACTTTGTAATCAGATTAAATCGCAACGTTAGAAATGAGTTCTAGGGGATGTGAACTTAGAGATTGTGCCTAGAAAGTATGATGGTTCTATTAAGATCAGAGTGCGCAGTGTAAGCATAGTGCGGTGAGAAGGATTGTACGACTGTTAATAAGTAATTTCGAGGACGAAATTATTTTTAAGGAGGGTAGAACTGTAACATCCTAGATTAGGGGTTAGGCGTTTGTGCATAATTCATGAGTTAGTAGGTTTTGGCAATGTTTGGAAGTGTATTAAGGGTTTTTAAAATTCTAGGATGGAAGAGAAAGCTTAGAAAAATTATTGGTTTCTAAGTAAAAAGGGAAGCTAGGTAAATGAGGCTTGAAAAGAAACTCCGTGTGAAGCATGACACAAGGAACCATGTGGTAAAATGGCATGTTTTATGAATTATGTATGAATGTGTTATGTGAATTCTAGAAATAAGGAAATGTATGGAAATGTAAGGAAATGTAAGGAAATGTATGGAAATGTATGGAAATGTAAGGAAATGTAAGGAAATGTAAGGAAATGTAAGGAAATGTAAGGAAATGTAAAGAAATGTCTTGTCTTGGAAATGTAGGGAAATGTCCTGAAAATGTATGGAAATGTTAAGCTTAAAAGAGGAAAGTGAACATTTTTGGAAACCTGGAAATGCATGGACATGAACATTTTTTGGAAACCTGGAAATGTAAGGAAATGATTCAAAAATGGAAAGTGAACATTTAGGAAACTTGGATATGTAAGAGAAATAAAGGAGTTTTATTCACATAAATATGTGAATAATAAGAGATAAATAAAGGAGTTTTATTCACATAAATATGTGAATAATAAGAGATAAATAAAGGAGTTTTATTCACATAAATATGTGAATAATAAGAGATAAATAAAGGAGTTTTATTCACATAAATATGTGAATAATAAGAGATAAATAAAGGAGTTTTATTCACATAAATAGGTGAATAATAAGAGATAAATAAAGGATTATTTTCTAATGAGATAATTGAGGAGATAATTGATGGATTAAAGGCTTTTATCTTTTAAATAAAAGAGATAATATTATCAAAAAGAGGAGTGGTGGCCAAGTAAGGGACTCCTAGGCTGATAACTTTGGCTATAAAAGGAGGGCAGGAGGGCTACTCATTCACTTTTGCTCCCTCTTCCTCTTTGCCGAAATTTTCCTAGCTCTCTCCCCCTCTCTGCCGAATTTTTCTTCAAGCAAAATCCATCTTTTCTTCTTCTATTTTCTTCTCTGTTTCTACTGTCAAAGCCGAATCTTTGTTGATTCTAAGTAAAGGAGCAATCAACTACAACATCAAAAGGGTTTCTTCAACTGTCGAATACAAGGATCAAGGATCTAAGGTAAGATAAATTTATTTGATTAAAGGTTATGATGTATATGTTAGATTAGATCTAACATGAAGATTTCGACAGACATATAGGGCAAGGAATCCTCTTCAGATTTGGAATTTGTATAGTAAGTGATATTCGGCCAAGGCTTAATTTTGGTATTTGGAATTATTTTTCATTATTTCAAAAGCCGAAAACTCACATGATTACATGAATTAGTGTTAGCCGATTCCAAGAAAAAGGGATACTAGCAATTTTGGGATTTGATTTACAATCATCCAAATCGGCAAGCAAGGAATTAACAGATCTAAAGTTAGATCGGGATTTTCGGGATCTCAAGGAATCTATTAAGCGAATCAGGTGTGTACTCACACTAATTTTCAATATATTATGGCAATGGTTATTTTAATATATGAATATGCATAAGAATGAGAATGTGGCTAAGTGCCACATATGTGGCAAAAAAAGTACCCAGGTACGTTTCCTACTTCTGTTAGGATTATGAATGTGATATACTTGAACATGTGAACAGTAACATGAATGAAATTTAAGTATGCTGAATATGTTATAAAAATAATTTGGGGCATTCGGGATATATGTGAAGGGAGAATTGAAGGTGATGACTACGGTCTCACCAACGAAATATGTTGACTACGGTCACATTGCGGAATTTTGGTAACTTCGGTTACAATATTTGACTATAGTGTCTAATGACACAACGTATAAATTTGACTATAGTGTCTAATGACACAACGTATATGGGCGATGAGCACGTCGACTGCAGCGACTGCCTTCGATGGTGTGTAGCAGATGGAGGGTTGACTTAGTAGTCCCCACGGTGTGACTGGCAGGTACGGGTGGTGTGCAGCGGATGGACCATTAGGCTTGGGTTGGGTTGCATCATTTATTTTGATATGAATATGAATTTGACATGAACATGTATGCCTGATTTGTTGGATGTTAGTATGATGTACACATTGAGTCTGTTGACTCACCCCGTTGTGGGAACTATTTTCAGGTGATGAACAGTGACGGACCGGGACGGTAGACCTTGAGGTGTCCATGCATCAATTTGAAGATTTTATTTATTTTGGACCTTATTTCGTTTTAGAACATTTGATTTTAATATTGGGTTTTATTTGATGTAATAAGGCCATAAGGCCCAAGTTGGATTTCTTTATTTCTGCTTTATTTTTTTAATTATTTTGTTACAAATGATTGTTGGATTAAATTTTAAGTGAAAATATTTTATAAACCTAAAGAAAATTATTTTTGTCACCTTAATAAAATTGGGTTTTTTTTTTAAATTAATTAAATGGGTTTCCCAACCTAAGCCCAATCCAAAACAATATCTTCTAAAATTTACAAATTTTCTCTAAGTAGCAAAGAATTTGAAAACCGGTTTACTTAAGGAACATACCAGATCCGGTCAGGCTCGTGGGCCGAGTTTGGGGTGTTTCAACTATAATCCGTCAATTCATATTAATGCATGCTCATACGAGCTCTGAATCAGTAAGCTCTCACGAGCTGTAAATCGGGAAGCTCATACGAGCTGTGGTGTGTCCGTAACACATGCAGGACCCAAACCAAATCGATAACCCTAATGACATGTCATTTGTATCCTACGAATTTCTAAGGTTCAAACGAGACTCAGTTTTCATTGGATATGCGATCAAAATTTATACATAGCAATTATACAAATCACATACATATGATTCAATTAAAACATATAAATACTCAATTTAATTATACGAACTTACCTCGACAAGTGTACATAAACATGGAGGCGACTAATACAATATTTTCTTTTTACCTCGATCTAACTCTGTACGAGGTCTGACAGGATCTATACGAATAAATTCAACTCATTTCAATATAATTCTCATTCAATTTAAATCCAAAATGGAATTTTGGCAAAATTACCATTTTGACCTACACTTTTAATTCATTTGTAATTTAATCCCTAGGCTCGAAAAATGAAATTCATACAATTTAATCCTTACTCAAGCCTAGCCGTTTTTATACATATTAATAGCAGCCCATATATTTCATAAAATTCACAAATTTTACCATAAATTTATCATCTTTTTCAATTTAATCCCTAATTGATAATTCCATCAAAGTTCTCTTTGCAAAAGTTGTTTATCTAAAAACAACAATTCATTTTCTATTATCAAAATTCAAAATTCAAGCATATTCATCAATGGAAAAAACCTAATACTTTAATAGTTTTGCAAATTAATCCCTGAGCTAACTAGATTAAGCCATTACGATCTTGGAAACATAAAAATCATCAAAAATGGGACAAAATACATACCTAATTGAGCAAAATAAGCTTGCCTAAATTTCAAGCTCCCATGGCTAGTTTTTTTTTTTTTTTTGGTGGAAGATGATTAGAATGGATGATAATAGTTTATTTTATTAATTTATAATAAGTTTAATCACTAATTTCCAAAATTAACCTTAATATTTCATTCAATTTCCAATGACGACTATTCATACTTATCCACTAACCACTTTAATGGCCTATTTACTATATAAGAACCTCCAATTTAAAATTCTATAGCTATTTAATACCTTCAGCTATTAGAACTCAACTTTTGTACTTTACGCAATTTAGTCCCTTTTTATCAAACTAAGTATGTAAACGATAAATTTCTTAACAAAATTTTTATACGGTATTTCCATCATATTGTAGACCATAAAATAATAATAAAATAATTTTTTTGACTTTGGGTTTGTGGTCCCAAAACCATTGTTCCGATTTCATTGAAAACAGGCTGTTACACTGGCCCGGACCGAACCTGTAGCAACCGAACCAGCTCAAGGTGTCGACGGCTGTGACGGTGGCATTCTGGTGGCAAGAAAATGGTCGGTGGTAATGGGTCTTCGGTGGTTGAGAAGTGGAAGAATTATACTCCTATCGGGACTCTACTAAAGAATTTTATTTCAGATTAACTATTCCAAAAATAATATTATTTTAATAGGTTTAAATTTAAATTTAAATTGATGTTTATCTTGTAGATAAATATTCTATTAATTTAATATTAAAGTAATTAAATTTAATCATAGTTGAACTCTTTAAACTCTCTCTATATAAAGAGAGCCTGAAGTCATTATTTGACATACACTTGGATTCAAGATGAAGTTGTAGAAAGAAAATTCTCTAAAGAAATTATTTCAAAAAAAATTCTGGAGATATTTTTCTTATTTACAACTTGGCCCAAAAGTTTAGAAAAATTATGAAATTACCCCATGAGTAATTTTTGTGAAAATTTTTCTGATTCGAAGTGAGCCCACACTTGGCAGATGTGAGCTTGAGGATAGCGGAGATGTAATGCCCCAATTTTCTTATTTCGGCTTATGTGATTTTGGAGCACAAAAATATCTGTAGGTGTTTCTGAAAATTAATTGTCACACAACTGTGTATCTGCTTCAGTGGTTAAGTGTTCTAAGAGTGTGTGAGAGGTCTCAAGTTCAAGCCCTGCTTTTGGCATTTTTATGATTAAAGCCTTAACTAGGTTCAATAGGCTTATAATTTATTATTCGTAATATGATATCAGAATGGGTCTGCTGGTCTAGTGGTTAAGTGGAGTGTTAGTGTTGCAATGGGCCTGGAGTTCGAATCACTGCTCGAGAGAGAATGTTAATCTTTTTACTCGTTTTCCTAGAAGAGTTGTGCAGAAGCTGGATTCTGAGTAGTGGATTGTTAGTGGGTAGTTAACTAAGAGAAGATAGGGGAGTTGGGATTAGGGGTGGAGTTATCGGGATTATCTTTGTTTTTCTTTATTTTATTCTTTTCAAAATTCGTTCTCTCTCTTTCTCTCCAAAATTCTGACGCTAACTTTCTTCTCCACGTTTCTTCTTCGATCTTTTTTGCGGCTTCCTGTTGGATTTTTTCCCAGTCAATCATCGCTCTTGCGTTCGTAGCCCTTTTTCATCTGGTAAGTGATCTCTTTTGGCATTCTTCCTTCATTTTGGGGTCTAGCAACATTAGTTTATGGTAGTTAATCGATGTGTTCTGTGTTTATGAGAAGATCAAGGTGTTGGGGTTTCCCAGTCGGCGCTTTAAATGTGCGGATTAACGTTTCTCGTCCTAAGGTAAAATTTTAGTCAATTTAAGTGGGTTGTCCATCACTTTTGGTTCGGGTTGATGTCGTTCTAATTGTTTAATTCAGGGTTCATTTGGTTAATTATAGGTTCTGAAGTGTTTGGGGTTCGATTTAGCATCAAACAGTAATAGGTGTGTACCCGAAAGCGCAAAAAATAAGGTTTCGGCGAAAGCCGAAAACCTCACTGTTGACGCCACACGGGCGTGTGGTCGCCCGAGTGGTAGGTCGTGTGCAAGGCTGTGAGCCACAACACTGCTGTGTGATCGACGAGCCCGGCTGTGCGCAGGCGACACGATCGTGTGATGGCCGAGCGAGGCCTGTGCAAGACACAAGCTCAACCAATTGGGCCTGGTGGGCCACACGGGTGAACCACACGAGCGTGTGGGATTCTGGGCCAGGCCGTGTGATCCACATAGCTAAGGCTAATTTGGTCTGTGTGGGCCCACACGGGCAGGCCACATGGGCATGTGAGCCCATTTTTCTGAAAAGTTCTGTAAGGTTGCACGGGTCACCCAAGTCGACTATGGACTTACTGTAGGGTCGGTAAGTATTACTTAGACCCCTATAGGAGTTATCTATCTATCTGATTTCTGTACCAAACATGAATTATGATATCTGAATATATTTACTTTTAGTTGAGTAATAGCATGACATTATTTGTATGTTGCATTGCATCGGGGTGGGTTGATAATATTTGGAGGAAGTATCTGAAAGGCTATTAAGCTTGTCATCTGGCAGCTCGGCTGCAATTATCTGATTATGTGCCGCATTTCGGTACAGCATGGTGTGTAGGGATGGGTGGGTTGATTTTATCCCCACATGGTGTGTAGGGTTGGACGGAGTTGGTGTATAGAGGCGGGTGGGTAGGACTCTGTTATTCTGCTCTGTTCTGCATATTATATCTGAAAGGGGCTAAAGCCCTAGAATATATCTGACTTTGTATCTGAGTGGGCTAAGGTCCACACCGATTCTGTAATGGGATCAGACCCGAACTATGAATATGTGACCATTTTTTGATATTATGCGGTGTGCATGTTTTCTGTGTGGATTACACACTGAGTTGCAAAAACTCACCCTTTTCTGTTAAATCTACTCAGGTAATCCCCAACTTTAGACGGATAGGGGCAGCGGAGGACTCAACAGTGACCACTACTTCTGCCTCACAGTTTGTGTACTTATTTTACGGTTTTGCTTATATCTGAGAAAGTTTTATGTAATTATGGCCTTTACAGATTTCTGTTTAAATTTGGGATTTGCAACGTTTACGGTTTTACCGGTAGTAGTAGGAAAACTCGGGTTTTCAATACGAACAAACGTTTTATCAAAATACACACAAATTCACTAATTATTTTAAAAAGCATCCGCCTCGTATAACGTTTTGAAAACGGATAAGGATTGAAACAAACAACACGATATTAACGGTAGCATAGGATAACGAAGAATGGTTTTATCGTAACTACGTTTTCTAAATCACTATCATGTGACATCGCCAGATTTGGCCATAATTTCTAGACCGAGTTTGGGGTGTTACAAGAGAAGACTGCTCGGTTGAAGCATTCATCTTAGATGAATCGAAAAGGTACAAATTTGATTAAGTGTTTATTACTTTAGATATCACAACCAAGTTCTTTTTTTGGAAAAAAAAAATTAAATTCTGGTTTTTCCCTAATTTTTTTTTCCGTTGTGTTTTCCAAACCTAATTTTCTAACAATAACATGTATATCGAATCAGGGTGGCCTATGGTCTTAGTCTCTTGTATTGAATTATGTAAAAGCAAATTTGAACTTCTTTTATATAACCATCTGTATATAATGAATGATGGTTATTTGCCAATTTACTAAATTTTATCTTATGTGAATTAAGAGTTACTCCTATTTTTCTCAATCTATGCCTTAATCCTTTTAATTCGCCGAGTGACATTTTGAAATGTATACTTTTGATTATCTTTTAAAAAAATACTACTTCATCGTCGTTTTAAGATTCTTTATTTAAAATCGTATTGGTGGACTTAACTACTAAACCAATGCCTTTGTTGTTACGAAATATGATTTATGTTTTTCAATAATATTTTCGTTCTCTGATTAAACAGTCGAATTGGGGTGTTACATCTCTCGCATTAATTGGATGATTCGACTAATAGGGGAAAATTTATGAAAGATATAAAATTAAGCAGCGGTGTCCGCAAGTATACAGGTCAAATTTTAATATAGGAAAGTGTTACAATGAAACACTCAAGGAAGTATTCTGAGGATCGTACCCAAGGGAGGTTGAATTAAACTAAAACTTATTTTCTACACTAACAAGGCTAAATAGTAATAACCTAAAACTATAGTACGAAAAACCAAATTAAAATTAATTAATCGAAATAACATAAATTAACTAAAACTAAAGAAAATAAATTAATAATCGAAATTAATCCAATTAACTAAGTAAAAGATTAACTCATTTCAGTGTTACTAATTAACTTCATAACTTGGGTTTTATTGAGTTAGCTATTAATTAACCAGTTATTATCTTTCAGCCTCTAACTAATTAACTAATCGACCAATACACATTTATCTTTCGACCTCACTTTCTTGACTGAGATAAATTACGATTTACTCGGTAAACTTATCCTTCGACCTTATTTATCCTAAATTACTTTTTAGGATCATCAATCCTAGGGTTTAATTGCAAATAATTTAAGCCAACTAACTCAAACTCAAACCCTAATTCTTCTGTTAATTATTCTAACATCTAGAAGCAATTATCCCTAATTTGACATTCCACATGCAAAGCAGGAAATCAAATAGAAAAAGGGAGTAAATAAATTGATCTATTTCGATATTGGTTTGTTCGCGAAAGTCGGATTTCCTTTGAAAGTCATGAAGACAATCCAGATTGCAATTAAAAACCAAAAAGAAATAAATAAAAACTACTTAAATAAAAGCTTGGATCAAAATCAAATCCAAGTTAAACAAAGAAATAAATTCTATTTTGTAACATAAAAAAGACTAAAGTGAAATAAGGTAAACCCTAAACTAAACTAAGTGGCTCACTTGGCCAAGCCTTCTAAAGTGAGGCTAAACACATCTATTTATAGCCAAAGTTTTCTAACTTAATTAGGTTAATTACAATACTAAAAACTGATAAATGCTTATTTTGTGAGTGAAAACACCCTTAACTTAATAATTATTGTACGTTGTTTGGTGTCGCGACACTGCCTTTCGATGGTGAATTAATTGGCTTCGAAATCCAGTGTGGTGACACCACATCCCAATGTCACGACGCTACCATCGCCCTTCACGTTCTCAGCCCGTAAATAGTTTCTTGCACACTCAATTGATTGGTTAGTTCATCCCTAGGCCCGTATTAGCCTATTAGATTATCACATGGCTAAAAATTACGTAAAAATGCTTATTTTGTGGAAATTATACTTAAACTAATAAAAAGAGAAAATGTAATAAAAACATGTAAATGTGCTAGAAAAAAGGCTCGTTAAGTGCCAAAGATACTCTAAATTTCCACAACGAATTATGGTAGATCACGATCCTACCACGAAATATCGCTTAGTATTAATTTAAACATTAGACAACCAATGAGCTACATTTTCTTCCATTTTTCTTTGTTTGAAAAAATCATATGAGTACAATTATACAAAGTATATTAATGTAATCAATGATTTTTTTTTACTAACCAATCTGTTCAAAAAAAATTCTAAGCGTACATTGACGAAAATACTACACTTAGGGCACCAGATCCAACATAGTTTTGTAGACAGAGTTCAGGAGAAATGAATTTGATTGAGGCCTGCTTAAACATATCTTATCATCATTAGGTATGGATTACGAAGTATGATTTGAGTTTAAGAATTTATTGTGGCATGTACATCGAAACTCAATTGATATGAAAAATGTTGGATCGCCTGTATGCCCCGTGGCGCAGGCGGAAAAATTATTCTGGCGATTCTAACCAAGGATCCATGTACGAGGAACGAATTGGGTTGAAATAGGGTTCAAAATATACCTTCTTTAGTGAAAACGTTGAAAGGATGTTGCTGATTCGATGTCAATTCCAAGCCACAAGAAAAACGTCCCAGCCTCTACGTAGTTCACCCTGTCAAAAACGAATTAATAGAGAAGGCAAACGGAAAGTTAAAAAAAGGAATTATATTCTTTCCAAAAGAATATTAATTTCCAAGTCTTTTATATTTTGACTGAAATTAATTAATATAATTGTTTATAATAATAAACTCGATAAAATATATACAATTAATATTTTGTATGAATCAAATTCATATATTAATTATATTTTTTCCAAAAGAATATTAATTTCCATGTCTTTTATATTTTGACCGAAATTAATTAATATAATTGTTTATATTAATAAATTCGGTATAATATATACAATTAATATTTTGTATGAATCAAATTCATATATTAATTATATATATGTTCTCTATTTGTGTACAACAAGTTTGTACATAAAATGTGTTTACTATTTAACTATCAAATTAAATTTAATTCATTTGACAACTAAATACAATACCAAATGTATTTGGGTTCTGTTCGTTTCAACTATAGGGTGTGACCCTGTAGGCTCTTGTAACGTTGGTAGTAATACTAGAACATTTCTAACATTACAAGTAATGATTGGCATCTAGCAATGCATCATTGCCACCCAAGTTAGAATAAGTCATGGTTCGACATAACATTTCTGTGATAATATTTTCATGTATTATATCATTTTATCCTTAATATCTAGACTGGACACAAGTCATGGAATAGTCACACTTGTATAGTCCAATCTCAAATTTCTTAATTTTCTAAGCAGACTACAACAAACAAATAAGTGTCATATCTCATATCAACTTATTCAAGCATCGCCATGCATTTCTAGTCTCACTCTATCAAGAGGCTTAAGATATTGCTCCCATTATGTAGGATGGATAAATCCTATCTTGATCAACCATATCCCGCTACATGGATTGTGGTATATCCAACATCAGTCTTTATAGTACAACTTGTTACGAAAGACATTTTGACTGTATCAAAAATACGACTCACGATGTTGGGACAATAATAATCTCAAGTTTGAGGATCATATACATAGTTATCACTATGAGTAATATTGTGACTATTACATAATAATCCAAGAAACATACTCATAGCAGGTTAGTCCAATATATTGTTCTTTAACATATACTCATGTATTGATTTTGACATCCCTATGTCAATGACAACTCGTTGTCATCAATCAACTACACATTAGTCTCAATGCATTATTGTTGTCCAAGCCCACAATAATACTTGACTAAGGACCTTTTTAAGAATAATCATATTTTCTTGGGACTTTATTATAATTCAGTTTATTTAGATACATAGAAAAAGAAACTGAAATAATAATAACAATACCTTATATTAATAAACAAGGTAAAACGAGTATTTGATTACAATCATCTCATGATTGGTCTTTAGGCATACTTTAACAAAAATATTATACAATTCGTGCATGAGCTCAAAGTTATGCGATGAGTTTAGTATTTAAATGTACCACTTCTTGTTCGAGTCTAGGTCCTGGTGTAACACCCCAAACCCGGCCCATGCGATATGGTCGGATATGACATGTCACATGAGAAAAATATATTTAAGTCCTTTTCATTCGTACGTAAATAGGTATTGATTTGTTAAAATCAAGAAAAACAATTTTGATTTTAAATATTTGACAAAATATTACTAACTTCGAAGATTGATTGATAAATCGATAAATTTGAACTAATGATTTTACAAACCGTGACTTTTGAAAAATATTGATGAAAATTTAAGAGAAAATTTTCGAGTTAAAAATATTTATATAAGTTTATTATAAAATCCATTTGTGTATCCATTTTAGAAAATCTTTATTTAAGTTTTTAGAACAATCTCATTTAAAGTAACTTGAGCAAAATATAAGTACGTCAAACATAAAGCAAAATAAAATAATCCAGAGGCCTTATTACATCATTTAACTCAAAATAGTAACGTAATAAAGTGAACGAAATAGAAATCTAAAGTCCAAATAAAACCATTTCTGAAGTATGGCCCCCACCAAGTCATCCATGGCCTATGTCCACTCACTGAGCATTACCTGCAAGTGTTAAGGAAACGGGGTGAGTTACTAGAACTCAGTGTATAATCCTCTTACCGTAGTCCACTGGGCCAGAACCCATTTATCAAAATTTTGGGCCTAAGCCCCTTTTACATAATAATGTATCAAACAAATCAAATGAATGTAATGCAACCCAACCCAACCTAATAATCCATCTGCTACACACCACCCGTACCATCCCGTCACACCTATGGGGATCAAGTCAACCTACCCCGCCAAACACACCATCGCATGCATTTTGCCATTTATAACATATTTTGATTGTGGCCAAGCCACCAGAATCATAGTGAATCATATTAACAAACATTTTTGCGGCAGTGCCACCGGAATCACTTCTCTTCAACATTTTTCCCATCCCAAGCAAAATTATATAAATGCAACATACATAGTAAATCATGATATCTACAAATATAAACAACAATCATTAATTCAGAGATTCATTACAAAAATTCGGCCCATTATAACACTTTGCAAATCGGCCCATTAGGGCCATCTATCAAATCGGCCCATTAGGGGCATTTTCGTAATTCAGCCCATTAGGGGCATTTTCGTAATTCTCACAGTGTTAATACCGATTTTGAAAAATTTATCAAAATAGTGTAATTTAGGCCAATTTCCCGGTTTACGCCATATTACGATTTTAATCATAACGATTTATTTCCAATTTGATATCGAATCTTAAAACCCACGGAAAAACGGTGTGAGATTACACACCTGATTACGG
This sequence comes from Gossypium australe, assembly GCA_005393395.2. NCBI lineage: Eukaryota > Viridiplantae > Streptophyta > Magnoliopsida > Malvales > Malvaceae > Gossypium > Gossypium australe. The sequence continues at coordinate 67,450,128 of CM016615.1, forward strand.
TAAGTACTAGGCCTTCTTGACCGTCAACACCTATGATATCATAACACTCGATTAATCTAACGGACGAGATTTTTATTAATCCAAAACTAAACCAAGCGATCTATAATACTTACTCTCAAAATTGTGAACGGCCACGATTTGTCGATTCTCACCGGATGATGGTCCACAACCCGGTGGAAAATCCCAAACCGCCGATACCGCCCTTCGTTTGAATTTAGGAGTAGGAATCGTAAATATACTCCTTTTGAGTTCTCCACTCACCTTTCCTTTCGAATCGGCACCACAAGCCTCCATTGGTTTAAATCTTAGTCAGAACGATATTACGATATAAATATAGATTGTCTAATGACAAAGGGTTCGGCTTACCACTAAATAAGGAGAGAATATTGAATGATTTCTCCCCTACCAACATAATCAATTATCCAACCTTCAATCTGATTAACACAACAACCAAAAGAGATATCAAATGGACTATGAAAGAACTTCTTACCTTAATCAATGATAATCCCGATTCCCACAATTGTCTTATGACTAGAGATGATTAGACGATGATGTGGTATTCGGCCACCCTCTGTATCACTACGAAACAGATATTGATCACAACATGAGAGTGATGGGGAGAGAGATGTTTTGATAGGGAAACAAGATAGAATAACCGAATAATTATGAACACATATATTCGACTAGGAAGAAAAATGAAAATAAAATGAAATGAAAAGAGGGATATAAGGTCACTTACCGATTCGGTCAAGAAGAGATTGTCCAAGACGAAAAGAAAAGAAGAAGTGAAGAGATGGGATGATAATAAATTCGGTTTTAGAGGAAAATCAAACAAGAAAAAGTGATCTCAAAGTGATGTCGATTTTAGAGAAGAGAAAAGATTGATGAAATGGTCAAAAGAAAAGAATGGATGGATGAAGGAGTGCTAGATTGTTCGGCTATCAAAGGGGAGGTGGGCAAAAGATGAGTGTTTTGGCCAAACAAAAGAAAAAGAATGCACAAATGTGCTAGGAGGTTTTGGCCAAAGCAAAGAAAATAAAATGTTCACTTTGGCTTTGGAATTTTCGGCAAAGAGGAAAGAGATTGGAAAAATTAAAAGATCACCCAAAATGCTAGGAAGAAAAAATAATCACTCAAGTACCAAAATTCACCAAAATGCTAAAGAATTTCGGCAATCCCTTATTACCTCTCAAAATCGTGTGCACCAAACCAAAAGGGTCAAAAATTGACCATAAAAACATTCCAAAACATTTCCCATGAAAAAGGCCAACATGCTCCCTTATCTTGCCTTTTTCTTTTGATTCTTTCCTTCAATATCCCTTATCTTCATCCTTACCATAAACCTTAGCCACCTTTCCATAATTTAAAAAGTCCACCTTGCCTAAAATACCATCATGGCCGACACTCTCAATGAATAGCACAAAAAAAAATAATCAAAATTTGTACCAAATGCTCATTTATGCTAGCCATTTATTCCATAAGCATTGAGGCCACTTACTATATCTCCTTAAAGTGCTAAAATACCAAATTTTTACTAAGGCTCAAATAAACCCCGAGCCTTCTTAGGACCTTAAAACATACACGATTAATAATTTAACTAGCCTCGCGCAAGATATAATGCAACACATAAAATTCTAAATTTTGGAATGTTACATCTGGCTTGGGTAAGGGGTATTACAAAGTCTTGTTCCATTATTGAGTGCTTAGGATCAGTCAATTCTTTTTCTTTTTGAGAGTTAACGGTGAGGATTGGTTTTTCTTTTTTGTAAGTGCTTTGTGTTTTAAATAATAGATAAGCTGAAACAAAGATTTGAACGAGTCATTCGAACATCAAGAAGATCGATGGTCTAAAAAAGAGAAACCTATGGTCGAGATGAATGATCAACTTGCTCAAACGATTAAAGCTCTTCATAAGCAATATGTGTCAGATGTTCCCTATCTAAGAGCTATGAACCAAGTACCTATTATTCAAAATCTACTAATGTTCAAGAAATTGAATGCTAGTGGTGTGGTAACAAAGGTCATCAAGCTTTACAATATTCAATTAAATGGTTGCCCAAAGAAGAGCTTAAGTGTGATTTTATGCTTACTGTTGAGTTTAGATCTAGCATTGCTCTTTGCTCTAAAGTCAAATTGAAATAGATGCTAGAGATGATACGCTTAGTGAAAATTGTGATGATAGTGATAGTGAAAGTGAAAGTCAACTTTGTGAACTAAAACAAGCTTATAGGGAGAATTGTTTCCTAAAATCCATGAATTTAGGAAAGTTAGAAATGTTGTGTCCTCCTAAAGAGTTGTATTGTGATGAATTAAATGTTCAACTTTTCTTTTCCTCAAGCTAGCATAACTCAACCTGAATTCAAATAAAATAATATAGGTGTTTTGGCAGGTTGCGCTCAAGCCTAAGCTTAAATTTTTTATGTCACATTGACTCGGACCAACCTATAAAACCTTTGCAATTAAGCCCTTACTTCACGTGTCAGGTTGAAAAGTTGACTTATTTTAAGGGTTTTATTAAGTTAAAGGTTAGTAGTTTTTTTTTTTTTTGAATCAATTAAAGGTTAGTAGTTAGATACAGTTTAAAGGTTTAGACCTAGGTCTTGTTTGATAAGTTAAAAAATTAATGATTTGTTTGAAAAACCATTAAAAATTTTCATTTCATTGAAAATGAAAAACTTTCAACATTTAATATTTTAAATGTGTTTGATAATTATTTTAACTTTTTACTTAATAGCTGATTGAATCTTAGCACCTATAAAATTTAATAGTAAAAACTTTGCACTTAATTTTTCAGAATTTAAATTTCCAATGTATCAAACACACTCTAAGTGTTGAAAAATTAAGTTTTGAATTTAAGTTATGAAATCATTTTGATATATTACTTAAAATTAAGTATTGAATATTATTATATTGTTTGGTAAAGGTAAATTTTTACGTATCAAAATTTTTTATTTTACATTTTTATCCTTAATTTTTAAATATTTTATATGATTTTAAATGAAATAAAAAGTTTAATAACTTTAAATATAAATATGAAATAATAGAAATAAATTCCATGTTATTAAATATAAAAAATAAATAATGTAAAATTCAAGTTTAACCTCTTAAAAGAAAATAATTAATTTAAATGATGATATAATTTATTTGCTTTGGTCTCTAAAAGATTGAAACTTTTGAACAAACTTGAATCCGTTTTTTATCTGCTTAGAAAAAATTAAAAGAAAAACAATTCATGAACAAGAAAAAATCAAATATTAAAATAAAAGTACAAATAATTCTTATCACAAATTTTCATCATCATGTTTCAGAGTTTTTTTTTTAAATAAAAGAATAGATTAAAGAAGTAGAAAAATAAATAAAATTAGATAAAAGAATACTTTTTATCATATACTTTTTATCTTGATGAGTTATTAAATAATTTTTTTTTAAAATAAATTTCTAAAAATATTAATTTTGAATGGATTGATTTTTTAATAGTTTGTCAAATCCAGCCTCATTTAGTGATAATTAGAAGATTAAAATTGATTTAGGAGTATAAGGTTTATTAGATCATTTTACTAAAAAAAATGCTCATTTCCTACTTTATTTACGGAAATAGGCCACTTTAAACTTTATTTATCGGAATGGGCTAAAATTACAAAAATGCTTCCACGTAGGCATTTTAAGGGGAAATTTCAGAAAAGCGCGTCTTTGAGGGAGCGTTTTTGCCATCTCAGGAAAAAGCACGCTGACGTGGACACACTTTACTGACATGGCAAAAACGCTCCCTCAAGGATGCGCTTTAGCCCATCATTTTTCTAAGGTTAGGGCAATTTGCATGTTTAGTGCCTAGGGTTTATGGGTTTACAGTTTTACGGGTTTAAGGTTAGGGTTTTGTTAAAATAAATTAGGAATTTATTTGTGGGGTTATGGGTTAGGGATTTTAACAAATAAATCAAGGTTTAGGGTTTTTAAAAAAAAAATTAAATTAAGGTTCAGGGTTTTTTTAAAATAAATTAAATTAGGGTTTAGGATTTTTTTAAAATAAATTAAATTAGGGTTTAGAGTTTTTAAAAATAATTTTGTATTTAGGGTTTTAGGGTTTTTGTAATAGTTTTTGGGATGAGTCTTGAAAAAATTTATATTGACAAGATGGATTTTTTTTTGTCCAGTAGTTTCTGAAAAAATAATTTTAAAAAGACGGTTTTGAAAAAGTAGTGTAAAAAATGCTCCAAGCAGAATGCACTGTCAACAAAAGTACTGAAAAAAGCTCCCACGTGGATGCTCTTCTTCTACAGTAGTTTCTGAAAAAATAATTCTGAGAAGATAGTTCTGAAAAAATAGTGTCAAAAACGCTTTAAGCAGGATAAACTATCAGCAAAAGTACTAAAAAAAGCTCCCACTTGGACGCACTTTTTCTACAGTAGTCCCTGAAAAATTAATTTTGAGAAGACGGTTCTGAAAAAATAGTGTGAAAAACACTTCAAGCAGGATGCACTATCAGCAAAAAAGTACTGCAAAAAGCTCCCACATGGACGCTCTATTTCTATAGTAGTTCCTACTTGGCCTTAGGCTATAAATGAGTCAAATTTCATTCTCATGTTGCATAAGTTACAGCAAGAAAAATTAGAAAAGTTTAGAAGAATAGAAATTGAAGATGAGTGAATGTATTAGTGTTGTTATTTACTATGATGGTGAGGTTCGTGACACTGAGAACAGTGTTGTTTTTTTATTGGAGAACACAACGCGACTGGTTTTTAAACAAAACATAAATTTGATAAAACTTTGTAAAAGAATTAGGCACAAAATCTTTGGAACGACGCCAATGAGAGTTTCATCTATTAAGTATAGATTTTGTGCTTTGGTTGATGTCATGACATATGACTCATTTGATATCAAAGGTGGTCGTAGCTTGGAGGTGATGGTGCAGACTCATCTCGCTAGTGGATCACCTTATCTTGAGTTATATGTACAATTTTCATCGCCAAATGAAGCACTTGCAACTTCAACATCTACTGCTGTTCGAGAGGAATACACAACCCCTGCCCAACACTCTGTTAGTGGAAGGCAAAACACAGAAGCACCCGTGTTTAGTGGTAGTATAGAATACACAACCCCTGCACGACACTCGGTTAGTGGATGGGACATGCACCTCGGTAGGTTGATGTTCGATACTGGAAATACGTACTAGGGAATGACATCAACTTCTAGTGGTTGGAAATCCACATCTGATTGGGGACGTTACGAAACGTCCACAAGAAGGGATGATGTACTCCCTACGACGTCCACCAACGAGGGGACCTCGTACGCTGCAAATGATGGTGGGTTGGATGATGAGTTCGATGTGGATCCACCTCGAGAGCCTGGCCCGGATGGTGCAGAAGTTGCATTATTTTCTGAACCAGAGCCTGTTCCAATCGAACCTGAAGACAGTGAAGGGGGTTCAGATGAAGAAGAAGAAGATCCGTGATTCACGGCGTACTCGCCTCTAGCCCATATGCATAATATCGATCTATCGACAGATGATGGGTTAGAGTTTCAAGATCTACCACACAGAAGGCGTGACCATACAAGTTCGTCATTAGATTCGGGTGAATTGGAAGTTGGTAAGGAGTTTTCCAGTAAAGATAATTTTTTCGGGGCATTGAAACAATATAGCATCTTGAACAGGGTTAACTACCACGTGGTTAAATCCAAATCCAAAAAGTTCGAGGCCAAGTGTGCAGTGTGAGACGGTACATGTTCATGGAAAATCATGGCTTCGGTTAGGAAAAAGACAGGGTTGTGGGAGATAAAGAAGTACAAAGGTCCACATACATGTGTTGTCGGTACAATATCACTGGGTGTTTAGGGTTTTTGAATATTACTATTATTATTTAATATTGCATTATTTAACGTACTTCGTTTATAGGTGTTTCACAATATCATCCCAAGATGGACTCAGATATGATAGTTGGCTTAATACTACTGATAGTGAAGGTGGATCCTAGGACTTCAGTGTCGGTCTTAATTGCCAATATTCGTAGCCAATTCAGGTACACACCTTCTTACCACAAGGCCTAGATAGCTAAGCAGAAGGTGTTGGAAAAGATGTATAGTGGGTGGGATGCTTCATATAATGAGGTGTGATAGTGGTGTCAGGTATTGGAGAGGTACATCCTAGGTTACATAACAGTCCTTGAAATAGACCCTGCATACTACAACGACCGCTTGCTCCGTGGATGTCAAGTGTTCAAGTGTATGTTTTGGAGCTTTAAGCAATACCAGGACGCATTTGTGTACTGCAAGTCATTGGTACAAATTGACGGTACCTTTATGTATGGTAGATATACCGATCGGCTATTGCTAGTTGTGGCACAAGATGGCTATGGGAGAATCCTTCCAATTGCGTTTGCAATAACACCAGGGGAGTCAAGTGACGACTGGGATTTTTTTCTTTCTAGGTTAAGGAGGCATGTCTGCCCCCAACCTAATATCTGCATTATATTGATCGGGGCACTGGAATACTAGCCATAATTGAGCGACAGGGAAGCCTATGGGATCGCACACACCATTGGTATTGTCTAAGGCACGTTGCGTCCAACTACTATGGGAAATATTAGTCTACCACTGAACGACGACAAGTGACCAACATGGGTATTTAATCTCCACTAATATAATTTCGTTTGTAATATTTAATTTATTCTAAATGGAAGAGTGGTATGTAATTTTTGCTATCAACTTATATTGACAGGGTACGAGATTAATAAAGATCGTTTTCATGAGATGTTGGTGATTTTGCGGTCAGTTAACAATCAAGGCGCAGACTACCTCTGTAACATACCTTTTGATCAGTGACACAAGCATACGACGGTGGCCTACGATATGGTCATATGACCTCAAACCTAGCTGAATGCATAAATTCTATTCTAAAAGGAACGCGTCATTTACTGATAACCTTAGTTGCTCAGGAGACATATTTCTATTTGGCAACACTGTTTCCAAAGTGAGCAGCGAGTTATAAATGCCAAATGCAGGGAGGTCATGTATGGTGCCAGAAGGTATTGCAAGAAATTAACAAGGCAAAGTTGCGGGTCAACACCATGCACATAGTGTGTCACGATCGCGACAACATATGGTTTTGTGTGACGGAGTTCGATAGACCGAACCAAGGTATTACTGGTGGAGAATATCATGTACACCTGAGAAATAGGACTTACGACAGTGGGAGGTTTAACGCACTTCGTTATCCATGCGCTCATGTAATTGCAGCTTGTCAGAATCTCCATTTGGATCCCATGAGTTATATAGATGATGTATGTACAACGTGTGGAGACACGTATTCCTACCGGTCCTAGATGAACGTAAGTGGTCATCTGTATCGCTTACTTCGTTTAAGTTGTTACCGAATAGAGAATTGCGTCACAAACCAAAAGATTGGCATTGCTCGAATAGAATATGTGATCATATGGATATCTGGGAAAAAAGGAACCAACATAATTTGTGTAGATGGTGTAAGAACCTAGGTCATACAATTTGAACATGTCCAAATCGAAATAGTTCATAATTGATTAAATGAAACTATGTTGCATTATTTCTATTGCCTTATTCAAAATAACTTCTATTTTATTAAATAAAAAAATATAAAAATAATTGACTATTAAAATATTTAAAAACAACTTCTATTTTATTAAATGAAACAATATAAAAACAATTTGTACAAATATATTAAAAAATCAATGCATGTGCTAGTCGGAATCAATGCCACATGGGGGTGGTTCACGATTACGCGCTAGATTCCTTCTTAGTTCAGCTTCCGACGGGGGTTGTGGTTGTTCAGGTGAGGGTTGTGGTTTTTCTGGTTGTGGGTGTTGTGAGGATGACCCACCTTGATAAAACAAAGAACACGGAGGTGTTTGCATCACCCACAGCAGAGGTGCAGTCCCTCCTACAATGATGGCCTATATATCATCGGTTGAGTTAGAGACATCAGGAAAGGAAATGCACCGGGCCATGTATTTCAACCTAGCATAGGACTTGGAAAAAGAAACATATAAGGGTTAGGATACATATAAGGGCTAGGATACTCAACTAGCATAATCTGAAGGGGCTGTGGTGTGGGCATTGTCACTTGAGCTGTTGGGCCCAGTGGTTGCGTGGGCGCTGTTGATAGGCTTGACCCTTAATCCCTTCTCCTTGGATTTAAAGGGCCCCATTGTTGTTCCCTTTCGACACAAAATTCTCGACGCTTCTACTCTTCGGAAAGCAAATATGGCTTGCCATGGATCCTAAACCATGGCATGTAATCTGACTCGCACGCTAACCTTGTGTAACACCCCTTACTCGTATCCAACGTCGGAACCGGGTACGAGGTATTACCATGCTTAACTTACTCAAACATACAATCTCATTCCTACTTAAAACATCTCATTCAAAACTATAACGTCCCTCTTATAAGTCTACTAGACCTTAAACATACATATGGAATAGTTCGGGACTAAACCAAAAACTTTTGAACACTTAGAAAATTTTTAACAAAACAGGGCCACACGTCCGTATGATGAGGGACACACTCGTGGGCAGGCCGTGTGTGCCCACGTCCCTAGTCCGTGTGGATTTTATTTTTTATTTCAAACCTACAGGGGTTTTCACACGGCCGGACAAACGCCCGTGTCCATGGCCTGTGTCGCTCACATTGCCATGACACGCCCGTGTCTTCACCCGTGTGTGAAAACCTTCACATTCCGTTTATGACGTCATCATCCCATTTAGGTTACACAGCCAAGGCACACGCCCGTGTCTTTAGACTGTGTGACGAATTAAATTCCTAAATTCAGGTGCAGACTTCACATGGCCCCGGCACATGCCTGTGTCTTAGGCCGTGTCTCCCATACGATTTAGACACACAATTGTGTCCCAGCCCGTGTGTTTACTACTAGGCATACTGGCTTACCAACTTAGCATGCACGGGTACACACGGCCTACCAACACGCCCATGGGGCTGACCGTGTGTCACACACGGCCTAGACACATGCCCGTGTGTCTACCCGTTTGGACAATTGTAAGGCTATCTACCAAGCGAAGTGCCACCCTGAAATACAACCACACTTATACCATTTCATTTTAACACTTTACATGATCATAAGGCACTCTTAATGCCCAAATCAAGACATCTATACATAGGCTTACACTACATTCATCATGCATATTCTTTACTCAATTATCATCCTAAACACACAAGCATGTACTTCATGAACTTCTTCACCATTAAATATATATAACTTATCAAGTATTGGCTAATTTCCAACGGACATTTACAAAATGAATTGAATAACATTAATAGCCACACATTGGCTAACCAATATGACATACCACCAAAAATAACCAAGTTCCTATACATGTCATTCTCAAAATTAATCAAACTATGCTATACCAAAGAAAAGTTGATAGTGTGGTTCCGAACTCTAACGTCCCACGATCCCTGAGTTAGCTTGGCGATACTACAAGGAAAAGAGAAATGAGAGAGGTAAGCATGAAGCTTAGTAAGTTTGCTTGAAATAAATAGCAACATAAAGGCTCATAATGTCATCCATCCATTGCATTGAATAAAAATACAAAGTCTAAAGCACATTGTCATAACTTACTCATGCTTACTCTTACCAATTACATGTCATGTCACATATTGTAAACATTTCTTGTGAATTACTCAATGTACCTGTATCACTTCATCACATAGCTTTAGCACTAATTTCATCTCTATTATAAGCTTGACTATTTATCCTGATAAATCACTTGGAATACCCGAGGATACACAATCATCATCATACACATAAACACGATGCCAAAGTCATATCCCAGATATGGTCTTACATGGGATCACATCTCGATGCCGATGTCATATCCCAGATATGGTCTTATACGTGATCTCATATAGATGGCGATGCCATATCCCAGATATGGCCTTACACGATTTCCATATTCGATGTCGATGCCATATCCCAGATATGGTTTTATACGGGATCTCAATTCGGTGCCGAGGCCATGTCTCAGACATGGTCTTATATGGGACCTTACCAATCTCATGTCTTGATGATGATACCCTCTCATCTCTTAAAGTCTAACCGGGACTTCAACATCATCAATTTTCATCATTTTCTCACTTAACATCATTACTCAATTTCATAGAAATAAGATACATATTCACGAATATCAAGCATTTTAAAACTTAATAACATGATGTTGAATTTATCACACACAAACTTACCTCGATTCCAAAATAGGCAAATTTGTCGATCTAGTCCGAAACCTTGCCTTTTCTTCGGCCAAGGTTAATTCCTCATTCTTCTTGATCTATAATAACAAATTCACTCATTTAATTACCATATTAATCAATACGTTTCAATAATCATACTTTGGCACAATTACTATTTTGCCTTTAGACTTTCACAAAATTACGATTTTACCCCTAGGGTCGTATATCGATTTTCATCAAATTTCCTTATTAATCAAGCCTAGCTGAATACATTTTAAGCTTATAGAAACTCCAAATTCTCATTATTTCTCACATTTAACACCTATTTTATAACCTTTGCAAAATGGTCCTTTTAGGTGTTTTCATGGAAACACCTATCACAAAAGTTGTTTATTTAACAACTAAGATTTATTTTCTTCCATAAAATTTCAGAAATTAACATGAATACTCATATGGCAAAACCCTAGACTCTTAACCATTTTGCAAAATAGTCCCCTCATTAGCTAGATCATGATACAATGGTCCTAAAAGTACAAAAATCATCAAGAAAAATAACCAAAATCACTTACTTGCAAAGAGGACAAGTTGCTGAAAATTTTAAGCTTTCAAACCCTTATTTTGCTGGTATTTTTAGTGGAGAAGATGGAGAGAAAAGATGATATCTTTCTTTTCTTTATTTTATTTTATTTCTAGACAATTCATCACCTAATCCACCAATTTGACCAATTTTGACATATTTTTGTCCTCTATGGCCGGTCAACCGTTACTAGAGGGGTTAGTTGTACTTTAAGAACCTCCAACTAATATTCTATAGCTATTAGACACCTTTATCTTGTAAAATAAACTTTCGCACTTTATGCGATTTAGTCCTTTTTTGCAATTAAGCATGCAATCGTTAAAATTAATACACCAAAATTTTCATACACTCATATAATCATGCTAGTTTACATACAAAATTATAAACATACTTTTCTATGACCTCAGATTAGTGGTTCCGAAACCACTGTTCTGACTAGTCCCTAAATCGGGCTGTTACAATTCTCCCCTTTAGGGATTTCTGTCCTCGAAAATCTTACCAGTAAAAAGGTTAGGATATTGGTTTCTCATAGTCTCCTCGGGCTCCCATGTAGCCTCTTCTACCCCATGTCTTTGCCATAGTACTTTCACAAGGGTTATACTTTTGTTTCCCAGTTGTTTGACTTCTCGTGCCAAAATCTTAACTGGTTCTTCGCCATAAGTCATGTCTGGTTGGATTTCTACCTCTATTGGTATAATCACATGTGAAGGGTCTGATGGTAGCGACATAACATAGACACGTGGAAGACATTATAGATCTTTTCCAACTCTGATGGTAAGGTCAAACAATAAGCTACTGGCCCTATCCTTTCAGTAATTTTCATAATGTCCGATAAAACGCGAACTCAAATTGCTTTTCTGGCCAAATCTGAGGACTTTCTTCCATGGTGACACTTTCAGAAACACTTTATCACCGACTTGAAACTCAATCTCTTTCCTTTTCAAGTCTGCATAGGACTTTTGTCTATCAGAAGCAGCCTTTAAGCAGTCACGTATCATCTTTACTTTTTCTTCAGTTTCTCTTACCAAAACGACCCCATGAATCTGGTGTTCTCTGAGTCTGGTCCAATACAAGGGCGTTCGACTCTTACGCCCATATAAGGCCTCATAAGGCGCCATCTTCAAACTCAATTGATAACTATTATGGTAGGCAAATTCCACCAACGGTATGTATTTCTCCCAACCAACTACCTTCGAATTCTAAGACACAACATCGAAGCATATCTTCAAGTATCTGTATTACTCTCTCCGACTGCCCGTCAGTTTGCGGATGGAAAGCTGAATTAAAACTCAACTTTGTGCCTAAGGCCTCTTGCAACTTTTTTAACTGTGACGTAAATCTCGGATCTCTATCCAAAATAATCGACAACGGTACTCTGTGAAGTCTTACTATTTCTGTCACATACAAATCCCCCAACTTATCAAGCGAATAATCAATCTGTACTGGTATGAAATGGGCTGACTTCGTAAGTCTATCGACCACGACCCATACAGCATCCTTCTTTTTCGGTGTCAACGGCAAACCCATCACAAAATCCATAGTAATACGGTCTCATTTCCACTCGAGAACCATAATAGGCTGAAGTAAACCTGAAGGTACTTGGTGTTCAGCTTTCACTTGCTGACAAATCAAGCATTTCGATACGAACTCAAAAATATCTTTCTTCATACTCGGCCACCAATACCATTTTTTCAAGTAATTATACATTTTCGTGCTGCCTGGATGTATAGACAAACATCTACTGTGTGTTTCATGCAGAATTTTTTGAATAAGCTCATAATCTCTTGGTACACAGACCCTATCTCGAAACATCAAACATCCATCAGGACTTATTCGAAAGTCCGACTCAACATTTGACTCACATTAAACTCTTTTAGCTTGTAAATTGTTGTCACCTTTCTGAGCTTCGTAAATCTCTTAGAGAAACATCGGTCTAGCTCTCAACTCGACTAGAATAGAACAATCACCTGACAAAGCCATACGTGAATTCATGACTCTCAATGCAAACAAGGATTTCCTGCTCAAGGCATCGGTGACCACGTTCGATTTTCTCAGATGGTAGTCAATCACTAGCTCATAATCCTTTATTAGCTCTAACCATCTTCTCTACCTTAGATTTAACTCCTTTTGAGTCATCAAGTACTTTAGGCTCTTATGATCAGTGAACACCCGACATTTCTCACCATACAAATGGTGTCTCCATATCTTTAGTGCAAATACAATTGCGACTAACTCTAAATTGTGGGTCGGGTAATTCTTCTCGTGCAGCTTTAACTGCCTAGAGGCATATGCTATCACTTTGTCTTCTTGCATGAGTACACAACCCAATCCGTTCAAGGATGCATCACTGTAAACTACAAATTCCTTTCCCAGCTCAGGTTGTACTAAAACTGAAGCCTCAGTCAACAATGCTTTCAATCTCTCAAAACCCTGTTGCCACTTTTCTGTCCATTCAAACTTCACATCTTTTTGCAATAGCCTCGTCATCGGAGTAGCTATCATGTAAAATCCCTTAACAAATCGTCTACAGTAGCCAGCTAGGCCCAGAAAACTCCTAACCTGGGTTACGTTCCTTGGTGGTTCCCATTCAACAATCGCTGAAATCTTACTCGGGTCAACTCGAATACTGTCACCCGAGACAATGTGCCCCAAAAATCTAACTTCCTTAAGCCAAAATTCACTTTTACTAAACTTGGCATATAATTGTTTCTCTATCAAAATTTGCAAAATCGTTCTCATATGCTCAACATGATCGTTCTCATTCCGAGAGTAGATCAATATATCATCAATAAAGACTACAACAAATTTATCCAAATATGGTCGAAAGATGCAATTCATCAAATCCATAAAAACTGTAGGGACATTTGTTAGACCGAAAGGCATGACCAAAAATTCATAGTGACTATACCTTGTCCAAAATGAGGTTTTCGGCACATCCGAGTCCTTGACTCTCAACTAATAATATCCAGATCTTAAGTCTATCTTGAAAAATACCATGGCTCCCTTCAATTGATCAAACAAATCATCGATTCTTGGCAACGGGTACTTGTTCTTCACAGTTACTTTATTAAGCTGTCGATAATCTATGCATAACCTCATGGAACTGTCTTTCTTCTTCACAAATAATACGGGAGCACCCCACGGAGAATAACTCGGTCTTGCAAAGCCTTTGTCCATAAACTCTTGTAACTATGCCTTCAGTTCTTTTAGCTAAGTTGGAGCTATTCTGTATAGAGCAATCAATATAGCGCAGTACCAGGGGCCAACTCAATCTCAAATTCAATCTCTCTAACCGAAGGTAACCCTGGAAATTCCTCTAGGAAAATATCTGGATACTCACATACTATGGGCACTAATTCAATTCTTAGCTCAGTCTCTTTAGCATTCATCACAAAGGTAAGGTAAGCTTCGTACCCTTTTCTCAGGTATTTTTGAGTTAACATGGAAGATATCACTACAGGCAATCTGTCTTGCTCATCTGATTCAACACGAAGAATATCCCTATTTTCACATTTTAACTCAATGAATTTCCTTCCACAATTCACTATCACATCATGAGTAGTTAACCAATCCATCCCAAGATGACATCGAATTCATCAAACAGAAATAACATGAGATTAGCCGGAAAATAATGACCTCTAATCATCAAAGGGAAACATTTGCATACTCTATCGACTCACACACATTTGCCTAGGGGATTTGACACTTTTATCACAAATTTCGTAGACTCTACAAGCATGTTCATACTAAAGACTAATTTCATGCAAACATATGAGTGTGTAGATCCTGGGTCAATTAAAGCTATAACATGACTATCATAAAGAGAAAATGTACCCGTGATCACGTCGAGGGAGGATGCATCTTCGCAAGCACGAATGGCATATGTTCTCGCTGGTGCTCTACCCTTAGACCTTGCAGTCTGCTCTCTAGATATATTCTTACTACTTATTTCAATTCCTGAGTTTCTCTGTGGCCTTCCTCTAATAGTACTTCTCGATCTTGCACTCTGAGGTTTTTCTTTCTTACCCACCTTGGGGCAATCTCTGATAAAATGGTCTGGGGATCCACACTTAAAATAGGCTCTCTCTTTTGCTCGGCACTCCCTGGGATGACGTCTGCCACACTGTGGACATTCTGGTCCACTTGGTCGAGCGTTGGCAACACTAGCAACCGAAGTGGTCTGAGCTTTAGATCTCGAGTACTGTTTGCCCTTACTTCTGTTTGAACACCCAGCTGAAGTGGCTGATCGAGTAGTGAAATCTCTTGACTTCTTAGATGAGGATTAGAATGACTTACTCAGTTGTGTCTTCCTTGAGTCACGAGACTTGATTTCAGCTCTTTTTTTCTCTTTGACTAGTTCCTCGGCCTTACAGGCTCTATCTACTAACACAACAAATTCTTTTAGTTCTAAGACACCAACAAATAAACAAACATACTCATTTAACCCGTCCTCGAACCTTTTGCATATAATGGCCTCTGTCGATACGCACTCCCGAGCGTATTTACTAAGTCTTACGAACTCACGCTCATATTCGGTCACCGACATTCGACCTTGCTTTAGCTCCAAGAATTGCTTTTTTTTCTGGTCAATGAACCTTTGACTAATATACTTCTTCCGGAACTCTTCTTAGAAGGATTCCCAATTAACTTTCTCCCTTGGTACGACCGACACAAGGGTGTTCCACCACTGATAGGCCAAATCTCTCAAGAGAGATACCACACGCTTCATGCACTCTTCAGGTGTGCATGGCAACTCATTGAATACCCTGATGGTATTCTCAAACCAGAATTTCGCCCTCTCCGGATTATCATCTTTACTAGCTCAAAATTCCTCAGCTCCTTGTTTCTGGATTCTATCAACCGGAGACTTTTCTTTGCTTACTACCTCTACCACTTGGGGAATTACGGGGGTAGGCTGAGGAATAGGTGGGAGTGGAGGGGGTTGAACATTAGGATTTGCTCGAATAAATTTAGTGTACCAGTTGCTCATCATATGGAGAAAGGCTTCTCGAGCCACTTCTCCATGACCTAAAGTCTCGGGTCTACTCTCTACTGGCGCGGTCCCTTGCGCGGGAGTCGGCGCATTACTTGCAGCATCACCGCAGCTCGGTCAGGATCAGGATCCATTTACTATATAAAAACACAATTTAAATCGTTAGAAATCGTCACACTATCATTATGTAAATACTCATACGTATGGCATGTATAGCTAGACTCATACTTATGCTACGTTAGTCTGGGAATCGACTAAATCGTAGCCCTAATACCACTAAATGTAACACCCCTTACCCGTATCCAACGTCGGAACCGAGTACAAGGTATTACCGTACTTAACTTACTCAAACATACAATCTCATTCCTACTTAAAACTTCTCATTCGAAACTATAACGTCCCTCTTATAATCTACTAGACCTTAAACATACATATGGAATAGTTCGGGACTAAACCGGAAACTTTTGAACACTTAGAAATTTTTTACACAAAATAAGGCCACACGCCCGTTTGATGAGGGACACGCCCGTGTGGGCAGGTTGTGTGGTCACACACGCCCATGTCCCTAGTTCGTGTGGATTTTAATTTTCATTTCAAACCTACAGGGGTTTTCACACGGCAGGACATATGCCTGTATCTATGGCCTGTGCCCCTCACACGGCTATGACACGACCGTGTCTTCACCCGTGTGTGAAAACCTTGACATTCTGTTTATGACATCATCATCCCATTTAGGTCACACGGCCAAGGCACACGCCCGTGTCCTTAAGCCGTGTGGCGAATTAAATTTCTAAATTCAGGTACAGACTTCACACGGCCCGGGCAAACGCCGTGTCTTAGGCCGTGTCTCCCACACGGTTTAGACACACGGCCGTGCCTCAGCTCGTGTGTTTACTACTAGGCATACTGACTTACCAACTTAGCATGTAGGGGTACACACGGCCTACCAACACGCCCATGGGGCTGACCGTGTGTCACACACGGCCTAAACACACACCCATGTGTCTACCTGTGTGGACAACTGTAAGGCTATCTACCAAGCCAAGTGCCACCCTGAAATATAACCATACTTATACCATTTCATTTTAACACTCTACATGATCATAAGGCACTTCTAATGCCCAAATCAAGACATCCATACATAGGTTTACACTACATTCATCATGCATATTCTTTACTCAGTTATCATCCCAAACACACAAGCATGTACTTCATGAACTTCTTCACCATTAAATATATATAACTTATCAAGTATTGGCCAATTTCCAACGGCCATTTACAAAATGAATTGAATAACATTAATAGTCACACATTAGCTAACCAATATGACATATCACCAAAAATAACCAAGTTCCTATACATGTCATACTCAAAATTAATCAAACTATGCTATACCAAAGAGAAGTTGATAGTGTGATTTCGAACTCCGATGTCCTACGATCCCCGAGTTAGCTTGGCGATACTACAAGGAAAAGGGAAATGAGAAAGGTAAGCATGAAGCATAGTAAGTTTACATGAAATAAGTAGCAACATAAAGGCTCATAATGTCATACATCCATTGCATTGAATAAAAATACAAAGTCTCAAGCACATTGCCATAACTTACTCATGCTTACTCTTACCAATTACATGTCATGTCACATATCGTAACCATTTCTTATGAATTACTCAATGTACCTGTATCACTTCATCACATAGCTTTAGCACTAATTTCATCTCTATTATAAGCTTGACTATTTATCCTGATAAATCACTTGGAATACCCGAGGATACACAATCATCATCATACACATAAACATGACGCCAAAGCCATATCCCAGATATGGTCTTACATGGGATCACATCTCGATGCCAATGCCATATCCCAGATATGGTCTTATACAGGATCTAATATCGATGTCGATGCATATCCCAGATATGGTCTTACACGATTTCCATATTCGATACCGATGTCATATCCCAGATATGGTCTTATACGAGATCTCAATTCGGTACCGAGGCCATGTCCCAGACATGATCTTATATGAGACCTTACTAATCTCATGTCTTGATGATGATACCCTCTCACTTCTTAAAGTCCAACCGGGACTTCAACATCATCAATTTTCATCATTTTCTCATTTAACATCATTACTCAAATTCATAGAAATAATATACATATTCACGAATATCAAGCATTTTAAAACTTAATAACATGATATTGAATTTATCACAAACAAACTTACCTCGATTCCAAAATAGGCAAATTTGCCGATCTAGTCCGAAACCTTGTCTTTTCCTCGGTCAAGGTTAATTTCTCGTTCTTCTTGATCTATAA
This sequence comes from Gossypium australe, assembly GCA_005393395.2. Taxonomy (NCBI): domain Eukaryota; kingdom Viridiplantae; phylum Streptophyta; class Magnoliopsida; order Malvales; family Malvaceae; genus Gossypium; species Gossypium australe. The sequence goes on from CM016615.1 coordinate 67,468,225, forward strand.
TAACAAATTCACTCATTTAATTACCACATTAATTAATACATTTCAATAATCATACTTTGGCAAAATTACCATTTTACCCTTAGACTTTCACGAAATTATAATTTTACCCATTGACTCATATATCGATTTTCATCAAATTTCCTTATTAATCAAGCCTAGTCGAACACACAAGCATGTACTTCATGAACTTCTTCACCGTTAAATATATATAACTTATCAAGTATTGGCCAATTTCCAACGACCATTTACAAAATGAATTGAATAACATTAATAGGCACACATTGGCTAACCAATATGACATATCACCAAAAATAACCAAGTTCCTATACATGTCATACTCAAAATTTATCAAACTATGCTATACCAAAGAAAAGTTGATAGTGTGATTTCGAACTCCGACGTCACTCGATCCCCGAGTTAGCTTGGCAATACTACAAGGAAAAGAGAAATGAGAGAGGTAAGCATGAAGCTTAGTAAGTTTGCTTGAAATAAATAGCAACATAAATGCTCATAATGTCATACATCCATTGCATTGAATAAAAATACAAAGTCTCAAGCACATTGCCATAACTTACTCATGCTTACTCTTACCAATTACATGTCATGTCACATATCGTAACCATTTCTTATGAATTACTCAATGTACCTGTATCACTTCATCACATAGCTTTAGCACTAATTTCATCTCTATTATAAGCTTGACTATTTATCCTGATAAATCACTTAGAATACCCGAGGATACACAATCATCATCATACACATAAACACGATGCCAAAGTCATATCCCAGATATGGTCTTACATGGGATCACATCTCGATGCCGATGTCATATCCCAGATATGGTCTTATACGGGATCTCATATTGATGTCGATGCCATATCCCAGATATGGTCTTACACGATTTCCATTGTCGATGCCGACGCCATATCCCAGATATGGTCTTATACGGGATCTCAATTCGGTGCCGAGGCCATGTCTCAGACATGGTCTTATATGGGACCTTACCAATCTCATATCTTGATGATGATACCCTTTCATCTCTTAAAGTCCAACCGGGACTTCAACATCATCAATTTTCATCATTTTCTCATTTAACATCATTACTCAAATTCATAGAAATAATATACATATTCACGAATATTAAGCATTTTAAAACTTAATAACATGATGTTGAATTTATCACACACAAACTTACCTCGATTCCAAAATAGGCAAATTTGCCGATCTAGTCTGAAACCTTGCCTTTTCTTCGGTCAAGGTTAATTCCTCATTCTTCTTGATCTATAATAACAAATTCAAACATTTAGTTACCATATTAATCAATACATTTCAATAATCATACTTTGGCACAATTACCATTTTGCCTTTAGACTTTCACAAAATTACGATTCTACCCCTAAGGTCGTATATCGATTTTCATCAAATTTCCTTATTAATCAAGCCTAGCTGAATACATTTTAAGCGTATAGAAACTCCAAATTCTCATTATTTCTCACATTTAACACCTATTTTATAATCTTTGCAAAATGGTCCTTTTAAGTGTTTTCATGGAAACACCTTTCACAAAAGTTGTTTATTTAACAACTAAAATTCATTTTCTTCCATAAAATTCCAGAAATTAACATGAATACTCACATGGAAAAACCCTAGACTCTTAATCATTTTGCAAAATAGTCCCCTCATTAGCTAGATCATAAAAATATTGATTTTTATCAATTTCACGAACAAGATCCAAGAATAAGATTAGTTGATGGATGGGGAGGGGTAGATCTGGGGATCAACCAGTAGCGAGAGAAAGGATCGCTTCTTCCTTGAATTGAAAAGTTCGTTCAAAAAATTCATCTATCTGATTGATGAGCCATAAGACAATTCATGGTTCAGACGACTAAGTAAAAATAGAAAAGAATAAACGAATTGAGTTCATGGATTTACCTAAGTCAGGTTATGGACCAATACAAGAAAATATTTTTTTATATTCGAAACCAATTAATTATAAGGGGCAGTGCACGAGAAATAAAATCATACATAACTAAATAAAAAATTGAAAATGAAATGTTTTATAGCTTTAACAATTTTAAAAGAAAAAACTAAATTGTTTCGAAAAGCTTCAAAAGAAATAAAAAAATGGACCACTCAAAGCATTCTATTTCTAAAGGGAATAATAAAAGAACTTTCAAAAAGAAATCCAATTCCATGTTTGGGGTTGAGAGAACCATATGAATTGGGTGAAACTAAAAAGGATTCGATAATCAGTAATAAGATGATTCACATGATACAAGGGTCCTAAAAGTACAAAAATCATCAAGAAAAATCTCCAAAATCACTTACTTGCAAATAGGACAAGTTGCTGAAAATTTTAAGCTTTCAAACCCCTATTTTGCTGGTATTTTTGGTGGAGAAGATAGAGAGAAAAGATGATATCTTTCTTTTCTTTTTTTTTTTCTAGACAATTTATCACCTAATCCACCAACTTGACCAATTTTGACATCTTTTTGTCCCCTATGGCCGGTCAACCATTACTAGAGGGGTTAATTGCACTTTAAGGACCTCCAATTAATATTCTATAGCTATTAGACACCTTTAGCTTGTAAAATAGAACTTTCACACTTTATGCAATTTAGTCTTTTTTCGCAATTAAGCATGCAATCGTTAAAATTAATGCACCAGAATTTTCATACACTCATATAATCATGCTAATTCACATACACAATTATAAAAATAATTTTCTCTGACCTCAGATTAGTTGTTTCGAAACCACTATTCTGACTAGTCCCTAAATCAGGCTGTTACACCCTGAAACGGTGATCAGTTTGCAAGTAGGTATATGATCATACCGATTTTCCCACATTTTGATCTGATCCGAGAAGAAGACCGACCAATGCGTATTTGGTCGCTGTAAGTTGATTTTGTGCTTTTCATCGCGCACTTCAGGTGCCACGAGAATCGGTTGTCAAAATTCAAATTGTCGTAACACTCTATCCGTCTGGTGCATCTCAACGATAGCTTAGTTGACCAATGGGACCCTAATGTACCAGATGTTTGGATTCTATAGGAATTTAGCCGGAATCATTGCCCGAATTGTCGGATCATCGTATGGTGTCTATTGAAACTATATGAATGTGATAAAAATATTATTTATATACATAATACTAAATACTAAATACGAAACTACTATGTAATGTATATATATTTCATTTAATACTTACATGCGCTTCCGGCCGTTGGTTTAATAGAAGTCGTATATCTTCAAGAGCGGTAGGTATTCCAACATAACTCGCTGAATGGTTCCACCTAATTAAATAAATTTTTAGCATAAAATTATATTTTAAATCTATGTAATAATTGTAAAATCTAATATAAATTTTATCTCGTTAAAAGTTGGAATGTATATGGGTGGTTCACTCGAGTACATAAAAATGGAAAGTAAATCTGAGCCTATGATTGTAGTAGTGATAGGCAACCTCCATTTTGGCTTTATTTGGTTTCGTTGCCCGGTACATCTCCCGGTACAATGTCGACAACACGGTAGACCCCCAACTGAGTTCGCCATCTGCTCTAAAATCGACGAGTTTCAACAGCCACCTCAGATGTACGAGGTTTCGTGACAAGTCCGTCATCAGATAACCTCCAATCATCTCAAGGATATATGCCCGAGCGTATCGTATTCTTTCTACTTCAGTCGAATCATTCCCCAGCTCTAGGAGTGTGTCTCGTAACCAACCTTTCTCAATTCGACCTTCGTAAATATTATCCGGAATCGCACCCAAAAGATAGTAACATATGGCTCCCCAATCAGCAGATTAAGTAAACCCGGTGAATACGGACCCATCCGCTGGCAATCCCAATTGTAACTGCACGTCCTCCACAGTGATGGTACACTCCCCGCATGGAAAATAGAATGTGTGCGTCTCAGGTCTCCACCTCTCTATGAACGCGTTGATGAGTTTCGTGTCCAACTTGCACCCCCAGCCTATATTGGCCACGTGCCAAAAACCCGCTTGCCTCAAGTAATTTTCTATCAAGGGTGATGGAGGACCAGACATATTACGAATATAACATTGTAACACCCGATCTACTGACTGTTATAAAAAAATTATAAAATAAAAATAAATTAAAATTACATAAATGAAAAAAATTAAATAATATTCAAAAATTGAAATTAACCCTTACCATTTTTCATTTGTTCAACGGAGATATGTTTATGATCAAGATGAATTAATTCACCAGCCATTGCTAACACGACCAAATATCTTACAAATTACAAAAAAAAAATACTAATTTAGAAAAAAAATTAAAGGAAATAGTTATTTAAAGAGAGCTTTAAGAAATTTAGAGAGAAATTTGAGAGCTTTTTTGAAAATTTTGGAAGAAATGTTAAAGGAAATTTTGTGAAAAAAAAATAGGCAGGGGGCTTTTTATAGTTTTTTTTTATGACCATTGGCCCCCAAACAGTCAAATTTTTAAATGATCGTTGGGGGCCAAAAACATGAGCTAAAGCGCATCCTTGAGGGAGTGCTTTTGCCATGTCAGCAAAGCGCGTCCACGTCAGCACGTTCTTTGCTGACATGGCAAAAGCGCTCCCTCAAGGATGCGCTTTTCTAAAATTTCCCCTTAAAACGCGCCTACGTGGAAGCGTTTTTGTAATTTTGGCCCATTCCGGTAAATAAAGTTTAAAGTGGCCTATTTTCGTAAATAAAGTAGGAAATGGGCCATTTTTAGTAAAATAGTCGGTTTATTAGGAGGAATATTAAAAAATGGGTTAGGCCTCGGGTAAGGCACTTTTGGCCTGGCTCCAACCTGGCTCGAACTCACAAAAGGACAAAAAAACTACTATTTTATTGTTGTTTTAATGTTATTTTCTTGTTTTCTCCCTATTTTGCTATCATTTCACTATTATGTTACTACTATTTTATTGTTATTGTTTGGGTATTGTATAATACTTGTTTTATTGTTAATTTTATTTATTTATTTTAGAGGCATCTTAGCGTTATTTAAGCATACATATTTTTTAAAATTTATTTTCAATTTGTTAGGAAATATTTTATTTTAAATTTTTTAATATTTTTGATGTATTATATAAAAAATAATATAAAAAATTAATATGGGCGGGTCGAGTCGGGCCCGAATTTTAACATTTTTATCCGGGTCGGGCTTGGACTAAATTTTAGACCCATTTTCTGGGTCGGGCCCTGGCCTAGCAAACGGGCTTAAATTTTGTGCTGGGCTCGACTCAGCCCATGAGCACCTCTAATTGTTTACTTATTTTAAAAATATTTTTATTTGAATTTTTTTATTTTTTTGATAACTAGGCATTGTCATATGTTAGTAATCGACATTAGCGTGGCTTCTGTTAACGACCATGCCAACGTTGCCATTAAATATTAATAGTTAACATCAATCAAAAGATCTGTTTGGCTAATCTTGTTAGTTTAGAGCTCAATTGGATGTAAAAAGTTTAAAGGGGTTAAACTGATTTTTTTTATATAAATGTTTGATGGCTTATAATACCATCAAGCCTGAAAAAATATTACAAATTAAAATTATGAGTTAGTATTTGGTACACTAACATTGTACAAATTAAAAATTTTCTATGTGTCTCCTTTTTAAAAATATTTTTTAATGTTTTATTTTACTCTTATAGGACACTTGTTAACCCCTTAATTCTGCTTGTAGAGTCTAAAAGCTCCACTGACAGTATACCAAATATTATTCCTAAATATAATTGTGCAATTTCTAAAAATTATTGATAATTAAAAATTAAGTTAGAAATCAAATATACAATATTTGAATAATAAAAAGTAAACATATTATCTTTACAAATTTAAATTTTTATTATAAGGTTAAAAGATGCTTCAAGTCCTCGTGCACTTTGTATATTTAGAATTTAACCACTACTTTTATTTCAAGAATTTTAATCCCTCTACTTTTTTAATTTATAATTGCAAGTCTAATTGTTAACATTGTTAAAATTTTTCTATTAAATTCAAATTCATTATAACACCATTTTTTTATTATATGATTATCAAGTAAGTATTCTTTTATTTTAAAATGTTAGACGACCAAATTTAAGAATTTTAATAGAGTTAAAAATTTTGCTTGAATTTTGAAATATGAAAAAAGAGGGGATAAATACCTAGAAATAAAAGTAGAGAGACTAAATTCTAAAAGTATGAAGCATATAAGGACTTAGAGCATATTTTAATCTTTTTATAAATAAATTTAGGCTTAATACACACTTAACTCCCTAAAGTATACAATTTTTCTCACTTTGGTCCTTCAAGCTTTTTAAACCATTGCAGTCCTTAATATTACCAAGCATCATCAATTCAATCCTTTCGGCGATAAAAAACTACCAAGGATATCAAAATAATCATATGTTACCACATGTAATTTGACCATCACATAGTGATGTCATCAATTGAAAAACCTAAAAAAAATAAGAAGAATAAACTAAAAAAATTAATAAATTATTAAAATTATAAAAATATTACAAAAGATTATATAAATATAAAAAATTTACTATTTTAAAAAAAAAATAAGAAACATTAATATTTTTAAAGTTTTAGATAAATTACACCTAAGGTCACTAGATTATTAATAAGTTTATGTTTTGATGAATCAAATTAAAAAAGTTATAAAATTATCACTGAACTTATTACAAAAGAGCACGTGCACCATGATAAATAAATAAAGCTTACTTTAGACATTACATAGGTGTCCAAGCCAAAAAAACATATATTGTCATTAACCCTAGAAAAGTACTAAAAGTTGTATTTTAAAATATTAAAAAATTGATTCAATTTTTCTTAAATATTTTTAAAATACAATTTCTATAAAAATGATTGTGTTTTCAACTAAATAAAATTTTATATCAATTTTTTTAATATTTTAAATGTGATTAGTGAAAGTATACTTTATTTTAATATATAAAAATTTTACTCTACAATTTCTAATAATTTTTACAATATTTTTCAACTTCAAATAATTTTTATAATTTTTATAAGTTTTTAAAAGTTTTAACATATTTTTAAATTTTTTTAAATTTTATTGTAATTTTTATATTTAAAAATTAAAATTTTTTAGACGATTTGACATCATTGTGACGACGTCAATGTATGACACGTGTCAACTTATAATTGCCTTGAGATCCCAACTATTTCTTTTTAATGCCCAAAGGATTGAACTGGAACACCTAATAATGTTAGTGACTGAGCTTAGAATGTTTGATAATGTTAGGGACTAAAGTGTGCCAAAAGAATCTTTAAGGATCAAAGTGAAAAAATGTATACATTAGGGACCCAAGTGTACATTAAGCCATAAATTTAATACTCCCGTGTATTGCACGGGCTTTAGTCGGCTATAAAAACTAAAACCCTAGTGTTCCTTCCTCTTATTCCTCTCTTGGGCTGAGCCGACTAACCGAGAAGCTTGTGAACTCGATTTCTGTTTGGTTTGAAGGAAAAAAAGGTACTAAACTGAAACCTGTGAGCGTTCTTCCTGTTTTCAGTTCTGATTACTGTATTTTATTGTTAATTTCTAAGGCTCTACTACAAGTTGTCTTGTTTTATTGAAGATCATATCAAAGTTATCTTGATAATTTTATTTGATTTGTATACCTATTATTCTGTGTGGGCTTTTGTTGAGGGCTTTTATATTATTTTCCTAGAAAATTGAATCTGTTTGGAACTTTTTTTTAAAATATGTTTAGGTTTTTTTTTTCTTGAATCTAAGGAAAATAATCTCATAAGCATATTTGTGTTTGATTTATTTGGCCGAAGGCTAACTCTTAATCAAATGTTTATTAAGCTAACTCGTCTTTGTTTTGCTGCAGGTCAATAATAAAAATGGTTCAATATAATTTCAAGAAAATTACTGTTGTACCGAATGGGAAGGACTTCATAGATATTATTCTCTCACGTACCCAACGGCAAACTCCAACTGTTGTCCACAAAGGGTATGCGATTTCCCGTCTCCGCCAGTTCTATATGCGTAAAGTTAAATACACCCAGCAGAATTTTCATGAGAAACTTTCGACAATAATTGATGAGTTCCCTCGCCTTGGTGATATCCATCCATTTTATGGTGATCTTCTTCATGTTCTCTATAACAAGGATCACTACAAGCTTGCTCTTGGCCAGATAAATACTGCTAGGAATCTCATTAGCAAGATTGCTAAAGATTATGTCAAGCTATTAAAGTATGGTGACTCGCTATATCGGTGCAAGTCGCTAAAGGTTGCTGCACTTGGTCGCATGTGTACTGTCATAAAGAGGATTGGCCCTAGTCTAGCATACCTTGAGCAGATTAGGCAACATATGGCAAGGTTGCCATCTATTGATCCAAATACTCGAACCATGTTGATTTGTGGGTACCCTAATGTTGGTAAGAGTTCATTTATGAACAAAATCACGAGGGCTGATGTGGATGTCCAACCTTATGCTTTCACTACCAAGTCACTCTTTGTGGGTCATACGGATTACAAGTACCTTAGATATCAAGTAATTGATACACCCGGAATTTTGGACAGGCCATTTGAAGATCGAAATATTATTGAGATGTGCAGCATTACAGCATTGGCTCACCTACGAGCTGCAGTGTTGTTCTTTTTGGATATATCTGGGTCATGTGGGTACAGCATTGCCCAGCAGGCAGCTCTTTTTCACAGCATTAAATCTCTCTTTATGAACAAACCCTTGATCATTGTTTGCAATAAGACTGATTTGCAGCCATTGGATGGCATATCTGAGGAAGACAGGAAATTGGTCATGGAGATGAAAGCTGAAGCCATGAAGACTGTGATTGGTCAAGGAGGTGAGCCTACAAATGAAGAAGGGGTGCTATTGACTATGAGCACTTTGACTGAGGATGGAGTGATTGCTGTGAAGAATGCAGCTTGTGAAAGGTTACTGAATCAGAGGGTTGAGTTGAAGATGAAATCAAAAAAAATAAATGACTGCCTTAATAGGTTTCATGTTGCATTACCAAAACCACGTGATCAGAAGGAACGGCCAGTTTGCATACCCCAGGCAGTTTTGGAAGCTAAAGCCAAGCAAGCAGCAGAGAAAGAAAAGAGGAAAACTGAAAAGGAATTGGAGGATGAGAATGGTGGTGCTGGCGTGTATTCTGCTAGTTTGAGGAAGAACTATATATTGGCAAATGATGAATGGAAAGAGGACACAATGCCTGAAATTCTTGATGGTCACAATGTGTACGATTTTATCGACCCTGATATCTTGTTAAGGCTTGAAGAGTTGGAGCGTGAAGAGGGTCTTCGACAAGCGGAGGAAGAAGGTGATGACTTTGAGATGGATGGCCAAGAAATATCCCTGGAAGAGCAAGAAGCACTGGCTGAGATCAGGAAAAAGAAGAGCTTGCTTATTCAACAGCATAGGATGAAGAAAAGCACTGCAGAAAGTCGGCCTGTTGTACCAAGAAAGTTCGACACAGATAGAAAGTTCACAACAAGGAGGATGGGCCGGCAGCTATCTTCTTTGGGGCTGGATCCCTCTCTTGCAATTAATCGTGCTCGTAGCAAGTCAAGAGGCCGGAAAAGGGAGCGATCAGTTGATAAGAGAGAGGGTGATGGTGGAGATGCTATGGATATAGATGACAACCAACCAAGCAAAAAGCTCCGTCTAAGGTCTACATCTCAGTCAAGGTCACGATCACGACCTCCTGGTGAAGTTTTACCGGGAGAGGGCTTGAAGGATTCTGCTCAGAAGACAAAGGCTATTAAATTGGCCAAGAAATCTGTGTTAAAGAGGAACAAGAATGCTCGGCGTGGGGAGGCTGATAGAGTTATTCCCACATTGAAACCAAAGCATCTGTTCTCTGGAAAACGTTCCATTGGAAAAACTCAAAGGCGATAAGAATTGTAAGTTATTCTTAGTTCTGTTGCTCTTCATTGAATGATGCGTCATCAACCATGCATTCTCTGTGCATAGTCTTTCTATTATTATTTCAACCCGGAGACATAAACTTGTGTAACTCTATCCTGTGGTTATTATATGAAGAGTTGTTATAATGATAGTTTGAATGTGGATGAATATGAGATATGGTTGGGACTTGATGCATGAATTTGTTTTCTATCTGCTTACCAGCTAAAGATGGTTTGTTTGATTTTGTTTTGCAGGGTGTTGGGGAGAGAAGATTTTGTTTGGGTTTTGGTTGGATTATGGCTATTTTATTTATGTGTGCTGTGTGGCAGTCGGATTTAAATGGAAATTTTGTTAGTTTGCTTGTGATTTACATTTCTCTAATTATTTTGGTTAAACAATATCGGGTTGGAACAGACACTAGGTTGAGTGGAATATTAAGATATTTAACGTTACTCTTTTTCTTGTAATCCACTTTTTAGATATTTGACTGAGTTGAAGTAGATTACACCCATAAATGAACCCCATGAGATTAACATTGGGTATTAGATATTTGAGTTTTGAATGATTGGGTGGCTGATGCTTAGCCAATTTGATCATTTTGGCAAAAACTGGGTTTCAATTACAAACTAGTTTTCATTATTTTTTGGATAATTTGTTGTGAACTACCAAGTTTGTCCTTTTTCTTCTCTAGGAATTTAACTTTGATGCTTATGTTGGTCTTATATATGGCGTAGCAGATTTTTGAACTGATATTGTTAATTGTATTATTAAATTGAATTTAATAATTTATTAGTATTTTTATGTGATAATATCATGAAATTAATAAATTTGATAAAAGTTTTACATAAAAAAGTAACTTAATATATTATTAATCTATAAAATCATTGAGCATAATTCGATAAATTAAAGATAATAAAAATCCAAATTTTCAATTAAATAATATAATTTTTATATTTTATTTTAAATATCATAATAATTAATAATGTTAAAATTAATTTTTATAAGTAATCTATAACCTATATTTATGCTCGTAATCAATATTGAATTGGACATTTTGAATTACATAAAGAGTTTGGATATAGAATGATTACCACTTATTAAATAAGTACAATTGATTTAATTCAAATTAAAATCGAATTTTAGCATTCAGAAGTTATTAATAAGTTGGGAAAGGAAATAGAAAGATAATCGATATAGGTAATTAATCATTTTACTTTATATTTTATATTTTTCAATTTTAAATTAAATTTTCTTTATTATTTTTTATAATTTTAATTACTGATGGTAATTATAATTTTACGATTTTTTAAATTTATTTAAGATTGGTAATGGAAAGCTTGCAAATATGTTGACTAGTCATTGTATGGATAACCATTCGTGTCAATTTATTTAAATGGGTATATGAAAGCTTTTGGTTTGATAGATGGTTTGCAATTCAACTTATAGTAAATAGAAATTACAAATAAGTAAATGAAAATTCATAATAACGAATAATTTAATAACTCCAAATAAATAAATGAAAAAATATTAAATAATGAATTATAAAACTACATAAATTTTAAATAAACTTGATCATTTTTATTACACTGAAATCATAATTAATTTTTATTTTTTTATTAGCTAAACATACAAATTAAATCAAATTCTAATTTTGAATTTTAGGAAGTTAAATCTTTTAATATTACAACTTGTATAAATCTATTATCCATTTGTTATAAGAGTTTCGCTATTGCTGTCAAGATATATAATCTTAAATTAGTTAAATTTTTATAAAATCAATAATTTATTTGCTACGATATAATAATTATATTAGAAGTTTTTTTTTTCTTTTTTCTTTTTACAAATTTATATATTACTATCCATTTAAATTAGAATTTGAGTGCATTTGAAACTATATTTGTAACACCCCTAACCCTTATTTGTCGCCGGAATAAAGTTATAGAGTATTACCAGACTTAACAGATCAAATACGAACATTTCAAATCATTTAGCATACATGTAATAAATTAATCAAATTGTCCCTTTTATGATCCTTCGAGGCCCAAAATATGTGTTAGAAACAAATCGGGACTAAACCGGATACTCAAGAAAATTTTCAAAGAAACATAGGACACACGTTCATGTGTCCAGGCCATGTGGCTCACACAATCAAGAGACACGCCCATGTCTCAGGCCGTGTGGGTATTTGAAGTAGGGACACACTGCCGTGCCCTTACCCGTATAACTCTCTGACTTGGATCACAGAGCCAAGCCACACGCCCTTGTGCTAGGCCTTGTGGACAATTAAATTTTTGAAAATTAAGTGCAGGGTTCACACGGCCAAGGCACATGCCTGTATGCTAGGCCATGTGTCACACACGTCTGAGACACATGGCCGTGTGAAAATATCTGGGCATTCTGTTTTGAAAATTTAAAGTTGCAGGGGACATACGGCCAATCCACATGCCCATGTGATAGCTGTATGTCTCACACGGTCCAGTCACACGCCCGTGTGTCTGACCGTGTGGACTCAAAATGAACCTTAAACATCAAGTTTACCATTCTCTGCAATCTTAAACACTAAGCAACTCAAAAACTATTCGTTCAACCCATCCAAAACACAATCAATTACCTTTTAAACACGCCAAAACAATCAACCTAGTTTCCTAACTAGAGGTGTTCATGGGCCTGGCGGGCCAGCCCGGCCCGAAGGCCCGACTGAAATTTGGGAGGGTTTGGGCAAAAATATAAGCCCGAAAAATGGGTTTGGACAAAAAATAAGGCTCGTTTAAAAAATGGGTCGGGCCTCAGGTAAGGTATTTTTGGCCCGGGCCCGGGCCGGGCCCGAATTCACTAAATGACAAAAAAAAACTGCTATTTTTTTTATTTTTGAATGTTATTTTCTTGTTGTTTTCTCCCTATTTTGCTACCATATTACTATTATGTTACTACTATTTTGTTGTTATTGATTGAATATTGTATAAAACTTATTTTATTGTTAATTTTGTTATTATTTTAAAGGCATTTGTTAATTTTATTATTATTTTAGAGGCATTTGCTTGTTAAGTTACATCCATCTTAGTGTTATTTAAGCCTACATATTTTTTTAAAATTTATTTTCAATTTGTTGGGAAATATTTATTTTGATTTTTTTAGTATTTTTGATCTATTATATATATATTTAAAAATTATATAAAATAATATAAAAATTTAATACGGGTGGGCTGGGCCGGGCTCGGGTTTTAGCATTTTTATATGGGTCGGGCTTGGGAAAAAATTTAGGCCCATTTTTGGGGCCTGGCCCAGCCTGAGCCCGATGAATGGGCCTAAATTTTTAGTTGAGCCCGGCCCATGAACTGTAACATCCCGGTTTAGGGCCTAGTCAGAATAGTGGTGCGAGACCACAAATCTGAGGTCTATGTATGAGTTTTTGAGGTTTATGCCATGTATGCATGTTAGTGTGACAGTTTCATGAAGCAATTTGGTGGAATTGTAGTTGAATTGTCCAAAAGGACTAAATTGCAAAAGTTGCAAAATGTGAGATTCTAGAAGCTATTTGTGTGAAATAGCTTTAGAATTTTTATTAGAGGTCCTCAAATAGCAATTTTCTCAATTTTTAATTTTTGGACAAAATTGGGCATGGATGAGTTAAAATAGAAAGTTTGTCAAAAAGGGCATTTTGGTCATTTGGTAATTAAATGATTAAAGTGGGAGAAAAGATGACAAAATTCGTTCATCTTCTTCTCCAAGGCTGCCGAAAATTAGAGAAGCCATTGTTAGGGCTCTTCAAATTTTTCAAGCTTGCTAGTAAGTGCATCCAAGCCCCGTTTTTTATATTCTTTTTATTTTTGAAGTCCTAGTAGCATGAGTAAGCTATTTTTAGCTATTTGATGAGCTATAATGGATGTTCAAAAATGTACCCATGTATGACATACATGTATTTTGATGTTTTATAAAAGAATACGAAAGCTTGATGTAGTAGAAACATCTTTTGCTAAGTGATTTTCCATGAAAATGCATGTAGAGACTAGTTTGTAAAAGTTTTGAGTTTGGTCATATATGTGTGATTTAGTGAGAATTGATGAATGCTTTAGTTGAGTAAGTGACTCGGCTAAGCATGTAAAGATAGAAAATTGAATAAAAATAACTTTACAAGTCTTGGGGCAAAAGTGTAATTATGAGAAAGATTAGGGGAAAAAGAGTAATTTTTCCAAAGTATGAGATAAGTGTCAATTTAGTAAATGTGTGTATTGAATGAGCTGATTTATTCACTATAGATCAAGAAAGACGAAGCCCGGATCAAAACCGAGGCAAAAGCAAGGTGGTGGACTAAATTGCACGTTTCTATACTTTTGAGTATCGAGGTAAGTCTATGCTTAAACAATGCATTCACACTTACAATTTGTTAATGCTAGCTAGTGTGTAGCATGATTGAGAATGATTGAGAACCTATGTGGGATGAATGTCGTAGAATTTGTGAATGGATGTATGGTTAAGTAAGTAGATATGTGAATGTGTAGTGAGAATGCTAAATGGTGGGCTAAGTGCGATACCATCCTAATGCATATTGACGATGAGCTAGCTATGTGTGATGCTATCGTTAGGTATATCGTCTAGTGGGCTATGTGCGAAACCACTATGATTACCTTTGTGGTAGGCTAAGTGCGACACTACCTTATAAATTGATTGCGGTGGGCTAAGTGCCAAACCACTGAGAAATTAGCTGTGTGGATTAGCTGTGTGGGTTTATTATTGAGTTAATTAGCTGTGTGGATGAATTATCTTGTGTTGTATATTGTGTAAATGTGATATTGAATGCAGGGGTGCATTTCAATGATTATGAGTATGTGGCTCATGATGTGTTGGAAATGTGGTAAGGGATAGAAATAGTAAGCATAGTTGTACATTATATGTTAGTATAATGCTAATTGTTGTTTAGCTTATACTATGATGCTTAATTGTTTATGTGTAAACTTACTAAGCTCAAGGCTTACTCCATTTCTTTTCCCTTGTCTTATAGAGTAAAAGTGTTGAATCGAGATACGAGGATTAATTGGAAGATCGTCCACATTATCAGCACACTCTGGTATATGAGACTCAATGTTTTGTATATGGCATGTATAGAGGCTAGACAAGTTAGTGAAGTTTGTTGTAAATGGCTAGGATGTGTTAGCCCATAGTTGGATAATCTATTTTGTATAATGCCATAGTTGTTGGCTGTTATATTATATGAAAAGATGTAGTTATCCATGTGAGATTGTGATTTCATTTGAGTTGATTATGGATATGTTGAATGAGTGCATGTTGTGTATGCTATAAGGGTGAGAAAAGCTTAGCAAATAGCTTTGTTCTTGTCCATGTGGATAGACACACGGGCGTGTGTCTAGGCCATGTGACACACGGTCAGCCCATGGGCATGTAACTTGGTCGTGTGTCCCCTGCATGTTGAATTTTTAAGTTAGATTTGGCCACGAGCTAGCCACACGGGCGTGTGTCTAGGCTCTAGGCCGTGTAAGTGAAGTCAGTGTTCACCACGGTTGGAGAGCACGGGCGTGTACCCTAGCCGTGGGGCATTGGCAGAATGCTTGGGTTTTCATACACGGGTTGAAGGCATGGGCGTGTGTGTCTACACACGGGCGTGTCTCATCTTACACGGGCGTGTGAGCCCTGTATAAAAGAGAAAATTTTAAGATTTGAAAAAGTTCCAGAATAGTCTCGAGAGTCCTCGTGTGTATGAGTGAGGCCTCGTAAGTCGAGAATGAGGTTGTTGAGGTGACTTGAGAGAGTAGTCACGATGAGCCTAAGTGGCGATCAAGTGGTTTTAATTACGGTAACGCCTCAGTCTCGGTTCTGGCGTAGAACTCGGGTAAGGGGTGTTACATGAACACCTCTATTCCTAACCAATGTACCCTTATAGATACTTCAAAAACATTATCTAAATATTTCAAATAACATCTATCAAAACCAATTTAAAACCATGCTAATATCAACCTAAAATTTTCCTATATCATGTTCATTCATGCATCAACCTAAACATGCCATATTATAGCCTCAATAACACATATATTCATATATATAATCAACCAATATCAACTTATAATATTAATTACAATCACTCCACAAAATGATAAGCTTTAGACAACTTAGGTACATGCCGACACAAAAAAAAATATACATCACCACGTTTGAGATTGAGATCGTTGATGGATGCTGAATCGGCGATCAACTTAAGTAACCTGTGCACGGAAAACAAACCGTACGCTGAGTATAAACTCAGCGGTATTTGTAACAATCCATTTTTCAGTGAAATCGGAACAGTGGTTTCGGGACCACAGATCTGACCCGAAATATAATTTATTTTTATTTTATTATATGGTCCGTAATATGATAGACGTGACATGTGAAAATTTTGACATGAAAATTTTATCGATTTAGTGCCTAATTACAAGAAGGACTAAATCGCATAAATTGTGAAAATTGAATTTTAGTAGCTATAAGGATCAAATAGCTATGGAATTCAAAACTAGAGGTCCTTATATGATAATTAGACCATTAAGAAAAGTATGTAGATTTTTCATGGTGACTCATCCATGGAATTATAGAAAAAGTCAAGGACTAAATTGGAAATAGCAAAAATTTAATTAATTAAAAGATGATAAAAGAAAATATCATCTTATTATTGTTATCTTCAACCTAAAATTTTATGGAAACCCTAGGAGAGAGAGGGGAAACTTTCAAGGCTTAATTGGGTAAGTTCTCTTGTCTCGTTTTTAATAATTTTAGTATTTTTAAAACTAGGATAGCTTAATCTCTCTATTTGAGGGATTAATTTGAAAATTTATCAAAGTATGAAAATGGTTCATGGGTGTATTATGCTGGAAATTAGAAATTTATGGTAGAAAATGAAAGATTATTGATAGAGAAACAACTTTTACAAAGTGATTTTTGATGAAAACTTGAGTTAGGGACTAAAATATAAAATTGTGAAATTGCAAGAAAAATTCTGAAATTTTATGTATACATGTGCTGTAAATTTTGTAATGGGGTTTTGGTTAGGCTTGGAATAGGGAGTAATTTGCACAAAATTTATTTCCCGGGCCTAGGGACAAAATCAGAATTTATGGAAAAGATAAGGGCAAAATGATAATTTTGTCTAGGATATAAATTGAGTCTATTTAAATATGAAATGTATGAAATTGATAGTTAAATTCATTTATATAGATCAGGAAAACATAAACTCGAGCCTAGATCGAGGAAAAGAAAAGATTTCGGATTAGTAGATTATTACGCGAACAAGTGTCGAGGTAAGTTCGTGTAACTTAATCGGACATGTAATTATGTTAGTTGAATGTTGTGTTTGTATGTAATGTGATTTATGTTAATGTGCTTTACTTGTGTGCTATGATGGAAAATTTGTTACATGCTTGAAATGGTGAAAAAGGGTTAGTCCCGATTGGATGTTGAATTCCGATGATTATATGCGCTTTCCTGAAACTAATAAGGTCCTGCATTTGTTGCGGACGGGATTTAGCTCGGACGAGTAATCCTATTGACCTTGTTATATAAAGGATTTAGCCCAGATGGGTAATCCTAATATAATACCTCTCGAGTATGCATTAAGATTAGGGTTTAGCCTGGACTGGTAATCCTAATCGAGCTCCGCCGAGCTTACGTTATATAACAGATTTAGCCTGGACTGGTAATCATGTTACACGATATGTGACTCGAGAGTGTGTTCCTTGGTTAAGTGCCCTAAAGAGTACCATTGAATAAGAAATTGACGGATTACAGAATTGTACACTTCGAGTGTACTACTTGAGCATCCATCGGAATTCAATGATTCAATGGGCTTGTATCTCTTGACTTGGCATGAAAATCTTGAGTTGTAATGATAATGACTTGAAAGAACATTGCATGATGAGCTCACTTATTTTTACTTGACATGTTTGTAAGTGTTGTGACTAACATGTTTGATTGAAGGCATGTGCTTAGGAAACTTGGTTAATGGATGGAAAACATGATGATGTGTGCTTAAATTTAATAACATTATTGGTAAGTTTAGTTTCTGTTATACGAATTTACTAAGCATGTAATGTTTACTCCGTTTATTTTTCCCTTGTTTTATAGTGCTCGGAAGCTCGTGAAGGTTGGAAGATCATTGGAGCATCGTCACACTATCAACTAGCATTTTGGGTATATTTAGTGAAATCATTTTGGGTATAATGGCATGTATAGGACAACTTGGCCAATAGTGGTTTAAAAATGTGATTTTGTAACCTAGCCGTTAGAATGGCTAGTATTGGTTCATGTTGGTATGACTAAGTAGATTATTATTATGATATACATATATACATATGTGTTATGTTAAAAATATGTGATCAATGTTGGGAATGCCTAAGTTAAACTAAGGTAAGGTTGTGATCATGTATGCTTGTAGTGATATGCCTTGTGAATCATAGAAATTGCCCAATTTGAATGCTTGAATTGGTTGGTATTGAATGTGTGTTTCAAGTGCAGATCTTGGGTGAAATTTTGGGTGAGAAATAAAGCTAGAAATGGCTTCATTTTGTCCACACGGGCGTGCGTCTAGACCTAGTAACACGGGCATGTAGTTAGGTTGTGTGTCCCCTGCACCTTAATTTTGAGAAACAAAATGCTTAGAATTGGGCACATAGGTAGAGACACGGGCGTGTTTCTCAGTCGTGTGTGCCAAACGACCTAGAACACGGGCGTGTGTCTTGGCCGTGTGAAACTTGCACCTAATTCGAATTAAATTAATTAACCACACGACCTAGCACACGGGCGTGTGGTATGGCCGTGTGGCGCAAGTCAGAGAGCACCCTAAATTGAACACGGCCTGTAGCACGGGCGTGTTCTAGGGTCACAAGGGCGTGTCCCTTGGACCACACGGGTGTGTGAGTCCTGCACCTTAGAAAAATTTTGTAATTTTGCGAAAAATTCTTAGAGGTTCCGATTAAGTCCCGATTAGATTCTAATGCTCGTATTGGGCATCGAGGACTTGATCAAGGGACATTTTGGATGATCTCAGTAAATGAATAGTAAATTTTCGTAGTTTAATGGAAAAATGTTCTGAATGTTCTGGTAATGCTCCGAAACCCTATTTCGGCGACGAGTTCAGTTTAAGGGTGTTACAGTATTTCTATAATCCGAATACTTTAAGTAAAATAATATAACATACACATTTTATCATACATTAACAACAGTCATTTCAATTTATCAATTTATTCTTAATACATTCAAATCTCATCATTTGCTATCTTAATTAGCTTTTCACAATATGTTACACAGTTCATATGTATCATTTCCATTCACATTCGATATTTCCAAATACCTTTCATAATATCACTTCTTTTAATTATCTCTATTAACACGACTCAGACTTGGACGGATACACGGATCCAACCAAAACACACCAGTTTGGTACCCAGCACCTCATCGGATAATTCGAAGTAATAAGTTGACACCCAGTGTCTCATCGGCTAAACCGAAGTAAATTAGTATCCAGTACCTCATCGAATTATTCCGAAGTAATATATTGACACCCAGTGTCTCATCGACTCGAAGTCGAAGTAATCCCTAAACTCTTCTAATCCTATGGCATGCCATCTATATCCGACTCAGTCTGATACAGTTAATAGGGTTTCAATTTCATAATTCAACAGCAATCAATATCCAATATCCACATCAATCACATATTCACATAATTTCCAATTCAATATCAAAATGTTAACACTCACCTTAATTACTTACCATAAACATTAAATAAAAAATACAACAATTAATATTTAGATTCGGATTATAGAAATACAAACTAGAACTTTTGAGCTACTCCTCATCGACTTTATCTTTTCCTTTCTTAGTCGAGGTTTCCGACACAACGTTGGCTACGAAAATTAAAACAATTAAAATTCATCAATACAATAAAATTCAACTTCACATTAAATATTTCAATTTTTATTCAACACTTTTCTAAATTCTAATTTAGTCCCTAAATCGAGACTAACTTTATTTCTTCAAAACTAATTCCATATTTTCATTCAATTTCCACTTTAGACTAAATTCAACTCTCTAATTTCACTTAGATCCCTAAATTTCAATTTTTTTCACAATTTAGCCCCTATTACTCAAAACTTATAATTTATTTTACAATTCAATCCCTTTTTCATTTCTAACTTAAAATTCTATCAATTTAATCCCAAAAACTCAAATTATTCAACATGGACAACATCTAAAAATCCAATAATTTCTAAAATTTCAACATAGGTTAAGTAGTATTTAATACTAGGATTTCAAAAACATAAAAATTACAAGAAAAGAAACTATTTTGACTTACCAATTAAACTTTGAACAATTGAAACCCTAACTTTCCTTCTTTCTTTCCCTTTTTTTTCTTTTTTTTTTCTTCTCTGTTTCGTTTGTTCTTGTTTCTTTCTATTCTTTTTCTTTTCTTTTATTTGTTTTATGTTTTAATTATAATAATATAATATAATATTTATGTATGCTTAAATATTTAAGTAAGTATATAATATAAATATATTTATGTATAAAAATTTCACACATGTCCTTACCAACACCAAACACTTGTTAATTTTAAGGCTTGATTGTTTATTTAGTCCCTTCACTTTTCTCTAATTTATAATTCAACTTTCTCCCTATATGCAATCTAGTCCTTATACCTAATTACTCTTAATTTAAGCAAATTCACCTAATCAAAACGGAGACCCGAAAATACACGTTCTGATTATCCATGACTATCGGGTCGTTACAATATCAACTATCACCAAGATGATAATTTTTTAAAAAGTTAGATAGATAATTTTAAATTAACTAAATTCCACAATGTAGTAATTAATCTCTATAAACTAACCCGCAAATGGTGGTAAGATTCAATATTTCGATTTATTTTTTGTCGATTTGATTTTCCGATATTTAGAGTAATGTTATTTTGTTTTAATTTTTTCATGTCATTAAAGTATTCTATTTTTATTATTAGATTTTAAATATTATCAATATTTTGTTACTATTTTATTAGTTAATTAAAATGTTAATAAATAAATTCATTGAGCCAAAAAAAAAGTATAGTTACATAAATTCAAAAAAAAAATGAAACTCAACCCTAAAGAGTTTTAATTTCACTAAAATAATTGGTTAAAGATATAATTTGATAAAAAAAATTTGATTCCATTAAATTATATTTTTTTTAAAAATTTATATAATAGTAAAAAAAATCAACTTTTACATTTACACTATTGAGTAGCCATGAATCAAAAAGTAAAATAAAAAAAGAAGTTTATATTAGTTTTTATAGTAATTTTTATTAATAATTAAATTTATATTTCATATATCAAAATTTATAAATAATACATTTTATAATATATTTTTATACGTTATACTTATATCAATAATCTATTATCTACAAATTATTATGATCACTTTATTGACCATTAAGAAAATAAAAAAGAAATTGAATAGTGAAAACTTTAATTTACCATATAAACTTTTTGTAGTCATTACAAGCTTTAATAATGATTTGGAATTTTTTACTACCACTATATTTAAATTATCAAAATAATTTATATTTATTAGTTATTATTTAAATAATGTTGTTTTGCATTTAATTACATGAAGTAAAACTATATTGTATATTGAATATGGTAAAAATAATTTAATTTAAATAATAAATATTATTTTATAATAATTAAATAATAATATTGAAAAATTAAACAAGTAAAATCACATGAGAGAAATAAATATATTCATATTATTTAGATAATTATATTATACATTCTACTTTTTACTTAAATTAATGATATGCAATATTATGGGTATAATAGACCCGAGTCAAATCTAAATAGTAGTAAGCTCGAACCCAACTTAAAATTTAGGGTTCTATATTCGACTTGAGCTTGACGAAACATCAATTTCTAAGTTTGAGCTCGACTTGGGACACAAATGAGCTATTCAAAATCAAGTTCAATTAAGTTCGCTTATCAAATTTCACAATTAAACTCATTATATTCAAGTGCGAGCTTGTTCATAATAAAGATCTTTCAATATAATAAGGGTAAGTATGTAATTTCATAATATAAAATATATTAAAAATGAAATTTTAATTGCTCGCAAGCCATTCGAATAGAGTATTACAATGCTCAAATTCAACTCAATCAATAACTTGAACTTGACTCGATTATTATCAAATCAAATTTAACAAAAAGAAATCAAGCTCGAATATCTTAAATACAATAGTCTCTCATTTAGATTTATGTAATAAGCCTTTGCATTATTGTTTTCTGCAATATCCATTTTTTTTGTCTTGTTTTCTCATCAATCCTACCACCATCCTCGTAATTACCATAAAGAATATTTCTTTATTACAAACTAGTATAACCCCTCCAAATTTCGCGTTAGATCAATTATTTTTTTGGATGGAATTATGAAGTTAAAATTTTAAAGTTAAAGTATGCATAAATTTAAAAATTAACGTCAACATTTTGATCAAAATAAAATATTTCGATTAACTAATGACATTAAAAATGTTGAGGTATTAAATTATGTAAAAAAACTAAGACATAGAAATTAAATTTCAAAATTGAGCATAGCATAGGGACCAAAATTAAAATTTAACCATTGTTATATAATCCGAAAGAAAAGATAAAAGGTTGTGTATTTGGAATGTGTACGTCAACATTTTAATTACAATAATGTATTTATATTAACAATGACATTATAAAAG
Organism: Gossypium australe; assembly: GCA_005393395.2. NCBI lineage: Eukaryota > Viridiplantae > Streptophyta > Magnoliopsida > Malvales > Malvaceae > Gossypium > Gossypium australe. The sequence goes on from CM016615.1 coordinate 67,490,836, forward strand.
TTAAGGTACCGAATTATGTCAAAAATTAAAGTATAGAGATTAAATTTCAATATTGAGCATAATATAAGGACCAAAATTGGAACTTGACCATTATTGTATTATCTCAAAAATTAAGTAAAAGGTTGTGTATTTGGACATGCGCACGTCAACATTTTAGCTAGAATGATGTATTTAGATTAACAGTGACATTATAAAAGTTGAGGTACCTGATGTTCCGTATTTACATATGACAAATTAAGCTCTTTAAGCACTTAAAAGCTTATTCTCAAGTATTTTATAGCATTTTTATTGCATTTTCGCAATTGTTAGATTTCATGCTTAGTCTTAGTTTTTGTTGCATTTTTATGCTTTTTGGAATAAAATGACAAATTCATGCCATTAGGAACTTGACATTCGAGATAAACTTGTTTAGGTACTTGGTTAATGCAAAAATGAGGAGAAAAGCCTAAACTAGAGCCAAGGTCACGACACCAATGCCTTTGCCATCAACTAAAGAGTTGGACTTTAACAAAATGCACATTCGAGTGGATTGCCTTCGAAGTCGCGACATTAAGGTGGTGATGTCATGACACCAACATTTGTGGTTGCAACATTGAGCTAGCATTGTTGCAACACTGACCACAACCATGGAAACGAAGAAGTTAAGGCTTGCCTAAAGAGAATATCGCGACACCAGATGGTTATTTTCGAGACAATAAAGACCAAAAACATCAATTGAGGAGTCTGCCAAGGAAGTTGTGATGATGTCATGGCACTGGCCTAATTATTGAGAGTGATTAAGGAACAATGTCATGTATTACACCATTTCTAGTGCTTGAGCCGTTTTGAAGCTAATTATTCTTTGAAATCAAATCGTCCTATAGCCTCAGCACGTTACGAGCCTAAAAGTCCTATGTGACTTAGACCTTTCTAAACATTAATTCTTGATTTGCATTTATCTATGAAAAGTGAGTGACTTGAATTATTTCTTTTTTATAAACATTGTACCTACGTAAGTTATTTTGATGGAATAACATGAATGATGTTGTTTTTGCATAATTGCCTTTATATCTATTTGTTTTTGTAACTTTGTGAGCCAATTAAGTCTACCTTAGAAGTTGTGAATTATCCATGCATCACTTATATGTCATCGTTTTGCATGTTTTATTTATTTTGGGTGTTTGCCTAAGAACAAGAAAATACTTAAGTGTGGGTGAGTTTGATGTGTCGTATTTACAAATGACAAATTAAGCCTTTGAAACACTTAAAGAGCTTATTCTTGAGTATTTTATAATGCTTTTAATTGCATTTCCGCAATTGTTAGATTTCATGCTTAGTATTAGTTTTTTTCGCATTTTTATGCTTTATAGAATAAAATGGAAAGTTTATGCCATTAGGAACTTAACCTTTGAGCTAAGGTTGTTTCAGACACTTGGTTGATGCAAAAATGAGGAGAAAAGCCTAACTGGAGCAAAGGTCGCGACACCAATGCCTTTGCCATCAACTAAGGAGTTGGACTTCAACAAAATGCACATTCGAGTTAATTGCCTCCAAAGTCACGACATCAATGTGGTGATGCCACGACACCAGCCTTTGTGGCTGCAACATTAAGATAGCAATGTCACAAGTCGCAACATTGATTGTAGCCCTAGAAACAAAAAGGTTAAGGTTTTCTTGAGGAGAATGTCATGACACCAATGAGTTAGTATCGTGAAACCTGCCCTTGATGAGGAAAATTTATGAAGGGCATTTTTCAGTCCAACAAGACTTAAGTCAAATTTTATGTGAGGACAAAATTGTCCTTTTATAGGCCAGACTTTGTCAGAGTATAAATGATACTTTTTAAGTCACTTTCCATATAGAATTTAGTAAATATATTTTTAGGTTAGATTCTTAGTATATTCTTTAGAATTTTCTACACTTTTCTTAGCAAAAGGTATAGGGACCTTTTTGGACATTTTTCCATTTCTTTAATATTTTATTAGATTTCTAGTGTTTTCTTAATCTAATTCCGTGTTTTAACGATTGCTCCTTCAATATTTGTGGATTCAATGCATCGACTCTTTATTGATTCAAGGATTTTGACAACTATTTTGAGTATTTCTAAACCCGATTTAATTTGTTATTTTCTTGCTTGATCTTAACATGAAATTGATTGAGCTGCTTAAATTGATAATGGATATGAACTACTTTTTTTGTGGTTGATTAATTGAAGTGTTAATTGTTTAATTTCATGTTCAAGGACTAGATCATAAAATTTGGACTAACTCGAATGAAATTGAACCATGATTTAATTTCATGATTCAATCCATTTACATACTTACCATTTCATTTCTTTTTCTTACCCGTTCAAGCATCTGGAATTACATCGGATACTCAGGAAAAATCACACATAGTGTGCCTTTACATATAATCGTAGTCTTTCCTTTACATCAATGCTCATATGAGCTGTGAAATGGGCATGCTCACACGAGCTGTGGGTCGGAATGTAAGCTACACGATGCTGCTCACACAAGCTGTGGAGAATTTACAACAAATGTAAGACCTCAGCCATCAGCAGGACATTCAAGACCAGCACCTGAAACATGAAATCCCTAATGACATGTCATTTGTATCCTAAGAATTCTTAAGGTTCAACCGAGACTTGATATCTGTCAATTCATCATAGCATGATAAATTTATATATAAGTTCATTTATATTAAATCAACATGATAACATTCAATTTAGCTAACATTAAAACGATCACATTTCATACGAACTTACCTCGATAATTAGGGCGTAGAAGTAAAGTCGAACTAGTCCAAAGCTTTAGCTTTTCCTCGATTTAGGTCTGATTGTGGTTTATCTTGATCTAAATAAATAATTTAATTCAATTAAGTACTTCTAGAATTCAATTTAATCCATAATTCATATTTATGCAAAATTATGAATTTGACCCAAATATTTTAACTTTTTACAATTTAGTCCTTAAGCTCATAACTTAAAATCTAACCATTTTAACTTAAATCCAACTTAACCAATGTTACAAGAGACCTTGAAACAACCTATTATTATCTACAATTCAAAATAAAACCCTTGGATTTATACTTTCAACAATTTAATCTCTAATTACAAAATTCAACAAAAATCACTTAACAAAACATGTTTATTTTACAACAAGGATTCATAATTTATCAATTAACATCAAAACTCATTCAAAAGCATCCATGGAAAGTCCCTCAACCTTTGAAAATTTTTCAAATTAACCCCCAAGCTAGCTAGGTTAAGCTAAAACGATCACAAAAATATAAAAATCATTAAAAATGGGACCAAAATCACATACCATGCAAGCACTTGAACTAGCCGAATCTTCAAAGCTCAAAAATGGCTATTTCTTCCTTTAATTTCAGTGGAGAAAACCATTAGGGAAGATGATACCAAATTTTGCCTTATTTTAGTTTAAGTTAATTTATTAAATTACCATTTTAACCTTAGTTATTAACTTTAAAATCAACCAAATCATGTCCATATTTGTCCACTAACATTAAGGATGGTATAATTACTAACTAAATCCTTTAGATTTCCTTTCCATAGCCATTTGACTCCTTTAACTAATAGAACTCAACTTTTACACATTTTATGATTTAGTCCTTTTCACCTAATTAACCAATTAAACCTCAAAATTTCTTAATGAAATTTTAACACGACCTTAATACAATCCTGTAGATATTAAATAAAAATTAAAATAATAATTCACTCGTCAGAATTGTGGTCCTGAAACCACTATTTCTGACACTACTAGAAATGAGCTATTACAAATATTTAATATTTTAAATTTGAAACAAATTAATAAAATTATAAAATGTGGAAAAATCAATTTAGAGATTTTGAAATCGTTTAGAAACAATTCATAGGTATTTAGAGGTTTTAAGGACTAAGAACAAGCTTAGGGGAGCTCAAACACTGTTGCTTTTTGGGCTATTGACTTCAAAGGTTCCAACATTGACTTATCCTGCTGCTTTATAGTTTTTTAGCTATTGACTTCAAAGGTTCCGGTACTTTTAATATAAGTTTTGGAACCTGAGCTCCTAGGACCAAATTTTGGTTACTGACTTGCAAAGCTTTGATACTTATAATCAATGGTTTGTACCATTGATGTAGGGAACCAAAATTCTCGTTGAAAAGCTCTTTTGAAGGACGCCAAACACCTCCAAATCATACTATCACATAAGATACATATGGGTTCAATATAGGATCAAGAACTCAACTCAAATCATGCATTTCTTCCTAGTTTCATCAACACATCAACATAATTTCAAATAAAATCTCAACAGTAAGGGGAGAATAACATGCATGCCAATATTACTTACAACATCATTTAAGGTTCAAGGTCACCAAATTAATGTCTCAAAATAAGATCAATGCAACATCCATTCATCGAACTCAAGAAACATGAAACTAATATATATATGCATACTAATTGGACTCACTAGTACATGTCACTATGAGCCAACTACACAAAATTTTCATACTCTTGTAACCGAGCAATGGTGTGAGGTGGTGATCTACAAGGCAATCCAGGCTTCAAAATCAACTCAAACTTATACACAAAGCAAACACTGCGCAGTAAGCACGAGCTTAGTAAGTTTCATGAAATAAAATCTACTCACCCTTAATCAAAATTTAACCATAAGGAATTGTAATGATTATATTAGCTATATTATTTGATAAACTTGATATAGAATAGAAAAGTTTCTTTTTTGTTGTTACATATCCATTAGAGAATTCACTCAAAAATACCATTTCAATTGTTTAAATCACATACATGCAATCATTTTTGAGAATTATCCATTTCATATTTGTATGCTTTTTTATAACCCTAGCAAACTATGGTTTGGACAATCAAAAGTCCATCCTAACTCCAACATATATTGCACTAACAGTGCTTCAACCCAAACACCAACATATAAGGCTAAAAACATACCATAGTACTATGTCATAAGGCAATGTATCATATTTCTATTTAATGATATATCTCCGCTCATAAAAACCAGAATTAAATGGCATGCCATGTGTCCTAGCTATTCCACTAAGTTTCAAGGGCATTTCATATTCTTAAACATCTTAAACATTAGTAATTTCATAAATTAAGAGGTTGTGTTCATACATTTTATGTAAATACACATATAATTGTTTCTAATATCGCACAATGAATCTCATGTGAATTAGTATACATACCTCACGACATATAAATGTCTAACAATTACTTACTAGATTCATTAAACGTCGGCTTTTAATGGCAACGATAATAGTTACTTACTCAATTTATTGAATGTTACTATCAATTTAGTAGAAAAATTGAATACAAGAGATAATCCTTTATTTCAATCACTGAATGGGGTTTAGGGTTAAAAATTCGGAACTAATATTTTATTTTATTTTTGTTACAAAGCCCTAATAAACAATACAAACAACCAACAATGGTATACTTGTGCACGAGAGCAGCGCTTTACCAACATTTAACTTCCCTCACATTACACTTTATGAATGTAAGGAAAGACAAAAAAAGGAAATACAATAGTTGATGCATGAATCCATGGAGTCCCCCATGCGATGGAGAGCTTCCACCAAAAGGATGATAGTGTATGAGGTAGCTCCATGAAAAAGAATGCATCATATTCTCTATTTTTTTTTTTTTACAAATTAATTAAAAAAAACGAATAAAATAAACTATCCTTTTCTCTGTCAATGTCGAAAACCGATTTTCAAGTCCTGGCTCGAACGAGGGGTGATTGAGGTAACGGAGAATGTGGTGACATAATGCCAGCAGGTGACATGAAATCATCCATTCTTCGTGATAAGCTACGTGGTAAGCTGAGTTTAAGGCTGCTTCGTCTGCATAACTTGCGAGGAACTATGGACTCATTGTTCTTAAGGATAAAGCTTCTAATCCTCGATAAAGCAACTTCCATGGTGTTATCCTCCATATTAGCAAAACAAACCCTAAACCAACCAGGTTCATGACAATGAAAGGACGACCCTGGTGAAACATTAAGCTTAACTTCATTGATTATCACTCGCCACAAATCCATTTCAGCATCGAACGTCTTCTCTTTAAGAAGTTTACGAAGGTCCATCCATATAAACAACCCACCATTACTCTTCAATGAACCAATACCAACTTGTGAAAGACTCCATGTGAAATACTTGTGCCTTTTGAACAACTGTTCTTTGCTTTCCATGATGAAATTATGAACGAAATCATCATCGTTCAACATGGTAGCAATTAAATGCTGTGTTTGTGATGAAACCAAGCCATAACTTGACATTTTACGAGCACAATTCACCACTGCATCATTGTATGAATATACAATGCCAACTCTAAAACCAGGGAACCCCATGTCTTTAGAAAGACTGTAAACAATGTGGATTAAATCATGGTTGCATTCAACTTCTTGTATAACCTCTGAAATACTGACGAATTCAGGGTCTTTGAAGACTGTGGCGGCATAAATTTCGTCACCTATTAGGTGAATGTTCTTTTCGTTTATGAACTTCACGATGCTCTTCAATGTCTCTCGATCCATTATAGTTCCTAACGGATTTGATGGATTTGTTATGAGTAAACCCTTGACTTTAAGGTTAGCTTCTTGAGCTTTTTCATATGCAGCTTCCATGGCGGTCCTAGTGATTTGGAAATTATGTGAACTTTCACAAATCACTGGTACAAGTTCAACTCCTGTTCTCCACCTTAAGTCACGATCAAATCTGCAAAATTATTAAACCCGGAAAAACTTAAATTGAATCAACCTAAAACCGACCCTACTTGTCCTACACATACAGCTGTTATGATGGAGAGTTAGGTATAAAGAAGAAATGAAGATGATGATGACTACTCAACTTTCCATTATGATAAGTCTTCTTATTTCTTTTCAATTTTCACTTTTTACCTACCAAGTTCCATCAATAATACAAAGATGGGCCATGAACTTTAAAGGGTTTTAACATTAAAAGAAAGAGTACAAGGCTGCTTTCAAAGTAAGGGATATGTGTGGCCATGGTGAATTTTACCCAGATTTCAATTTCCATCCCTCCCTTTGAACAAATCCTAGGCGGCGATGTTGCCACATTTGACTTTACTGCTAAGTTGACTAAGTTTTCATTAAACTAATCTTAAGTCATAATTTAACACTTAATTAACAAATTCCTTCCTTCTTTTCTCTTGACTTCACATATGTAGGCTGGTTTGGGGACAAAAGGTCAATGTTGGTCATGAAAATTCCAATTTGAGCTCTTTCTATACACCTAATTTCCATTATCTACTCGGTATTACAGGAACTGTATATTGTTGAATGTATCAACTTAACCTCCCATATATATGTTAAAAGAAAAACCCAAAAAAGAATTTGATGAATTTACCCTGGATAATATGGAGTAGGAACTAATAATGCTTCACCAGGATCAGCCAAGCAAAAAGCCACCATTTCATGAGCACCAGTTGCTCCCCCACTCATAACAATACGGTCTGGGTCAAATTTCACTCTATCTCCCCTCACTTTCCCCATAAATTTGGCAACAGCCTGTTGTAATAACATACACAAAGTATTGATTAATTACCATGTAATTAAAGAAACCAAAGAGAAACTGTGTTATTTTGCGTTGCCATACTTGTCTGAACTCAGGCATCCCATGATAATCCTGGAAAAGTGCAGTCTCTTTGAACCTGTTTACACCTTCTGCAGTACAAAGGGAAGCCTCTGGGTGTTCCATTAGCCACTTTTTGATGAATTTAAAACAAAGCTGGTAAACATAAACGCCATTAAAATCAATCAAAATTCTCAGTTTTTCTAAATAAAAAAAAATACTGGGAATTGAAATACGTACCTGATTTTCAGCTAGACCCATTTGAATAACACCATCAGGTCTATCAATAGGGTGAAAAGGATTGGTTTCATATGCTTTCCATCCATCAAAATAAGGTGAGTTTTCACCATGACCATTACCAGTAGCAATCTTTGACATGGAAACCATTTTTTGTGAACTACAAAGAATCAACTAAAACAAAAAAAGAAACAACTACAGAAAAAATAGCTGTTTTTGAATGAGAAAGAATTTTGATTATATTAGTTGAATTGGGTGATGAGCTTGTAGGTTATTTGTCCGCCTATTTATAGAGCGTTATTTCATAGTGTATTAATGTCTATGGTGAGTGGGGTCTACAAAAAGTTGAAAGTTCCATGAAAGAGAAGGAAGAAGATGAAGGACATATATATAGGTTAATTTTGTTATTAGTCCCTATACTTTACAAAAGTTACCGAATTTAATTTTTATACTTTAATTTGGTATTTTTAGTCTATATTTTTCAAATATTAAAATTTCAATCCTCACCAAATGATAATTGTTAAATTCATTAAGTTGTGTTATTTTCGAAATCTAATGTGGCAAATATATTATCATATATGTAATGTTATGTCAGCTTGTTATTTTCACATAATACTCACTAAAATCTAATTAATCTAACTAACGGCTATCCTTAGCTTCAAGACTGAAGAGTATAGAGACTTAGAATGATCTAATTAGAGAATATGGACTAAATCTATAATTGTACGCATAGTATAGGACTAATAATTCAATTTAACTAAACAGATTTAACTGTTATTGTTTGGATCAGAATTAAAATTTTAAAATTCAAAATGTAAGGGACTAAAATGGACAAATTCGAAAATAAAATGATTAAAATCGATCAAATTAAAGTATAGAAATTAAATTTACAACTTTCATAAAGTATAGGTACAAGTAATAGAATTTATCCTATATATGTTTGACAGGTTTCACTTTTAGGAATTTGGTGAGCATTTTTAAAATTAAATTTGATATTGGAAATTTAGAGAAAAAAAAGAAGTTGAAATAAAAAATGGAAGGTGGAATCCTCTTCTATTCTATTCTACTCCTATTAGGAATTACGACCAAAGAAATTAACATCATCGCAACATAATGGATGACAGATGTGAAGATTCAATCATGATTTAGTTGAATAAATAAATGAAGTTGAGAAACTCTTAGGCTTAATTATAGCCCTATATTCTTAAAATGAGTATGGAGATGTTTGTACCTTTGACAAAAATAATCAAATCAGTAAAAAAATATTAATATATTTTAAATTTTAATTAAATGATGTAACATTTAATTAGTGAATCGAATTAAATGAAATTATTCGAATTTTAAAATTATCATCATCTCATATTTTAATATTAATGTCACATCATTTGATTATTTTTAAACTAAGTAAAATTTTCACTCATTTTAAAAGTAAATCAAAATGCACTTTGTGGTATTATTCAAGGACATGTACAACATTTTTAAGATTTAAATTCAAATTTAATCATATTTAAATTTGGTTATAATTGTAAGATGAAAGCAAATTTAAGTGTTATTTATTTATAAGTTTTTGACTGAGTTAGTGTTATGAGTTAATTAAGTACCAACTCAGTTGAGAAAAGACGAAAATATTCTCACTTTAGAAAGAAAATTATATTATTTTAAGGATATTTTTATCATTTTATATAGAAAAATACACATATAACAAGATATAAATTTGTGCCTCGATAGTTATATTTTACCATTAAACCAAAGTCTCATTTATTATTTATATATTTTATTGTAAAGATATTTGTTACATAAGTTTGGTTTTCACCTACATTGTGAGTGTGTCATAAACTAATATAGATTATGTTATTAATTGAGTTGATGTCACAATTCAAATCTGTAACACCCCTATACCCGGTTCGACTTAAGGAACCTAATATAGGAATATTACATTTGGTACCAAAGTGATTTTGGCTAATCACTAATATATTTGAAAATTAAAAAAAAAATTATAACTTATATTTTAGTCCCTACTACTTGGAACACACTTGATCTTCCTAAATACATGCCATTCTATTCAAAATTTTGAAACATACCCCCTTGGTACTTGGAGATGTGATGAGATGGATGCTTACAACCTCAATTACAACTCTTCAAAATCACTGTACCTAATCTGTGCACGGAAAACAAAACCGTACGTTGAGTAAAAACTCAGTGGTATTTCTATAATCTGAATATTTAAAGACAAGATAATATAATAGGCACAATTAAATTATAATGACATATTAATGTCTAGTATCATAACTATCATTTTTCATTTATTAAACAATATCCTAATTCACACAATTGCTATATAAATGATTATTTACATATCAAACCATATTTATTCGTACAATGGCATCAGTCATACAATACTCAATTCATGAATACATCATTTCATACCATACTCAATTCATGAGTATATATTCATATATTCCATGTATTGCAAACATATTTCACATTTTATTTTCAATTCAATATATCACTTCCATTTCTCATACCATGCCATTTCAATATCAATTATAGAAATTTATTATTTATTTATCCGTATTAACACGACTCGGACTTGGACGGATACACGGATCCAACCAAAACACACCAATTTGGCATCCAGTGCCTTATTGGATAATTCGAAGTAGTAAATTGACACCTAGTGCCTCATCGAATAAATCCAAAGTAGTAAATTGACACCTAGTGTCTCATCGGTTCAACCAAAATAAATTGGCACCCAGTGCCTCATCGACTCGAAGTCGAAGAAATCCCTAAACTCTTCCAATCCTATGGCATGCCATCTATATCCGACTTAGCCCGATACAGTCAATAGGGTTTAATTTCGCATTTCAAAAACAACCAATGTTCAGTATCATTTTTTCATATAATCTGTAACACCCCTAACCTGTATCCGTCGCCGAAACAGGGTTACGAAATATTACTAGAGTTTTTAGAACAATTACATATAATTCATGTTAATTACTATTCATATTCCAAGATTATTCATATTGTCCCTTAAATGGACCCTCGAGACCCAATATGAGTATTAGGATTAAATCACGACTAAATCGGGAACTCATAAAATTTTTCGCGAAATTTCAAAAATTTTCCAAGATGCAGGGAATACACACCCGTGTGGTTAGGCCACACGACTATGTGATCATATGACACGCCCGTGTCTGACCCCATGTAACTCTATGACTTGCACCACACGGCCAACCATACGCCCGTGTGCTAAGCCGTGTGGTTAATTAAATTTTTCAAAATTAGGTGCAGGTTTCACACGGCTAAGACACACGCCCATGTTCTGGGCCATATAGCACACATGGTTGAGACACACACCCGTGTCTCTACCCGTGTACTCAATTCTGAGTATTCTTTCTCTCAAATTTAAAGTGCAGGGGACACATGACCTAATTACACGCCCATGTACTAGGCCGTGTGTCACACACGGTCAAGGCACACTGTAACAGCCCGTTTAGATCCTAGTCAGAACAGTGGTTTCGGGACCACAAAACTGAGGTCAGATAAATAATTTAATATTATTTTTTATGTTTATGGCATGTGATAAAGTATGTGTAAAAGTTCTGTGTGAAAATTTTATCGTTTGTGTGCCGATTTGTGAAAAAGGACCTAATTGCGTAAAATGCAAAAGTTGTGTGCTAGTAGTTAAAAGTGCCGATTGACATGGCTTCTTAAATGAAAGGTCCTTATATTGTTATTATGCCATTATTAAGGTTAATGGTCATAGATGACCTTAAAGTGGATGGAATTAATATTAAGTCATTAAGGTTAATTTTGGTATTTTATTATTAAAGGTTATTTAAATAAAATTAAAGCCAAAATGTTGTCATCTTTCATGCTTCATCACTAAAATTGGGAAAACAAATTAGGGCTTGAGAACTTTGAGCATTTCGGCATACACATTGCTTGATTAAGGTATGAAATTTGATCCATTTTTAATGATTTTTATGTTTTTGTGATTGTTGTTAAGTGTACTAGCTAGCCCATGTCACAATTTTTGAATTTGATGAAGATTTTGAGTTATGCCATTGATGAAATTGTGAGCTTTGTGATGTTTGATGATGAAAACTAAGTGTTTGATGATTGATATACATATTTTCTAAAGTGATTTTGAGTAAAAATGCATTTTTGGGATTTAATTGAGAAATGTGAAAACTTTGTGTTGAAATATGAAATAAATGTGAAATATGGGCTGCTAGGGGCACTATGGTAATTCAAATAAGCATGGATTAAATTGGATTTTGTGAATTTGATGTATTTGTGAAATAAGGACTAAAATGCTAAAGTGTGAAATTATAAGGACTAAAGTGAAAAATGCCCTAATTGTGTGTTTGTGAATTGAATTGAGTAAAGATGAGATTGAATGAGTTGAATTTGATATTATATAGATCAAGAAAAGAGAAATTCGAGCTTAGATCGAGGCAAGAACAAAGTGCTCGATTGATCGACTAGTATCATTGTTTCTACGTCCGAGGTAAGTTCGTGTATAATACGTATTGTTTAAATAATGTTCATATGTGATGAAATGAATGGAAATGTGATTTTGGAGTTTGGTAATGTGAAATGTGAGTTCAAAAATATGTGGCACTAAGTGTGTGTAAATAGAATCGTTACAGTGATGAATGGTACTAAGTGTGCGAGATAAAGAAAGCATCGGCTGTATTATTTGGCACTACGTGTGCGATACCGAGACAAATTCGGTTTAATGTGATGGCACTAAGTGTGCAATATTATTATAGCTTCGGCTAATTAATTGGCACTAAGTGTGCGAGTTCATCGAACGTTTAAAGAGGATTGAATGAATTATGGCATCAAGCATTGATGTGGTAAATGTGATAGATAAATACGTGATGGTACAGGTATGTACAGAACCTATGTGGTTGATGATATTGTGTATGAGATAGATGGAAGATTATGTGAATGAATGATGAAAAGGGTTGGATTGAGTAGCATTATAAATGCTTGTATATGAACCTATAGATATGGTATGAAAGCGAGTAATAGCCATGGATGAGATTGAGTAGTGATGTGAACTGAACTAAGTGTTAGTTAATTTTGCATATTGAATTTGAATTGTTGAGTTAATTGTGTTATATTACGAACTTACTAAGCTTTAAAGCTTACTGCGTGAAGTCTTTCTCTGTTTTACAGTGGTATTTAAAGCTAGCTCGGATTCGGGGATCGTTAGTGACTCAATCACACTATTGGACATCTATTTTGGTACCTTTTGAAAGTTGTATTTATGGTATATGGCATGTATAGGCTAGTGAGGTTGTGGAATGTTTTGAGATCTATAAATCTTGCCATGTGATATGGCTTGATAATGGATGAGACTTTGGATTGATTTTGGTATATGTTTTGCTATGTGAAAATGATGTATGCGATGTGTATATATGGTATTGTGTGAATGGCCATTATGATATGCTCTAGTGAAATAGAAATAGTATGTTTCATACTTGATTTGGTAGTTGAGATGGTGAATATATTGCATGTTTGAAATGGTTTGAAATGAGATGTGAATCATATGCTTCGGTATGAAATTGGTTCATGAAATGGACATGTTTTGAGTTGGAATTGTATATGGAAATGAAGGAGGATATTGTAGCATGAATTGTGTATGTTTTGGTAGGATTTTGACCATTAATTGGGCATGAATTGAGTATAGAGTGATGCTTGTAGGAATGACCCAAAATGGGTGGCAATTTGGCCTTGTAAATGGCCTATAATTGCCCACACGGTTGAGCACACGGGCGTGTGACTTGACCGTGTCTTTTAATGTCCCAATTCGAAGCAAGTCAGACTTGCACACGGGCCAAACACACGAGCGTGTGACAGGCCGTGTGATTCAAGTCAGTGTTGCACACAGGCCAGACACACGGGCGTGTGACAGGCCGTGTGACCCAAGTCAGTGTTGCACACAGGGTAAGACATGGTTTGAGGCATGGCCGTGTGCCTAGCCACACGAGCGTGTGCTCTGTTTTGAAGAAAAAAATTTTAAAGTTTCGTAAAAGTATTAAATGTGATCGGTTCAATCCCGAACCACTTCTAAAGCATGTTTAAGGTCTCGTAGACCTTCTAAAGGGACTTTGTGTTATTGATTAACTATGATATGCTGATGTGTGAGCAATGGTTGTTTAAATGTTATGATTCGATCGGTAATACCTCGTAACCTTAGTCCGGCGATGGATACGGGTTAGGGGTGTTACACACATGCCTGTGTATCTACTTGTGTGGACAAAATAAAGTCATTTCTAACTTCATTTCTCACCCAAAACTTTGCCATGAACCTACATCAAAACTTACATTCAAATACCAACCAATCCAAGTATTGAATTCAAGCAAATTCTAACATTTAATATGTTATATCATTGCATACATATATGTTTATAATCTTACCTTGATTTAATCTATCCATTAAACATCATTTAATCAACCATACTTAACACATATGTGCTTATCATGATATAATTCCTTATAAATACACCAAAATAAACCATTACTAGCCATTCCAATTGCTAGATTACAAATAACATATTCAAGCCAACAATGGTCAATTTAACCTATACATGCCATTATACCAAAATAAGTTTATTATTTATACCAAAATAAGATTGTAGATAGTGTGATAATGCTCCAACGGATCACCAACCTTCACAAGCTTCCGAGTACTATAAAATAGAAGAAATAAAACCTAATAAGCATTATATGCTTAGTAAGTTCGTATAACAGGAATAAAACTTACCAATCTAATTTATTAAATTTAAACATACAATAACATGTTTTCCATCAACTTGTCAAATTGCCTTAACACATGCATTCAATCAAACAAGTTAGTTACATATGTCTCATGTATATCAAATAAACATAGATGAGCTCATCATGCTATATTCTTTCAAGACATTATTAATTTCATCTCATAATTCTCATATCATGTCAAGTGTTTTATCCGTTGAATCATTGAAATTCCGATGGATATTCAGATAGTACACTCAAGATGTACAATTTCAATAACCCATCAATTCATATTCAGGAGTACCGATTAGGGCACTTAATCAGAAAGCACACTCTTGAGCCACATATCATATAACAGGATTACTTGTTCAAGCTAAATTCTGTTTCCAACATATGCTCACAAGGGCTTAATCAGGATTACCTGTCCAGACTAAATCCTATCTGTAACATATGCTCAAGAGGACTTATATCAGGATTACCAATCTAGGCTAAATCCTTTCTGTAATGAGGTCAATAGAATTACTCGTTCGAGCTAAATCCCATCAGCAACAAATGTAGGACCTCATTCAATAAGGGAAATCACATTATCCATCGAAATCCAATATTCAAACGGAACTTAACTCTTTTCAAACAAATTTCAAGCATGTATTCATTTCTTATATTGTAACATCCAAATAATTCATATAAATATAAATCACATTCTATATAAATACAACATATTTTCATGCTCAATTAAGTTACACGAACTTACCTCAACACTTATTCGTGCATATAAATCTACTAATCCGAAACTTTTTCTTTTCCTCGATTCAATTCCATATTTGGTTTTTCTGGATCTATATAAATGAATTTAATCATCAATTTCTCACATTTCATATTCATTTTGGACTCAATTTACATCCTAGGCAAAATTATCATTTTGCCCTTAAAGTTTCTATAAATTCCAATTTCGTCCCTAGGATCGGAAAATGAAATTCATACAATTTACTCCCCATTCCAAGCCTAACCGAAATTTCAATATACAATTTACAGCACATGTATTCTATAAATTTTAGAATTTTTCTTAAATTTTCATAACTTTACAAACTAGACCCTAAATCATGTTTTCATCAAAATTCACTTTGTAAAAGTTGTTTATCTATCAATAACCTTTCATTTTCTACCATAAATTTTAAATTTTCAGCATATTCATCCATGACATAATTTCTACATTTTGATAACTTTTCAAATTAATCCTCTAAATAGATAGATTAGACTATCCCTGTTTCAAAAATATAAAAATTACTAAAAACGGGACTTGAATACTTACAAATTTAAGCCAAGAAAGCTTGTTTTCTCTTTTCTAAGGTTTTCATGGAATATTTGGGGAAGAAGATGATGTAAAATGATTTTAATTCTATTTTAATTATTTATCATCTTTTAATTATTTCTATTTCCAATTTAGTCGTTAACCTTTTCTAATTTTTTCATGGATGATTCATCAAAAATATCTACTAACTTTTGATTAATGGTCTAATTACCATATAAGGACCTCAAGTTTTGAATTCCATAACTATTTAATCATTCTAGTTACTAGAATTCAACTTTTGCATTTTATGCAATTTGGTCCTTCCCGTAGTTAAACAATTAATCGATAAAATTTTCTTATCAGAATTTTCATATGACATTCCTATCTAAATGCAAATCATGCAAAAACATAAAAATAAATTTTCCTTCTGCCTCAGATTTGTGGTTCCGAAACCATTGTTCCGATTTCATTGAAATTGGGTTGTTACATAATCACATATACATATGAATTCAATTCAATTCAAATAATCAATACATCCATAATATATATATATATATATATATATATATATTCAAATCAATTCCCATCAATTTAAAATCAATTCAATATCAAAATGCCAAATACTCACCTCAACTACTTACCATAAGCATTAAATCAAAATTTAACAATTAAGAACTAGATTCGGATTATAGAAATACAAACTAGAAATTTCGAGCTATTTGATGTCGACTTTATCTTTCCCCTTTTTAGTCAAGGATTCCGGTATGACGTTAGCTATGGAATTAAAACAATTAAAATTCATCAATACAACACAATTTAATTTCATATTGAAAATTTCAATTTTTACTCAATATTTGCCTAAATTCCAATTTAGTCCCTAAATCGAGACTAATTTTATTTCTTCACAATTAATCTTATATTTTCATACAAATTCCACTTTAAACTAAATTTAACTCCTTATTTTCACTTAAATTCCTAAATTTCAAATTTTTCACAATTTAGTCCCTATTACTCAAAATTTACAATTCATTCTACAATTTAATCCTTTTTCATTTCTAACTTAAAAATCTATCAATTTAATCCCTAATACTAAAATTATTCAACATTAACAACACTTGAAAACTTAATAATTTCTAAAATTTTGACATGGGTCTAGTAATATTTAACACCAGAATTCCAAAATCATAAAAATTACAAGAAAAAGAGATTAAATTGACTAACTTTGAACAATTGAAACCCCAAAGGCGGTGACTTTCTATCTTCTTTCCTTTTCCTTTTTCTTTCTTTCTTTCCTATTTCGTTTTGCTTTGTTTCTTTTTCTATTTCTTTTTTCTTTAATATATTATATATACTTAAATATTAAGGTTTTATATTATAATATATAATAAATTTATAAATATCTATATTATGTCGCCTCATTTATAAGCTATGGCATAATTACTTTTTTGGTCCCTTTAATTTTTCTTTAATCTATAATTCAATTTTCACCATTTATACAATTTAGTCCTTATATCTAATTACTCTTAATTCATGCAAATTCACCTAGTCAAAACCTAATTAACCACACAATTAGCTTCATAAATATTTTTAATAAATATTTACGAGTTCGATTTACGGTAACGAAATCTCGAAAATACACTTTCCAACACTCGTGACTATCGGGTCGTTACAAAATCAATAATTAGTATTTTAATATAGAACTTTCTTTTCACTAACATGATAACATTTTAATGTGCTATAGAAAAATGACAATACCATGATAAATAATCGAAGTACATTTATTATTTTTAATCTAATGTATTTACCTATTTAATTTCTTTTTACTCACAATTTAAACTATTTTTTATTCTAATTTCATACTTATTATTATTTTCAAATCGTACGGTTTATTATTTATTATATTTTATATGTAAACTTATATATATATATTCTAATTACATAATTTCTGATAATATTTTTAGTTATTATAATTGCTTTGTTGAATAAGTTTTAAAATTTAAAGAATTGCCTATCCATTAAATTCAATTTATTACAAACATTTATTGGGTTTTCTCATGACTTTATGCACACAGCTCAACCAACATTTTCCACTTCCACAAAATACCTTATCCATTGTGGATTCCAAAATCTTCAAAACCAGGTGTAGGTACACTTTACACACCTCACTTAATCAATATTAAATTACCAATAACTCCAAATCATTTTATATCATATGCGATATTTAAACTCGAATTCGAATGACTTGAATATTATCAAATTTTCAACCATCCCAAGTGATGTGTGATGGTATAGTTAAAAACCTTTCATATTTTTACTCTTACCCTTCCGGCCATCCCCTTTTAGCTATTCCATGGATTCAAAATCTTGCTTAAACTGATGATGGTGTCAAGGGACTAAAAAGAAAATTTGTGGGTTTAGTGGAGTGGACATCTGCAATTAGCAAATACCGACATAAGGCAAGAGATGATACATGATTAATTACTAAATGAGTGACCGACATGATTTGGACAATTTAGGAGGACTGGAAACATCAAAAAATAAAAATAAAAAATACCCTTTATGTCAAAAGTGGCAGAAGCTGAATCAGATTCAGTACAATGTCACAATCTTGCGTATCAGCTACTTGTAATAATTTTATGGCCCCTTCTTCTACAGAATAATTCAACTCTGTTTGGGCCAATTTTATTATTAGTACATGTATTGTATATAAATTGCAAAGTTTAGTGTATTTTAATTTCAAATTTTAAAATTTCAAACTTCACCCAAACCACGGTACCAATTAAATTTGTAAAGTTAAATTTTGTTATTGGTTCCGTATTATGGATTAGTTGTATATTTAGTTACTTTTATTCTCTAATTTAATCATTTTTAATCTCCATATTTTTTAATATTTGAAATTTTAATCCTAAAACAAAATTATAACTATTAAATTCGTTAACTAGTATAACTTTGATTTTTTTTTTTTGTAAGTATTATGTAGCAATAGCTAGTTGGCATAAAATTAAACATGTGATAAGATAAATTTTGTATAAAATTTTGAAAATAAAGAAATTAAATTAGCATATTACTATTTGGATAAAATTAAAATTTTAAAATTCGAAAATTATAAACACCATAATAACTGAATTTATGTCTTAAGATGGAAAACAAAATTTGATTTCTTATAAAAATATAGCCGTTATTACATGTATTTTTATTTGTCTTTCATGATATAACACTTAAAAAATCGTATCTGAAAATTAAAAAATGTTTTTATTTTTTTTGGGTTTTATGTTATCCCTACGAGAAGCAAAGCAAGCAATGCAAACCGTGGAATCAATTTGACATTTATTTTCGTTTTTTTTTATAATTTTATTTCTTGATTGTCATTTTTAGTACAGTTGGAATACACACAACTAGACAATAATGTGTTTTTTTCTTTTTGGAAAGCAACTATACAATAATGTTATTTTTATAGGTATACATCCCTTTTGTTTGATACATAAATCTTCTATTTTACCGGAGAGTTTTTGGTATTACAACCAGCTAATGAACATAATTCTGTCTGCTAGGTTGATTGATTAATAGCTCATTCATTTTCAACCCAAAGTATATTACTATCACTTTTATAAAATAATTTTTACACTTTTTTTTTTTGTTTGTACAAAAGTTAATAATATAGCAATTTATCCACTTATTTTTTTTTTCTATTTTGATCTCAAACTTAGTTTAATGACGTGAGACTCCGAGATTGTATAATATTATTATTTAAAATGAATTTTGCTGTCAAATTCAAGTACGGAAAATGTTATTATATATATATATATATATATATATATATATTTGCTAAGTTCAAAAGGTAAAAGTTATAAAAACCATTTATAGAAGGGTAAACTATAAAAATAGTCACTTATGTTTGAAATGTTACATTTTAGTCACTTACGTTATTGTTTTGTTATGAAGTTGTCACTCTGCCTTTTAGCTCCGTTACCTTCCTAACGGTAATCCTTCGTGGTAGTCTAAATGGGTTTTAAATGCCAACTTGGATGTCCTACGTGGCAATCCAAATTAAATTTATTTAATTAAAAACCTATTTTTATTCCAGCAACTGGACATTCAAGTTGACATTTAAAACCCATTTGGGTTGCTATGTAGGACTGCCGTTAGGGAGGTAACGGAGCTTAACGGTAGAATGACCAATTCGTAACAAAAAGATAACGTAAGTGACTAAAATATAACATTTCAAACATAAATGACTAAAATATAATATGAGGAAAAAAAAAAGTAACTAATTTTGTAGATTACCCTTTATAAAATAATTTCTTCGTGCATTTAAGACCCATTTCCTACAATTTTCTAACCTAACCTAACCCCGTGGTTGAAATTTCAAAGGAGTTGAATGGTGTAGTCTTCAAGGTCTCTTTAACTAAAACAAATATTTGAGTACTTATTCTTTTACTTTCAATTTTCTCCAACTGCCGCCATTGAATTCATATTTATGACATTGTTTTGCTATCTTTGACATTATACAAACTTATGTTTATGATTTTAGACTATGGTTTTCTCTAAATATAAAAAATTGAAAACAACATTACGTTTCTTAAATGTTTATGTTTTGGTCTTCCCATGCTCCAATTTTACTCATTGCCTTTCAATTTAGATTTTTAAAATTGTAGATTTGGAATATATGATTTCTACTGAATTTAAAATTATAGGTTTGGAAATTAAATTATTTTAAATTGTTGTTTGAACAATTAAAAATTAGATTGCTTATGAATAATCTTTGTTACTATTCATAACGAAAAATACAATACGAACAACTATAACACCTCTATCATCATTTATGAACCTCTTAATTAAAATCTTTGTTTCGGATAATTAAAATGTTTAAGTTTGATTACACTATTCATTATCAATAATACATGAGCAAGAGCCATTAGTATTCATTTTTTTTTGGGGGAATCAAGATATTCTTTATATATCATTTTATGGTTCATAAATATCTTTCGAGGTTTAAAGTTATCTTTTCCAATAATTTTGTCTTTAAAGTTCAAATAATAAAATATTTATTTGATAGAATGAGCTTGGCTACAAATGATCATATCACCAAAATAGCATACATAATTTTTTAAAAATTAAATTTTAATTTAATTATAAAATAGTAAATAACCGGATAGATATATTTATAATTCATAATTTTTTTTTTTTGAATTTTTTCCATAATTTTCATTAATTAAATTGATGCTTGACCGACTGTTTTACATAGTCTAATTGTTGATTTAGTTTGCAAATATTTTTTTTCCAAGTTAGTGGGATATGTCTGTTCTACAAGGAAAAACATGTGATGAAATCGTAATAAAAACAAGACATAGATATACTAGGTGGCCGGGGGTTCTAAGTAGGTCTCAATTTCACACACATTGTCAGCCTTAGAGGAGGCTTAAGGTGGAGGGAGTGGAGATAATGGTCAGAGAAGTGAAGAGCTTAAAGCTTTGAAGCCTTCAATGGTGTCCTATTTTCCACCCCCACTTGGTTCTTTTTAAGTCAAAACCTTTGATTCCTCCTTAATGAGTTGCGTTCAAAAGCCTCTTCTGCCACAACTACACATTGGATATTTGAAAAATCTCTTAAAAACCATGACTTTGAAATGGTCTAGGCAATTTATTGCTGTGGATACCACACAATAATACAAAAACAATTCTATAGTGATAAATGAATTACGTTATTTCGATTAAAAAAAATGGGTAGAAAGAGTTCTAAAATTGATGATTGGTGTATGGTAACATGATGTGACCCCTAAAGAGATAAGTTTTTACATGCAGCAAACAATATTTGAAAAACAGTGAACTTAAAAAAGAAAAGAAAAGAAAACATTGATGAAATAATCATGTGAAAATCATGGTGTTCATGTATTTTGATGATTTAATGTAGAACTTGAGAATGATTCAAAATTCAAATGAAGGAACAGGTGGAAGTTGAACACGTGAAAGGCAGTAAAAGTAGGAATTGAACGCATGGAATTTTAAAATAAATTTATCTTTGTAATGTTGAGTCTTTGACAAACTTTCATAGAACAATGACCGATTTGGAAACTGTGGGTCGAAACATATAATTTATTGCTCAAGTTCGGATCCAACTGAATACAGGGAGTTGTCTATGACAGTAAACAACAATGCTATACGATACCAGTATTTACTTCCTCATGAGTAAGACCACAGTGTGTGCTGCAATACTTCGATTCTCACCAAGGCTGTCAACCTTCTCGTGAGTCTTGGCTTTAAGATTGACGACAGATGGGTCGGCACCTAGAAGCTCAGACAAATTGGCTTTGATAACTCCCTTGTGTGGACTCAGTTTCGGTCTTTGAAGAATTAAGGTGGCATCTAGGTTTCCAATCTCGTAACCTGCCTCATGCATGAGTCTCACCTGAAAAGAACAATGTCATGGAAGATAAGCATGGTTAATATAAAGAGTCTGAAATGCTAAAATCGAGTATATATTCCTAAAATAGATGATATAAACAATGATGGCCTGCCTAGCATGACCAACTTAGGCAGTGAAAGAAAAAAAGAAAAACAGAGAAGCTCTTCAATTCATTTTAGTTTGCAGATAGTAAGGGTTTCTTTCAGATTTTAGATATGAATGAACTTAACCAGGGAGTCCTTCAAAAGATATACATTGCTAAAAATACTAATCGTGGAAATCTGTAAAACTAAAATAGTTTTATATTAGTGTAAGTGGAGTGGATCATTCTTCTAGTTATTGAGAGATTTATTTACATCAATATAAAACAAAACTAGTGTTACACGCTTTCATATCTTTCTATACGACTCATATTTAACAATCCAACTACTGAATTTATCAATATAATCATACTTTTATGCACATAAAGTTTTGAATCAATCCAATACCTCTATCATATCGGTCAAGAATATTGTTTTTATCAGTTCGTATTTAGCAGTTGAAAGTTTTTACATCAAAGAAATATTTAAACATTTTCAATTTACTAAAACTTAAATGCATGATCTACATGAATAGAACATAAAATATGATAATTGGATTATAAAAATATTAATCACACAAAATGCTACAGAAGGGTGAAACTATTTTAGTTGCATGCTAGTGTAAGTGGATCCTTGCTCTTGACTATTTACTACTACGATCTAAAATCTAAATCAGCAGAAGGGGAACAAATGTCTATTTATTGAATCAAATCAGTTAATGGATCATCTACATCTATATTTCAACACTATCATGGTTATCAGTACACCCCCGCTTTATAATTTGTTTAACCTTGATAATTTGTTAATCATTCTTGCTTATGATGGTCAACTTAAAGTGGGGACTATCCTACCAATATAAGGGCAATCAAACATTAGTTGAACTTTTAGAATGCCAAATCAGTGAGAAGAAAGTAGAACCAAGAGTTGGGGAGCAGTGGCATTGGAGGAACACTTCGACAAGTTTGTTTCTTCACTGAACAATGCAGTATACATGTAGATTCAGATTCGGCAACAGTTCCTCCTCTATGCTATGCTTTATAAAAAACCACATGCATAAGACGTATGAGCATTTCACTTTACAGTCAAGATTGACATCAGCATTTAACCATACTATGCATGATAGGTATATACAAATGTGTATGCATGCCATACTTTGATCGATATAAAATTGATTCCATTTGCAACCGCAAAAGAATTAGGCTGTTTTGATGAAAGGTTCTTTGCATCATGGTTGGTGAAGCCAAAATCAAACAAAGTGTCATAGATTTCACATGACTCTGCAGTAAAGCAATATCATACTCGGTATATTCTCTTAGAAGCATCAAATTTTAGAAATTTATATTTTGCCTAAACTTTTAAGGCGCTCAATTTGGGGCTAAACCTCTGAGACATTGAGTGAACAAGGGTCAAACCTTTTCGAAACTACTCAATAAGGAGTTTTGCAAACAATTGTGGTACACACACCACCCTTGTACTGGTATAACAAATTTAAGCAAACATGACTTTATTTAAATTGACATGTAATTTCTTTTAAATATAACAATACCAAGTTGGAATTGAATGAAAATAGATTAAAGCAAAAGAAAACCAATTTATTCAGTCTTCTTCAACCTAAAATCCTCAAAGTTACCAAAAAATTGGGAAACATTAAATCTGAAAAAGAAAAACAGATTAATTTCCTTTTGAAACTGTTACGGTAGGAAACTAAAAACAAGGAAAAAAATAGTCAGTTAACTAGTAGTAGAACGCTGCATTTTGGTAACCACTGTTAATGAAAACGGTGCCTTTAAGTTTTAATGAAACGTTGAGTTTTAGCTTGGGAAAAGCTACAGCTGTCGTGTAACAGCTTCCCCAACTGATTTTGGTAACGGCGAATTCTTTCCTTTGTAGCAGTAAGGAAGGGAATGAGGCAGTTATGGAATTGGTTGAATGAAATTTTCCTCCTCTCTTCTTCTCTGTTTTCTCTTTTTTCTTTTCTTCCAATCTTTTCCGTTCTCTGTAACGAGGTGCATCAAGGGTATCAGAGACTGCCGATCCTCCATGGCTGGTGATGGGGTCACTACTCACTTACAAAAGGATGTCGGTCATCTTCAATAGGAGGTTGCCAAGCTTCAAGGCGAGTTGTTGCAGTGGAATGCCAAGCTGGACACTCAGTTGAAGGAACTTAAGGACGATTTCAGAGGGGAGCTACAGTCTAAGTTACAAAATCTGTTTGAGCAATACTTGGGCAATCCAACTCCTGCTGTGAGTAATTTGGCTGCTCAAGATAAAGGGAAAAGTATTTTGGCAGATGCTCCACCTAGTTTTCCTTCCAGGGACCCTTTGGATGCTCATCCTATGCTGGAACTGGGAAGTTCAGGAACACCTTCGCGTTCAAGTCTTTTAGATTGGAATTCTCGGTCTCACAAGCTTGAATGCCCCAAGTTTGATGGCTTCGATTTTAGAGGATGGTGGTCCAAGTTAGAGTTTGAGGCAGAAGGTGTGACAGATACTTCCAAGGTTAGGATTGCGATGCTTCATCTAAAAGGGAGAGCACTTGGTTGACACCATTTTTACACCCAAAAACAGGGAGGACTACATCTACTGAATTGGACCTGCTATGCACATAGCTTGAAAGAATGATTTGGATCCAGTTCGTTTCGAGATCCCATGACTGACCTGGTCTCCTTGAAGCAACATGGATCATTTAAACAGTTCCATGATGCATTTGTAAGTCTTTTGAACCAGCTCCAATTGTCTGAATCATATGCTTTAAGTATTTTTACCAGTAATTTGAAGTTAGAGATTGGCCAATATCTACAGTTGTTTAAGCCTAAGTCATTGGTAGAGGGCTTCCTAATTGCTAGACAAATAGAGGGCATTCTCCTCAATTCCCATAAGAAGAGTCTTTTTATGAGTCTTGGTAATCCATCTCGACCCCTTAATGTACCACCTAGATCTTCTTCACTGGTTAAACCGGTTCCTATTGCCAGTCCAATCCAAGCTTCTACTGGTTGCTTGTATTCACCCTACCTTCCATGTTTCTCAACTTAAGAAGCATATTGGAAAGACTCCAGTTCAATCTACTTTACCAGTGGTAGGTGCTAATGGGGCTATGCATAGGAGCCTGCTCGCATTCTAGAAAGATGTATGGTCAAGAGGGGCAACCAGACAGTCACTGAACTGCTGGTGGAATGGACCAACACGTTTCCAGAAGATGCTACCTCAGAGTCCCTACAACAGCTGCAGAGAAAATTTCCTACCTTTAATCTTTGAGGACAAGGATCTTTTGAGGGAGAGAGTATTTGTTACGGTAGGAAACTAAAAACAAGGAAAAAAAGTCACTTAACTAGTAGTAGAACGCTACGTTTTGGTAACCACTGTGCGTTTAAATTTTAATGAAACGTTGAGTTTTAGCTTGGGAAAAGCTATAGCTGTCGTGTAACAACTTTCCCAACTAATTTTGGTAATGGCCAATTCTTTCCTTTTCAGCAGCAGGGAAGGGAATGAGGTAGTTATGGAATTGGTTGAATGAAATTTTCCTCTTCTCTCTTCTTTGTTTTCTCTCTTTTCTTTTTTTCTTTTGATCTTTTTTGTTTTGTCCGTAACGAGGTGCATCAATCCTAAAGCTAACTTAATATGTGAAATTCTTGGAGTTTCAAACTATCAGGTTTGCAAACATGTTTTGAGATTTGTTTGAAACCACCGAGTTCAAATAAGAGAAAGAAAAGAACATATACAGACTGTAGAGGACTCTTTTGTTAAGGTAAGGAGACATTACAAGCTAGGAAAACAAGATGCCGTGAAACGATGGTGGAGGTGAAGACCGGAGCAAACTTTGGAAAACAAGTGAGGCGGCAGCTCATGATGATGGAAGTGATAAACAGTTAAGGACAATGAAGGTTGTGTGGTTGTAACAATAATAGAGAGAATACTCAAGTTTGCCAAAATATCAAAAGCTCCTAAACGAAATGTTCGAGACTCTATTTATAGGCCTTAGAATGAAGTTATTAAGGAGCGGTTGTAGAGAGAAGTGGGAGTGAACGTGTTGTGAACGTGTTAAAGGGTAGTGGAATTGAGAGAAATTAGTAAATGTGCTTCTAAGAAATAAGGCAATTACAAAATTAGGTGGTAGTTATACTCACGTATTATTTCTGGTAAACAGAGTATTACTTGTATGTTCAGGTACAAGTGTACATTCCGTTTAACCAGGAAAGGAAGCACTCATATTTCAGAGAAAGGTTAAGAAGTGTATTTCTTAACAATGCTCGTATTTTGAGCCTCCAAGACATCCCAATGGTGGAGCAACCCAAGAATCCTGCCAACCTTCCAAGGTTAGCTCCAAAGTGTTCCCACCATAATGCCGTTCCAAAAGTTAGTTGTTCCTAACATAATATTGTTCCCAAGGTTAGCTGTTCCTAAGATTACTTCCGCAGCTTTTTTAGTGTGGAAAGTTGTTCCTAAGGGGTGAATGATATTTCCTGCAACTACTATTGATAGAAGTGATAGTAATAAAAGAACAAGCATCCACATAGACAAAAAAGGCATGGCATGGTTAAAATAAAAAAAATGTAGATCCTTTGTACAAAACACCTAATAACCAAAACTTAATTAGAAAATTCTTGGTAACTTTAAAGCTGAACTTGAAATAATTATATAGCAATGATACTTTTGAATGCTGAATCTTTCATATCTTATATCCCATTC
Organism: Gossypium australe; assembly: GCA_005393395.2. Classification (NCBI taxonomy): domain Eukaryota; kingdom Viridiplantae; phylum Streptophyta; class Magnoliopsida; order Malvales; family Malvaceae; genus Gossypium; species Gossypium australe. The sequence goes on from CM016615.1 coordinate 67,517,903, forward strand.
AGCAAAACAATAGAATGATAAAAGAGAATTAAAAATCATTATGAATTACTGATAAACAAGAAACCTTAATATGCAACAAACCAACCAAACTCCAACCAGTTTATACTTAAAGAAAACCAATTTATAAAAACGAAGTAAAAGGATTCAAGTTTTAAAGTCTAACAAAGTCTGAACCCAAGACAACGGTATCACTCATGATTTCAGCTAGAAAAGGATACTTGAATTGCTTGGGCAAGGATGTACTAGTACTACCACCATCCATTCCAAGCAAACAGATTATTCAACGTCAACTATGTTAACCAAGACAGGATTCTTATAATTTCAATTATTATATCAATTCCACAGTCATGTTCTTTATGGAGGTTTGGGAAGCTATTGTTGATTTGGTTTTTTGGGAAGCTCTCAGATTTAATCCTCTCAATTCGAAGGTTTCACCCTGATTCACTCAGTGCCTCCAAGGTTTAGTCCCAAACCAAGCATTTAACCTAACTTTAAAGTAAAAAATCATGTTTATAAGGAACATCTGCAAAGAGAATCACTTTGCAGGCTAGATGCATATCAATTTATCACAATTCTAAAAGCTTAATCCCATTCAATAATAAATAAATTAAGCTATATTCTGAAGAAACATTCATTGCTTATCAAAGACTTTACATATCAAAGGCTCAAAGCATCCATTGGAAAATAAACACCCCAGGAAATTAAATAAATAGAATCTACATTAAAGAAATACTCACAGCTTCTTTAATGAAAACTGAAGATGGAGCTCCTTTCCACTTGGGATCAGAGTCTGGAAATATTTGCCCTATATCAGGTAGCCCTAAAGCTCCCAATATTGCATCCACAACACAATGAAGCAGTACATCTCCTACAACATATTAATCCCAAATGCAAAATTGTGGGAACTTTAAATAGAAATACAAATTCGAGATAAAAATGGGGAAGATGTTTATAAATTTAAACTACCCAAAAGTGTAGGGAATTAAAAAATACCATCAGAATGAGCTTCACAGCCTCTATCATGAGGAATATCAATCCCACCAATGATCAAAGGGTAGCCAGGCTCCAAACGATGAAGGTCGAATCCATGACCCACTCTGAAAGGCAAAGACTTGGAAGGTTTGGTGGAGGAGATGGTTCCATCGACTGCAGTTGAAGTAGCAGCTGATGAAACTGAAGCTCGAAGTGTGAAAGATGATGATGAAGAAGAAGAAACAAGGGTAGTATGACGTCGGGTGATTGAGATACGAGGACTTGGCAACAAACTGTACTTGTTTAAGACTGATCCAGAGGTGGGTCTTGCTGGAATCAGAGAACAACTGTAAAAGCGAGTGGCCATCGCGTCTATGCAGAGAAGGGGCTCTGTTTTTCGTGAACTTGGTTCGAATATCTTTGTTGACTCTCTTTTTTTTTTTGGGTTTCGTTTTTGTGAACTTGGTTCGACTATCTTTGTTGACTCTGGTTTTTTGGGTTTCGTTTTTGTTTCTTTCTGGGTAGGGTTAATGTCACAGTTGGCCCCTGAACTTTCTTTCAATATGCAATGTGATACCTATATAAAGGAAATGCCCAATTTGATACCCGTATTATTTTGTAACGACACGTAGCATTAATTTATTTGTTGCTGCCAACTCGGTGTGCAAATTAAACGTTTTGAGGCAAGTATCAAATTAGACATTTTCTTTGCATAGGTACCACATTGCATATTGAATAAAAGTTTAGGGGCTAACTGTGACATCAACCCTTTTGGGTATTTGTGGCCATAAATTAGTGCTCCCTTTTCTCTACATATTTTTTTTAATACACGCATGCGGCAACCAATCAAAGTTCATTCATTTTCATTTCCAACTGTTGGACCATCCCATTTCCATTGTTTTTATGGATAGTAAAAACATGGAGCTCCAAAGGCCCAATTCATATTTTCAAACCTGGGGGTTACCTAGAGATGCATTTTTACTTGTCATTTTAAGATGAGATCTTGTGTTATTAAAGGAGGAAACATGATTTAGCATTTCAACAATCCATGCTATGCCGACAAGAATTAATAATACCCAGAAGAGAATGCAGAAACATAACAACACTTCTTGTTATTGATTAACCTATGAGTTTAATTTGTACACATACAATGCACAAGCATGGCATCCTGATTAACAACAATTTGCAAAGCAACTTTCCTCACAGATTCTACAACACACATTTGATATGAGAAGATACATTTAGATGAGCATTGAAAAACCAAAAGAAAATCTCATTATGACTATGTGGTGGATGCCCTAGGTTGCTTGCATCCATGTTCCGGTATTGGGTGTTCAGTAGCAGCTCTCTTCGGTCTCAACTGCAATGAGAACGGCAGTAAGAATCAAAATGAAGTATCAACACGCTCACTCTCAAAGTTTATGCATGTGTCTATGAGTTTCAAACTATGACTATGGAAAATCATAAATGAATTACTGACCTTCTCCTCGGCACGCTGGTAAAAATTTCTAATAAGTATATTCTTGGCTTCGGTAGTTATAACTGTAAAAAAGTGCTTCAGAAGTCAGTCTCAAATAAAGAAGCTGTTCAAAGGTCAACTTAAAAACTCAAGGATTTAGCCAATGAGCTGTGCCATTTTGCATCATAATGCAATTTCAATCACTAGTAACTTTATATTTATTGAAACTAGCTGAAATTTTCAACTAAAGAAGTTTGCAAAGTGTAAGACAAGTTGGCAATTGGGAGATGAAGTTGGGTGTTGACAATTAAAGATGGCAGGGGTGCACTGATGCTTGGTTTTGGCAGACGGATGAGAGAGTGAAAATGAAAAGAATGAAAAGATAAGATTTTAAGTTTCGTAAATTGTCTCTTGGGTCAGGTTTTAGTTGTGTACTATCGTTAGCTAATGAGAAACACTTGGGAATCCGGTTGAGGCATTTTGTGGTGTGAGCTTATCCATAATCTTAAGACTAGCAAGAGTTCGGGTGCAATAACAATCATTTCGTCATGGCTTTCGATAATCTTAAGATTAGCAAGTGTTTGGGTAAGGATGACATCAAAATATTGTAACGTTTGGCGTGTAAGAGTTGATCTTACACAACAATGGCTATTGAGAAGGAGATAAGAACAACTCTACTTTTACATGACAAAGGCTAAAATCTTTTCTACCATCAAATTAGTTGACATCCATATTCGACGACATCCCGCATCAAACTCTTCCTAGTGCTAGATTGAAAGACTTTATGAACAACAAAGCCAATCAATTTCCAAGAATTTGCTCGACCCCAGTTTTCTGGGATTCAGACCAAAAATATCCAAAACACATTGAAGCAGAAGCTGCTAAAAGTAATCCACTTAGAAATTAGACTGATAAACTGAGTTTAACCAATCAAAAAAACTTGAAACAAGAAAAGAACCGTAATAAGACTACTTTTCTAATACTGAATTTTTCATCCATCTTCAATGACATTCTCACACCAAAGCTCTTGCTAATGCTAGCATTACCAAAAGCTATTACGAAAAACAACACCAATTGATTTCTAATAATTGACTTCAATACCAATTTGTTGTGATTTGAACCTGAAATATCCAAAACACTTTGCTGCTCAGTGTCAACCAAAGTTACTGATGAACCAAATCACTACCAATCAAGAAATCTGAGAGAAAGAAAAAAGGAATGCAAAGGGAAATGTTCGATACCTTGATCAGGAGGTGGAGAAGTCCGGCTATGTGTGGGGCGGTAGGTGGTAGGTACCACTTTCTAGCAAAAAAAATTCAAGCAAATTATGTTCAAGCAAAATAAAATCCATACAAGGGAAGTCTGTAATTTTAGTTAAAGGCTAACCAATGAGAGCAAAAAGACTCATTTGTCATAATATAACTGTTCAGATTGAAACATAGAGGAGCTCAATATGAACTCCATGAATATTATAGCATCTCACATGCTGAAATAGCGCAAAAAGATAGAAGGGAAGGTGAATATTTTTTTTTTTAAAACCATTTCAACCTTTCAACCAGTCTAAGCTTACTCAAAAATGGTTAAACAGATAGGCAAGGAACCACTGTAAACCATTGGAACAAAAAAACCAATACATAAATACTAATTGTCTATGCATATGTGTACCCACATAGAAACAAATTCTCATTTGTGTCTTAATCATAGAACTTGTCTCTGTTACCATTGTTAAGAACCAGCTCTAAGAACTAAAACTACCACATACACAGCAAGATAAGAAAGCTGCTAAAGCATGAACTTGAAGTTTTAAAGGAAACTCCATCATCATCCCATGCAAAAAAAAAAAAAAAAAAAGCATGATCCTTGTGTGAACATATAATTATAACTTTAGCAAACAAATAATAACAAGTATTAGCATTATTTACATGCTTCATATAGAAACATTACACAACAATCAATTAGATTAATCAACATCTAAATAATAAATATATCTTGCAATGCAAACCATTAGAAAAACAAAGTGTAGGAATACTGGAGTTGGAATTCTATGAAACATTTAAAATTAAACCCCTATTCATTTGTAACCACAAACAACTTTATCCAAAAAGATTCTGACAATTAAGGTCCGAAATTCATGAATAATAAATACTTTTCACAAAAAAAAAAAAAAACAGATAACAATAACATCATATCAGGTTAAACCCAGAAACCTAAACATAAAAATGTAAAAGGTTTTTCACTATTTATCTAAACTGCATGTGGGGATTAATTCATTGCAATTCAAACCCAGAAACAAAATTCACATGTTATGGAAAATGGGGTTAGGTTAAAAGGGATTATGAGGTTACTTACAGAAGGATTAGAAGGATCGGAGGGACGAAGTTGGCTGAAGTTGTGGGGGTCAAATGACGGCAGGTCACCGAGCATAGACCCCATCATCGGAAAAGAAGAAAAAATTGCTGGTTTTGTGGCTTGCACCCAAAAAATCACCGGAGATTACAAAGAGAACCCGGCCAAGAGAGAGAAAACAAGGACAATGGCTGACCCGGTTCTAGAATCAGCCTGCTTTGTGCTGATGCTGGATCATTAATGGGTAAATTGATGTTTATATAACTAGCATGGATCCCGCTAACTCTGGGGACTTCAAAATTCTTCTATAATTTATTTAATTAATAATAAACAGTTGTATTAAAATAATTATTTATAATTTCTTTTCCGAAGTCTTGAAATTAAATTTACGTGACATTTGTTAAGAGTCTAAGTACACTTAAATTTTTAAATATATTATTAAAAAAACTTGAGCAAGTTAGATATGAATATTACATCAGTTTGATAGTAAAAATATTGAATAGATGTGAATTGAGTTTTAACTTATTGTTTGTAATTGATGGATTAGGATGGAGTCGTGAGTAGTTCTAAAAATAGTGTTAAAAATTTTAATTGTAATCTATAATAAAATTGTTAATTAAAAAATCATTAAACATAAATTAAAAATAGTGGAATGTCTTGAAATTAATATAAAAATAATTTTTTAATTTTTTCTTAATTAGTGATATATAAATTTTAAGCGTAAACTCAACTCTTATTTTGATTAAATTCAAGTTAATTTGTATGATTATCAAGTGAGTTTTTTTATTTTAAAATATTACACTAACAAATTTAATAAACTAATATTAACAATTTAACCTAAATTTTAAGATTTGAAAATTAAATAGATAAGTTCCTTAAAACAAAAGAATAGAGACTAATTTGATAATTATTGGACTTTATGACATATTTAACCTAAACAAAATTAAACAAAATAATTGAAGAATCATTGAAACGGCACCGTTCGCATGGCAGGTGAACTGCCAAAGCTTAAACAGAATAAGCGCTTTACAACCATCAGATCATCCACACATCACTGAAAACTTGATCAAAAAGGGACCCACAGTCCAACCGTACACCCCATATTCCGTGTTCCCATCTTAATCAAATATCCACCGCTAGATCACCACAGGTCCATCAAAATCGATAAATCCTCGAAGCACCAAATATTCCCTCACTTCCACCTAGGGTTTTTTGTTCTGAGACCTCCCACTCGAACACCATTCTTCCCTTTTCCCTTCTTTAACATTCTAAAAACAACGCTTCAGTATAGTCGTCGGCGTAGCAGAGAGGAATTAAAAAGAAAAGAAAAAAAAGCGAAAATGGCAGCACCCGAAGCTCCTCTCTGCTATGTCGGCGTCGCTCGCCAATCTGCTGCTTTTCGCCTGATGAAGCAAATGGTACGTATCCCTGTACGTATATTTTGCTCGTATGCAGGCGTGTTTTGTGATTTGTTTTGTTTTGTTGTTTGAATGGCCCGGTTAGGGGTGGGAAGAAGGAGAAGGTCTCGGGAAAGATAAACAAGGGATCAAAGGTCACGTTAGAGTTAAAAACAAGCAGGATACTACCGGTTCGTTTTTAATTGTTTTCTTTTTTTCATAATTATTTTTTTGTCTCTATCTTTTTTTTAAAGCTCTGTTACCGGAAATGCGATCCAAGTTTGTTTTTAACTATCACAATCGTATAGAATTTATTATAAAACAATTGACAAATTTCAGAATGTATATATTTAGAAGTATTTATTTATCTAAGCACAAGCTCTCTCTCTCTCTATATATATATAATATTCTCATAAATTATTTTATGTCTCTACTAAACAAATTTGAGAAGATTATCCCTATCGAATTACGTTTTATAGAAATAGCAAATTGTGTTCTAGTTTTTGTTTTTTGTATCCTTGTACCGGACTGATCCGAATTTGAGGTAACATTGGTTATAAGCTAGTTGATTTGTTTATTGAATTATAGATATTGAATTAATTTTCCGGAGAATTAGAATAGGAGGAGATGGTGAAAAATACTCTTAATATAGGAATTTTATTTATTTTTGAAAAATATGGAGCAGGTATTGGATTAGATAAGCCAAATCCGTGGGCTTTTGATACAGCTCAGTTTGATAGTATTCTCAAAGGATTGAAAGTGGTGCGTATTTCATTCTGACTTTGATTGTCTAGTACCGTGTTCAATTTGATGCAAAGCTCATTTTTCTTTTTCTTTTTAATTTTTTAGAAGCAAGCAGTGCAAACCAACGATGAAGGTATGATTGATACCCAGAGAAAATTCCTCTCATATTTATACTTAGTAGGTTGTTATTGATTGATGAGTAATTTAACTTTTCTGAACAGCTGAAAAGAATGAAAATCAAGTGGAAACAAAGAGTGATGAGCCTAATGACACTGAAGAACAAGTTGTTAAGGCTACTCGGCCACAGGGAAGGTTAGAACATTAGTTCTATGTTTCTTTAGTGGTCTGGTAGGAGATTATTGCCAATTATTTAATTAATGTTTGATGTTATTTGTTCTTATTTTACTTTTTTCGGTTCTTAGATATAAGAAAAGAGAAAGAGGGAAGCTTGTACATGCATATTCTTCGAAGGATCTTGAAGGAATTCTTGTAAGTTCTAAACCTTCATTGTCTTAGCTACTCCGTTTTCTTCAGTGTTATTTAAATTGTTAAGGTTTTTACTTGCTTGAAGCTTGTGGCAATTATGTTCTTTTTGTACATTGTTGTCTAATGTTCATTTCAAGATGCAAAATTATTCTATGATTACACGAGATCAAAATGTATCATGTCAAGTATTTGGTTTGAAATGTATTCATTTGTCAATGATTTTTCAAATTTGATTTGTTAATACCATCCACCGTAATCTTGACAAGATTTTCGTGGTTAGAAATATAAATGAGCGCAAGGATAAGTTAAATCTAGAAAGTTGTCTTTCTGGCTGTGATTTGTCAAGATAATTGTTTAATACTTGATTGATTTGGTCTTCGTTTCATATTAGCACGAGAGGCAGATACCATGTTACCTTCACCATGGAGTTACTCGACTTTTTTGAACAAACACTAGATGTCATGAGTTAGAAAAGATAGAAACACAAAGCACTGTTAAAACATAGTGGTTCAGTAATAAACACAACTTTATATGGAAATCAAAATGGTTTTAAAAGCACTTTTTATGTCTTCTTTGATAGAATTATCAATTCCTATTTGTAGATAGATTTTTTTCCCTTGGAATTAGCATTTGATTTGATGCCTAACTAACATTTACTATTATTTTTGGTTTAAACAATCACTGTATTTACCCATAGATGTTTTGCAATAGGCCAAAAAGGTTGAGGAGTCACCACAGGTAAATCCTGACGTGGTTGGTGAAATGGAGATCATAGAGACAACTGAAACAAATGATTTTTCCACTGAAGGTAAATGCTTCAAGTAAACTCAAGCTCATATTGAAAAACTTGGGTGAATTCTTTCAGTAAGGTGTATTTTCCTTTGTGTTACATAGTTCAGAAATTGCTAGTCTTTATGGTCTATGCAGTAATATTAAAGGTTGAATGCCAGGCTGGACTTTTTATTTAAAATACTTTTCCTCGGAGTATATTATCTTGTACCTGAAGGACTCAGCCCTTTGCTGGCAAAGGATATTATTGGCCTCTTTTCTGTAACTCATTTCTTTTTGCTGGCTGCAGCTGTCTGCTGTTGATCGTTTATGAAATAACTTGGCTCTTTCTTGTAGGAAATAAAGTTGAAAGTGTTTCTCCAGAATGGTGGGGCTTTAAATATGGATTTGTTTCTGGAGGTTTTCTGGGAGAAACTACCCGAAGGAAATCAATAAAAACTGGAGAGTCTAAAAATTCTACTGAGAGAACTGTATTTTATGAAGATGACCAAGAGAATCTCTACAAACTTGTGCAAGTAAGTCTTTGCGAATTGACTTTTTTTGGGGTATGAAAACTGTGCTAAAGTTATTTGTATGATGAAAAGAAAAACTATAATTCCGTGTCTTTTTTAACCTTCATCCGAAGATGAAACTGTCATGGTCTTGTGAACAGTGTTCCAATTGATCATTCTACATGCATTTTTGTTATGTGAGTCTAGTATCATGCTGGAGACTAGGAGATTAAAGAAATGAAAAAATATCTTTTGTTCCAAAATTTCAGGATAAAGCCACAACTGGAAAGCAAGGTCTGGGCATTAAAGACCAACCAAAGAAAGTAGCTGGAGTTCACTTTCAGGGGAAAAAGACATCATTCAGCGATAGTGATGGTGAGGATTCTGATGATGTTGGTCCTCCAGCAAAACGAATGCGTGAAAATGCATTAGAAACAGAGAAAGCTGATGAGCCAAAACTAAGGTTGAAAAAGCTGTGTAAAGGGCTTCTTCGTCAGGTACTTGATCTAAAATGCAAGCTGTTCAAAATCGTGGTCCCAAGTCTTTCATTAATTAAAAGCCATCTTCCTACTTCAGGTACCTGGAGATTCATTAAAGCTGAAACAGCTGAAAGTTCTTATTGATGAACAGTCAACTTCTGTTTTTTCCAGCTTTTCTTCAAAGAAAGATGCTATTGCCTACTTAAAGCGAAAGGTTCGCTCATCTCTTAAAAGTGTTACTTTCCAATTTTATTAACATTTCGTAAACTTTTTTCATCGCTTTCGGGTTTGGAAATTTGATATCTTTTGGTTTTTTCTGCAGCTTGAAGGTAGTAGCAAGTTTTCTGTCGAGGGAAAGCGAGTGAGTCTTACATCTAGAAGCGGGTAATCAACTTATGATACGATTTTGATAAAATTTCAACAGCCACTGTACGCTGTGAGACTAAATTAGTGCATTTATATTATAATATTGTGTTAATGTCAATTTTGTAGGTAGGTTTGTGTAAAACAGTCATGTCAAACAAAATTAAGTTCTGCCTAAAGCCTGAAACTGGTAAACTGTTTTTAAGTTGTATTATTAGTTGCAAAGAGATCAATAGCGGTGATAGACCCAGTGCTAGAAGTGGCAAAATCTAGGAGAAATATATCGGCATTCAATTAAAGGTCTTGATTACAAAGAAGCAGCCAAGTAATAATCGGCTTGGGTTTAATCTATAGATGAAGTCGAGTGTGGCCAATCTGCCCTTAAGGTACCTTGGATTTCATCTCACAGTTTCCAGAACTGGGCTGGACAGGGAACCGGCTTGGGTATTGTCTTGAATATGTGGTTGGATCAGTTGATTTGTGAATTAGTTGAATCAGGTGGTTGGACCAGCTGAATGGTTTTTATTTTCCATTTTTTTATTATTTTTTTAAATAATTTATTCAATTGAAATGGGTAAACTAATCAAATCAATTGAATTGAATTGAAAATTAGCGGTCAGGCAGTTTTGTTTTGATGACATTATGTCATTTAATCCATGGTTTTTCTTAGTGAATGTGGAAAAAGTTATTATTTTCTAATTTTGGTATCATTATAAGTTTACAAATTGGGGTAGAAGATGCAATAGGTTGAAATCAAATCTTTCAAGTATATCATAGGGTTTTAATCATTTCTAGCAATAAATGTGCGCACATTATTTAGTTTCATTTTACTTCAAAAAGGTAAGCATATGCTATTAATCACATTCTCTTTTGTCGATAATTTAGATATCATTTTTACACGATATTTTTTTCAACTATAAAGAAGTTAAATTGTTAATAATACCTAAAAATTAGAAAAAAGTAAATGTTACTCATTTTCCATCACTGAAATAAACCATTTAATAACATTATTTATTTCAAAAATTCAAATAAATTTTTTATTTTAATTTAATGTTTTTCTTTATTGTAATCCACTTTACCCTTACCTTTATGGTAATTTCAATGCTATAGATATTTTTATTTTTCAATTTTATCTTCTATGCAAATGGACCTAAAAGTTCTAGATATTTGCAGCTATTTTAGTTAATTCCTCCTAAATGCCAAAAAGATGCCCAAATGTTTACAATTAATATTTGTATTATGTAGTGACGCAACAAGGAGTACTGAGGGAGGTGGTTGTGGAAACCGGTTCACTCAATTGGGATGGAAAGTTGGAGGTTAAGAAAAATGACAGTGAAGATAGCTTGAAGGTTAAGGGATGAAAGTGTTGGCAAGGTCCGGACTGGGTATTCTTGAAGGATTGATCCTTCCTTCATTGTTTCCAGGAGTATTTATAAACAAGAACTCTATGTAATATGGTGTTAAAATGTTGGACTTGCCATCTAACCATTATTATGTAGCGCGTGGGAGGGATGTTTTCGATGGGATGGGGATATCTATGACAAGACAGATCATGTCATTCATTCTAATTCTAATGGGATAAAACAGTTGAGCTGACATTATGTTTGGTGACCAAACAAATTCATATTCCCAATGGAGATTAAGTCATTTGTTGCCTGGGCAGTCATCTTAGGAGGGTGAGCTCACAAATGACCTCCTGATTTGCTGGTTGTAGGCTCACTGTTCAAGCGTCTTCTTAACTTGCTACGTGTGTTAACATGAATGGATATAACAAATACCATTATATAATATATTATAAAACATTATTATAACATAAATTAACTTCAAACGTCGGTTGCAAAATCTTTGAATAATGAAATGAAAGATGTTTATTTTGGTGATTGGGACTGTACCACGCGGAAAATATGAGGAAAATTCTTGCAATTGGGTTTCGTTCAACATTTCCTGCTGCTGCATCTTTTTTCCTTTTTATATACTATACAAAAAGGACTAACCCCCATCAGTTTTTCGCTTAAACAGGGCCAATTTGCAAGAAATAAAAGGGGGGATTTAGCTTATTGTTTTGGTTACTAGGAAAATTATTTAGAAACCAAATTACAGCAGGATGATGAATATGACGACAAAAGTGACAAGGAAAAGAAATGGTTTAATTCACGATTTAGCCTATGATTTAAATCTAATTTTTTTAAACCGTAAAAGTATCATGGAGGTCATTGTATTAGGAGTTAGATTGTATTTTGCCTTTTTTACTAAAAAGTGAGCAAATTAGTAATTATATATTAGATCAAAAAGTAAACTGGTATTACTGTTAAAAAATTCATCCATTTTTACTGTTAAAAACTGATTCATGTACGTCAACATGAAGTACATGTGGCATGTCACGGGTAACTATATGTAGTTATTTTGTTATCTACACTAATTTTTAACAATAGAAACTGATAATTTTTTAACAAAAATGATCAGTTTGCTTATTGATCTAACGTACACTAACTAATTTACCAATTTTTTGAATAAAGGGGGTAAAATGCAATATGACTCCTAGCACAAGGGCCTCCATATTACTTTTACCGTACTTGAACTTTATTTTGATCCATTTGGTAATTAAATAAGGTTTTTAAAAATCGGACCATTGGTTAAATCACTGAATCAATCAAATCATTAATTCAACTGGTTCATCTGATTTTAATTAAATAAATTATTAAAAATAGAGAAATTTGGTTCAATTGATTTTTTAGTCTGGTTCAACCGATTCTGAGTGATTCGCTCAAAAGCCAGTTCAACTCTTTGTTTGGACCGATATATCGATCAATTATTGATTTGATCCGCTTCCAGCAATCATGATTTAAACTATTGTTTTGTTCTAGTTTACTCAAGAAGCTCAATGCCAGTTAAGAACGCGACATATGGTAGGTGGTGTCATCTATATTTTGTAGGGCAAATTGAGACGAAAATGATAGTTTTAAGTATAAAGTTAGACAAAAACAATTAGGTACCAAAAGGAAAAATAAATATAATTCAAGGGCTAAATTCTGAATAAATATGAAGAGGAAACAAATCCCATAGGTTAAGTGGTGGCCATTTTTTGTGGTCCAAAAACCAAAAAAGCTTCCATTCTATGGAGTTTCCCTGCAGTTCAAGCAATATATTTTTGGTTTCTACAAAATGTTGATAGCCAAAGACCCATAAGCCATTCCCCTCTCACACTACTAAAAAGCTCAAAGCCTATATATAGCTATAATGCATGCATTATCTTTTGCAGTGCTGCAAATGGAGAGTGTTGACACAGTAAGTGTTTGTTTGGCCTTTGCAAGTTGCATGCAGATAGCTACTACTCATATACATTCCACATATAGCTTCTTTATTTGACTTTGACTTTCTTTTTCTTTTTCTTTTTTTTTTTTAAATCTTGACCGTAGTTGTGATCATCTGCTAGCAATTGTTTTTGATCTGATCAAGACAGGATTGGATTATGATTCATGGATTATGTAAAACTGGACCTAAATGGAAAGAGAGAATGTTGAAAAATGGAAGCCTATGGTTTCAATGAGTCTATGAGAATAGGGACCAAACATGGCAATGCCCCCTATATACATAGTGGCAAGTGGAAACATACGGGGGTTATGACATAGCCATACTCCACTTTAGATATTAATATTAACTCTAACATTTCCATATCAGTATCTTTCTCCTGTATTTTAAATTAATTTTTAAACTTTTCAAAATATCATATTATTATATTAATCTAATCGTGATTTTAAACTTTAAATACCTATTTGTATCTTATGTGGAGCATTTTTAGAATATGTGAACAGTTTAGGATAGAAAATGTTATTTTAAGAGAATTATCTCTTTTTCTTAAAATATTAGATCTAAGCCGTTCATGTTTTAGATATATACATGTTTACAATTTGATATACGTTTTTTTAAATATGACTTACATCAAATTTGAATTTTAAAACTAAAAACAATAATGAGATTAATAAAATAATTTAATTGATAGGATAATAATACTTAAACGATTTAATTATAATATTTTAAAATTTGGAGACCAATTTAAAATCGAATTGACCCTTCATATAACTTTGGTAAATTATCTTAACTTAAATGCCAAAAAGAAAAAAAAAAACTATCATAAAATAATTAAAAATCAATTCAACTCTTAACAAAAAAAAATTGAACTTTTCAAATTATAAATTGTACTCTTGAAATATAACTTTTCATAAAAAATATATATTGACATGACAACTACGGTTGTAGTTGACAGGAAAAAATTTGGAATAACAGCTTACATGATAGTTTAAAATTTATTTTTGAAGTATTTTATAAAGACTTAATTAATTTTTAATTATTTTAAGTGGAATTTTTTTCGCATTTAAACCTAAAAATTATAAAGATTATAGAAAAATTAAATGGATTGTTTAAAAATTACAAATAAATTAGAAGAGATATATAAATATTAGAGGAAAAATTATAAAAAGTTATGAGAAATATAAAAATATTAATATATTATAAAAATTATATTAAAAATTATAAGAACTATGAAAAGTTATAAAAAGTTATATTAAAATGATTAAAAGTTTTAGAAGATATATAAAAGGTTATAAATTTTAAAATATAAAAACTAGAGAATTTTTGAGATTTGTAGGTCTATAGTGCTTGGTTTCAGTAATAAAAAAATGGAGAGTTTAAATCGTTATAGTGGTGTGAGGGGTGCTGAGTGAGGGGCTTAAGTGACGATAAGATTAATGTTTTGTAGGTGAGTGATGAGTAATATTTTTGGTTGAGGAAGGGTAATACAAAAAAGACTAGTAATTAATTAATTATTTATAATTTCTATAATTTTTGAGTAATGTTAATAATATTTATATTTTTCTATAATTTTTAAAATATTTATATTTTAATAAACTTTTAGAATTTTTTTAATAATTTTTTAGAATCCTTTAAGAATTTTTTTTATTTTTAAATTTCCACCTTATATATCCACATCTTAGCTATGGCATCATCAACCATCAAGTCACTCACTACATTATTTAAAGACTCGTCAGTAATTTTAATGAAAAAAGCAATTTATAATTCGAATTAAATATTATTCTTTATTAAAATTGAATTACTTGACTACTTGTATATTTTTTTTTCTAGTTTTAAGCCAAATATAAAAGATTTGATCTAAAATTTTAATTTCCAAAGGTTGATGAAAGAGGAAAGTGAGTAAATGATTATTAACCTACATACCCAATATTTCTCACAAATAAATCGGTTAGCAAGATGCAATTTAATATTTTATTAAGAAATTGGATTAAAATGGTTTTTTTCCTCTATTAAATATGCAAAATTTCAATTTACTTTTATAAGCTCTAAATTGATAGTATTTATTAAAATGATTATATGAGAAAACCAATAATAAATTTAGATATTGGTCAAATGTTTAAATTATATTATAATTTATGTTGATTTATTAATAATGTTATAAAATTAGAACCACCAAACTAAAGAGGTAAAAAGTATAAAATAGGTTGTTGTAATTCTATAAATTAGATTAAAGTTGACGATCTAACTAGGCAGTAACACATACTGAAATAGAATTAAATTGAAATATTTAATAGAAGGACTAATTTACTATTTATAAGATATAAGGATGAATTTGTCAATTTTTTTACTTCTAATACAAATTTTTACAGTTTAAAAAATAAAAAAATTATTTACAGTTTAATACCCAAAAGTTTCATTTCTCACCGACATCGTTTGGTTATAGTATAACCAGTGAAAGAAGCCACCGAAAAGGCCAATAACGAGCAACCAGGTTGACTTTTCAAAAAAGTCAACTCAGTGGAAATGCAAAACCATATTTACATATATTGGCGCTTAATTTCAAGCAAAATAAAATATTTTAATGATAAGAAGAAGAAGAAAAAATCTCCATATATAGGCAAATGGCCTGTTTTAAAATTTCCTCTCATATCCTTGCTTTTCTTCATTTATTGACGAGTTAATATTGTAAATGGAGAACTGGGATTTGCAAGCAGTAGTTGGAGGAAACAGCAGCAATGATCATCCCATTGAAAACCCAGAATTCAGTTTTGGTCCTTGGAGTTTTCAACAAGATGAAGATTTTGTGAGTTTCCCTGGAATTTTTGAAACAAACCCTAAAGTTTTAGATGAGTTGGAGCAACTTTACAAGCCTTTTTACCCTGATTTGAATCCATTTTCCACTCAAACAATCATTACAAGTTCAATACCAGTCCCTTTACATGTTGATGAATCAGCAGAGAAACGAAAAAAGAAGCCATCTTTTACTGTTTCTCAATCTGATATTTCTGCTTCACCCAAACCTAGAAGATTCAGGTTCCTAAATTTATACTTACACAAACCCTAAGTTTATGTATATGTATATATTGAATTAAAACAATTAATCATATATCTGTTTTCAGCAGGAAGAATCAGCAGAATCGAGTGGTAGAGCATGTAACTGCAGATGATCTTCCGTCGGATGTATGGGCTTGGAGAAAATATGGGCAAAAACCCATCAAAGGTTCACCATTTCCAAGGTAAAAATTTCCAACTAAATAAGATTGTTGATGAGACTCCAACTCGTAACAAGCTTGTTTTGGTTTTTAAAAACAGGAGCTATTATAGGTGTAGTAGCTCAAAAGGGTGTTTGGCAAGGAAACAAGTGGAGCGTAGCTGTTCGGATCCTCGTGTTTTTATTATTACCTACACGGCTGAGCACTGTCATGGCCATCCGACTCGGCGGAGTTCGCTCGCCGGAAGTACTAGAAGCAAACCGTTAACGGCAGCTAAAAGTATTGAAGCTCATGCAGAAGGTGAGACTGTGAAAGAAGAGAGGATGAAAATGGAGGTTGAATTACATGGTGACGAAGAAGGGGGTAAAATTCTGAGCCCGGACTTATTGTTGAGTGATGATGAATTAATTCGAAGGTTAGAGAATTTTGATGAAGGTTTCTTTGTAGATCAATTTCCCCATTTCTCTCATGAAATGTAATCTGTATAGATCCATGAATCTTAATCCCAACCTCAAACTCCAAACAATTTAACTTGAATGATCCGAACACGAAATATCCTGAAAACGACCCCATCCCACAACCTTAATTGGTTGATGAATATCATAGTCTCAGCCATCAACTTGTAGTTCTATAAGAGGCAATGTTGTTTTAGCTTTTATAGCCTTTCGTTTTGCATTTTCAGTTTTATGTAATCCATCTTCTTCCGAGAAGTTTGCATATATCATACTGAAATTAATTAATATATAGATAGATTTATAAAAAAGTAATATATACATATATATATATATATATTTCTTTTTTGGTTTTAACGTTGCACTAAATCAATGTGATTTATACAAATATTTATTATTATTTTTAATCTTTATGTTCATTTTTACAGTTTGGGTTTCATAATTGTTCCTCTCAACTATGTCATATCCAAGTAAGAGCCACACTAGGGGATGTGAGAGGGGCACAGCGCTCCTTAAAATGAGAAAATTTAATTTTTTAACTCTTTACAATTTATAAAATTTTAAGTTAGTATAGATAAAATTGCACTTTGCTCTCCAAATGACAATTTTAATTTAATCATTTAAAAGATTATAAACATACAGGGTATTAAAATAGATTACATTTTAACTCATAAAAATATATAATTTATTCCGGACCCCAAAAAAAAATTCCTGGCTTTCCCCCTATCTCAATAGGTTGTCCTTGGAACTTAATAGTAAAAAAATTTATTATGGATGACAATAAATAAAATAATTAAATTATGTTACTGTAATTTTATTAAGAATATATCAGATTTATGTGAAGGCAACTTGTATTAGTTGGAAATTTGTTTTCTTCTTTCAATTCAATGCCACCTAACGTGGTCCAATTAAAAAGAAGATAGGCTGACCATTACATAAAAAATCAAATATCTATTGGAATTGGCTAAGCTTTTATGAGTTTTATTTATATTTAAGTAAGCTGTTATTTTAAATGAAACTTTGGTTTATATTAAGAGTTTATTTAATTATAAGATTAATGTTTATTAGATTTCTTTTCTATCACTACAATAAGGGAAAATGATTATCTTTATTATAAAAGTTGGTTAGTTATATAATCTTAATTTTAGTTAGGCTTTGGGTATTGATAATTAAATCCAGCTGGCTTTGACTTGTTGCTTAAGATTAGGGTTGAAGATATATAATATTTTACAACCATGTTTCGTGTGGATATTGTTCCCCGTAAGCTTAAATAAAAACTAATTAAATCCCCATGACTGGGAATTTAAAGGGTTTCAACATATATAATATAATAAAAAGAAAATTAATCATCCAACAAAGCTGCATTAACGTACGTTGTTTGTTGGGAAGAAGAGTAATTCAAATGGTATTTCATATCAAAATATATCTTTAAAAAAATAAAATAAAATAAAAATCAATTAAACTTTTATATTAAATTTGTATTCAATTAAGCCTCTACCGTTAATCAAAATAATTAATTAAATCCACCGTTTACGAAAGGCCTTAATTGATTATTTTAACTAATGATAGAAAATTAATTTGATGCGAATTTAACACATAGTCACTGATTTAAACCCAATAAATAATACCTATTTTTTGTGTTTGGATATTTTTGCTAGTTGTAATTTTTGTGCAACTTTTTTCTTGTTTATATATTTATTGATGTTGTATCAATTGATGCTTTGAGCAATTAATAATAATATTAAATATTTTATTTAAAAAATAGATAAATTAATTTTTAAATGTGCAAAGAATATAAAGTTAGAGACATAATTAGAATAAACTTGTATTAACGTAGGTCACCATTATAGTCAACCTTAATTGATTGCTTTGCGATTTCAAATTTTTGAGGGTTTTTTCTTTAATATAAAGTGTTGAGGGGAAAATGAAGGAAGTTGAGGTGGCGGTTCATGTGGTGGTTGCAGAGCGACGTAACCAAGGAATGGTGGTAAGCTAGGTCTGATTCTTGAGTAAGGGATTTGTAGGGAGAAGAAGAAGATCCTCTCTCCAAGTTGGTGTGATATTTATAGGTATAACCTTATTTTGACTTACAGCCTTGACATGTGTACAACACAACTTCTATCGTGGTCGGCCACTCGGGAGACGCTATAGCTTTTAAGTGAGTGATGATGAGATAAAAATAGACTAAATGAGATTCACGTGTGACCTGTGTAAAGGAGGGTTTAACACTTGTCCTTAATGAGGTAGCTTTAAAAGTTTCCAGGTGTCTTATATATACACTTGAATTCTTGACTACGGAGAGGTACCGCCTTTGGCAAGAGCAAGGCGGCAAGGTGAAGTTAGAATGGCGAGGCTAAGAAAAACATGCCAAAGAAGTTTCAAGCTAATCAATGCTTGTCACTTGGACAACAATAGTGAAGTGTTGTTCCAACACCTAATCACCATTAAATGTGGTTTTCTAATTAATTAGAAAGACACCTCTTTTTTAATTCAAATTAAATTCACACAAGATCTTTATTTGTACATAACACTCTCCATCACAGTTTACAACACGTGTGACCCATCCTTTGAGCTAAAGAAGTTCGACACCATAACCTCACCTTGTTATCTCAATTCACCAAAGGTGGTACCTCGCCAGAGTTAGGAATCTTATAACGCATATATAGGACGCCTAGATCTTCTAAAACCACCTTGCCAAGGACAAGTGTTGAGCCCTCCTTTGCATGGGTCACACATGAACCTCGTCTGGTCTATTTCTATCTCATCAACGCATCTAAAAGCTAAAATGGCTCCCCAGTGACCGATCATGATGGATTCACACCGTGCACGTGTCAAGACTCCTAGTTAAGATAGACCACCCACACCTATAAATATCACATTCTAGCCTAGCTAGAGGATATTCTTCCTGACTACAACTCCCTTCTCCATATCTTACACAAGAACCGGACTTAGTTTACCGCCATCTCTCGCTTACGACTCTCCGCATGTCACCATATGAATCACAACCTCTACTTCCCTCATTTTCCCCTCAACATATAGAAAAAAAAATATTTTTTGTACTTCAAAAATGGAAAAAAATTATTTTGTTTTCCCCTCAGCTGAATTGCATAAAAGAAAATAAGAAACCATGTAACATTCCGAATTAGGGGTCATTTACAATTCTAATGTTTTCATGCGGTTGCCTGATAAAATGCTTAGGTATTGGCCTTTTGACTTATTTTAGGGTTTAGTCTTAAACCCGGGGAAATTCTGACCTAGGGCTAAAAATTTATTTTTGTGCCTAAGGGGAAGGAGCTAGGCGAGATAAGGGTTAAGAGAAAGTTTTGGAAGGGTTTGACACAAGGAAAGCAGTTGGTAGAATGGCTTGGGGCGCTAGGTGCAAGAAGGCTTCAGGGGGTTAAGGGTTCGAGCCTGGGTGTTGGCATGGAGTGTTTTATTTTTGCGTCAGGAAGGGGTAAAGCTAGGAAGGTCTTAAGTATTAGATGGCGAGGATCTGAGCATGGAAGTCAGCCTGGCAAAGTGGCTTGGGAGCGCCACTTAAGGGCATAGGGGCGAAGGGACTCGAGTTCGAGTCACGCTGGAAGTATTTTAACTTTTGGGTTTTAGGCGCTAAAAAGGAGGGGCTATGAAGGCCTTAAAAGAAATTTGGGAGCGTTAGTGGACATGAAAATCCTGGTAGTAAAGTGGCGCGGTCGTGATTGGTGAATGCGACGAGGAGGTCTCGTGTTCGAGTACCGTTGGGGACGCGCGGGCACTTTTATTTTTGCTTGGCGTTAAGGCAAAGGGGAAACTCAGGAAGGAAAGCTTAAAAGAAATATGTGACGCGATATTTGCATGAAAGTCGCTCTAGCAGAATGGCCGGACGCTTGGGATTGTTTCTCCAGGTCTCGGGTTCGAGACCTGGGGGCTGTAGCTTAGCTTTGGTTTATTTTTTTTTTTTTGGCCGGCGTGGGAAAGGCCTGCATGTGGCATGCACGCCTGCTCAAGGCTTGTGGAAGTAGTTGTTTATCTATTACTATTATTTTTTTATTATTTGGAGTATGGGTTTATTTATTTTATGTTTGGTATGGGGTGGTGTTATATTATATTATTATTATTATTATTATTATTATTATTATTTTATAGAAAGGTGATGGACTAGTTTATTAGTTTAATCAAAGGATGGGGTAGTTATGGAGGAAGGATTAAACAATGTTTATGGGAAATTGAGGATGGTATGAAGCATGCTTTGGGAGTTGGCCGGCCTTGTTTTTGGCAAAAGAAGCATGGCCGAATATGGTTCTTGCTAGGGAGGCATTTCGGCTTGGTATACCCATTGTTGTGTGCCAAAATTTGCTTCTCCTTCTCTCCTTGTTCTTCCTTTGTAAGAGCCGACTATCCAACCCTTCTTTTGACAAAGCTTGACCGAAACTCCACCATTATATCATGGCAGAATTCGCATGAACCTCTCCTATCCTCCTTTTCTTTACTTGGTACTTTAAGGGAACACCAAAGATGAATCCATCTTCTCCACTTGTGGCCTACTTCTCCATCTTATTTTGAAGGGCCTAGCCAAAACTCTGGGTAAGTGAACACTCTCTCTTTCAACTTTCGGGTTGAATCATCTTCCTTAGTGTATGCCGAAAGCTTAAGTTAAAGCACTTCTAAGGTTGGCCGATTTTTGTATAGGGTCTTATTAGTGTACGTTGTGTGTAGCCGCCACCAAGGAGCTAGAGGAGCCTTTCGAGAACTTATTCTTCGAGGTAAGGCAATATGCCATTCGGCCATAGGCCACTTTCCATGGATATGCTTTATAGCCGATTTTAACGAGGAACATGTATGGGTTTTCGGCAGTTTCAAAGAATAGGAGAGGCTTCTCGAGATTTCAAATTCCTTTGGTAAGTGGTTGTTCATATTCGACTATGGACCAAGTACGGCATTTGAGTGATAACCGAAAATTTGCACTTCGATTTTAGGGGGCAAATAGGCTAAGAAATCAGAAGTTTTCGGGATTTCAATCACGTTGGTTCATGCTAATAAAGGTTCGGCCTAGGGCCCTATTTTGTTATGGATACGACCGATCCTTTGGGATTTGTTAGTTAGTCAAATGAGACCCCTTAATACTAACTTTGGTGTTGGCCGAATATAGGAGCAAGGCGGGGGCACGTTTTGGGACTTTTGTGAAAATCGCGTAGATACGGGATTTCTAGTTAGATCTTCGATTTAAATAGGTGTGTAAGCTCTTACACACTTTATTAGTATAAATTGTTATTATGATGATATTTATAACCTCTCATGTAGTAACTTGCCTTGTGGGCATAAGCTTGGTTTTTCGGGTAAGTCCCCTATTACTCGACCTATGATATATGTTGTGTATGCCATCATATGCTGTTAAATGCTATGCTATATACAAATGCATGATATATGGGATCATGATACTTGTTATGTGAGCATGATGATGGTGGGATTGATGAGAGGAGGGAGATGATCTCTATGGACTGTCACCAGTGGTTTGGTACCACACGATGGGTTGGCCCCATCATTTGATATTTGTGACTTCGGTCACCAGTGGTTTGGCACCACATATTGATATTTGTGACTAAGTCCCAGTGGTTTGGCACCACCAGTGGTTTGGCACCACATATTGATATTGTGACTTCGGTCACCAGTGGTTTGGCACCACCAGTGGTTTGGTACCACACGATGGGTTGGCCTCATCATTTGATATTTGTGGCTTCGGTCACCAGTGGTTTGGCACCACCAGTGGTTTGATACCACACGGGGTAGAAAAAGGAGCATGGATGGCTAGTTTGGGTTGCATAATTACATGTCTTACTAATATCTTGTGTATGAGTTGTATTTTCGGGTTGGGGATTTATACACTGAGTCTTGGTGACTCACCCCTTCCCATATCATCTTGCAGGTGAGTAGATAGCGGAGATGGAGCCGGGGAGGACTCGAGGCGGCCATGCTTGTTCGTGGACTTGAAATCTTATTTTGCCCCGTTTTAAGTTTATTATTTACTAAATTTCGATTGGGTTGTAATATGGCCGCTTATTATTATTTTGGATGTTTAATTAGTTGTTTTTACTTTATGACTGATGAACTTATGAACTGTTAAATGAATCGGTTAGAAGTAATGTTTTCAAAATTATACTCGTACTCGTTTTCAAAGATGTTACTATCGGGTAACAAAATTTTCTAAGTTAACGATAACTCTGATGTTTCTAAAAATTTAAATTTTCAAATGGTTTCAACTCAATCGTGTTTATCAAATCAACCCATCCGAGTTTTAGCAAATACCGTTTTATAACTTCAACAAATTTTCAGATTCCCGATATTAATCCGAATCCTTCAAAACGTTTTACTCCGTGACATACCAGATCCGGTCAAGGTTTATGGGCCGAGTTTGGGGTGTTACAAATTTGGTATCAGAGCCAGGTTCAAAAACTCGACTGTGAGGGCCCAATGCCCAAAAATGTTTCTTGGTAAGTCTTTGTGAACTATTATGAAAATGGTTTTGTTTTGAACAACATGGCATCGAGTCTCCGGCACCAATCCGCTCGGGTAAGTATTACTAAACCTCTGTGTGAATGATTATCTGTAAAGGGGTAGGAATGGAACGTAGATAGTATGAAAGGTATGTGAACCCTAGGACTAGTTTACCCCAACAATCGCATAAGATTTTGATTGCCTAAATAAACAAACCTATGACTAAGTCGCCGAGTTAGGGTGTGGTAACCCTTGTGCGCATGTCTAGGATTGGATCCGGAAGAGCTTGGTATTTAAGTGGTCCTAGCGACTCACCTCCTCTTCGAGGGAATCCTACCTGGTGCGTAGCTTCGGTTCACCCTAACCGCGAAGACTTGTTCATGGGCTAAAACCGATGACTAAAACCCGAAAGGGAACTAGCCGTATTTTTATAAAAACTTTAGTTTTACAACTCTTAAGAAGTACCCTCTAACTTGTGAGGACTATTTTACGAAAATTTTTTGAAAAAGTTCCGATTTATGAAAAAATTTTCAAAAATACCCCTAGTGATACAAATTTACGAAAATGCCCCTGGTTTCTAAATTATTAAGCTACTCCCAAATTTAACAAAATTTCCTTATTTTACCAACATACCTAAAACCTTAATTTGCAAAAATACCATGATTTTGGAAAATTATGAAATTGCCCCTAACTTACAAAATTACTAAATTGACCCTGATTTTCAAAAATTTCTGCAACGCTGCCAATTTGGAAAACAAATTCTCAAAAAGAACCCCCAAGTTTGCAAATTTTTCAAGATTTACAAATTTACCCCAGTTTATTACCAAAATACCCCTGTAGGGCAAATGACGAAAATACCCTCGGGGTGGAATTTGGGCAAATAGGTGATGGAATAAGTGAATGTATGTCTTTGAATTAGAAAAGAAGACTTGAAACTTGTTTGATCGAAGGAACAACTTCTAAACTTCGTCCATAAAATTTCTTCGCTAATAATCAGTGAAATTTTGACTAACTCGTAAAACTTTTAATCAGATCACGTGATAAGAAATGAGTTCTAGAGGTCGCGGCCGTCGGGGACGCGGTAGGGGCCAGATGGCTGTGTCAGAACCAGTTAGGCCGGGCCAAGGATCGGATAATGAGATACCGCCTCCACCACCATCCCCAACTTTTGGTGTTGGACATCAGGATCAGACGGGGGGTGAGTCGGTATCGCAGGCTATGCTGCGTATTCTAGAGATGATGGCTGGGACCTGTAGAGGTACAGGAGCTCGGAAGTCTGTACCCGAGTGACTTCGATCCAACGGAGCTGAGGTATTCCGGGGTGTGTCGGGCGTGGCACCCAGTGCAGCGGAATATTGGTTAGAATCGACTGAGAGGATCATGGACGATCTCGATTTAACTAATGAGGAGAAGCTGAAAGGAGCAGTGTCGCTTCTAAAAGATGAGTCATACCAGTGGTGGCTCACGGTACAGGATGGTGCTACGGCAGATGGCCTTACTTGGGAGTACTTCAAAGCTGCTTATCAGAAGAAGTATGTGGGCACCAGCTACACTGATGCTCAGAGGAAAGCTTTTCTGGGATTGGTACAAGGAAATAAGTCGGTATCTGAATATGAGGCAGAATTTTTGAGGTTGAGCCGCTATGCTCGGGGAATTGTGTCAATTGAGCATGATCGTTGCGTCCGCTTTGAAGACGGACTTAGGGATGATTTAAGGTTGTTGATTGCTCCACAACAGGTGCGTGAGTTTGCTGTTCTGGTAGAGAAGGCTAAGGTAGCCGAATGGGTCAAGGAGTCTGTGAGGCAGAACTATGATAGGAACAAGCAGAAAAGAGGTTTTGGGCCGTCTAGATCGGGTAATAATGCACAAAAAAGGGCTAGACAGAGTGGGCCGAATCAGGCAGGAAGGCTCATGGCTACTAATCAGAGACCGGCTCAGTGTGATCGTTGTGGGAAGTCACATTGGGGAAGTTGTTGGGCCGGTGAGAGGGGTTGCTTTGAATGTGGATCTTTGGATCACCGTGTAAGGGATTGTCCTCGAAAGCTAGCTAAGAATCAGCTAGAGGGTCAGAATCGTACTCAGGCTAGAAATGTGGGGCCACCGCAGAGGGATCGTGGTAATGGTAGAGGAGGTAATGGTTCTAATCGGGGTCGTGGAATTCCGGGCAGAGATACAGGCAACACAGAGGCAAGGCAGCCTGGGTTAGTCTACGCAGCGAGGCGTCGCGAGGAGGGTGACGCACCGGACGTCATAATCGGTACGTTCCTAATTTTTGGTCTTCCATATGTTGCATTAATTGATGTGGGTTCGACGCATTCATACGTTGCTAGTAGTGTGGTAGAGACTATGAACTTAGACTTTGAGACTGCTTCTAGGGAGATGACTGTAATTAGCCCTCTAGGACACTCTGTAGTAGTGAACAAGCTATATAGAGATGTACCCCTAGAACTTCAAGGGGTAGTGTTTGTGGCTGATCTGATGGAACTGCCGTTTGGAGAGTTCGATCTAATTCTTGGAATGGACTGGCTGGTTAAGTATCAGGCAAGGTTGGATTGCGCTGCTAAGCGCATGGTTCTAAAGACGACTAAGGGTGATGAAGTGGTCATGATAGGTAATAGAAGAGATTATCTATCCAATGTAGTGTCTGCTTTGAAGGCTGAGAAGATGGTCAAGAAAGGTTGTGAGGCGTTTTTGGTTCAAATCTGTGCCTTGGAGGCTAAGGAGTCAGCAGTTGAGAAGGTCCGAACTGTAGTGGAATTCGCTGATGTGTTCCAGAAGAACTTCCGGGTCTGCCTCCAGATCGGGAAGTTGAATTCAGTATAGACTTGTTACCCGGGACGGCGCCTGTGTCTATAGCACCCTACCGAATGGCACCAAAGGAGTTGGTGGAGCTGAAGGCTCAAATTCAGGAGCTCTTGGATAGAGGGTTTATCCGACCAAGTATATCCCCGTGGGGAGCACCTGTGCTGTTTGTTAAGAAAAAGGACGGTTCAATGCGGATGTGTATCGACTACCGTCAACTAAATAAGTTAACGATAAAAAACAAGTATCCGTTGCCTCGGATTGATGACCTGTTTGACCAACTGAAGGGTGCATCGGTGTTCTCGAAGATAGATCTTAGGTCGGGTTATCACCAACTTAAGGTGAAGGAGGTTGATGTACACAAGACGACATTTCGTACTCGGTATGGGCATTACGAGTTTCTAGTAATGCCGTTTGGGTTGACCAACGCACCCGCAGCGTTCATGGACTTAATGAATAGGGTGTTTCAGCAATACTTGGATCAATTTGTCGTGGTGTTTATAGACGACATATTGGTTTACTCAAAGACGAAGAAGGAGCATGATAGGCATCTGCGTATAGTTCTACAAGTACTGAGAGAGAAGCAGTTATATGCCAAATTCAGTAAGTGCGAATTTTGGCTTAGGGAGGTGGCTTTCTTAGGTCACGTGGTGTCAGCTGAAGGGATTAGAGTGGACCCTCGCAAGGTTGAAGCGGTGTTGGATTGGAAACCGCCTAGGTCAGTGGCGAAAATTCGAAGTTTTCTGGGTCTGGCAGGGTACTATCGAAGATTTGTGGAAGGATTCTCTTTAATCGCAGCGCCGTTGACTAAGTTATTAAGAAAAGGAGTCCCATTTGTTTGGTCAGAGAAACAGCAAGAAAGTTTTGATAAGCTAAGGAAGATTCTGACGGAAGCTCCAGTTTTGGTACAGCCTGAGGCAGGGAAGTTGTTCACGGTTTATTGTGATGCGTCCCATACTGGTTTGGGATGTGTGTTGATGCAGGAAGGGAAGGTAGTGGCCTATGCATCCCGTCAGCTAAGACCGCATGGGGTTAACTATCCGACTCACGACTTGAAGTTAGCGGCAGTAGTCTTCGCTTTGAAAATATGGAGGCATTACTTGTATGGGGAAAAGTCGATAGTCTACACGGATCACAAAAGTTTGAGGTATCTCCTGACTCAGAAGGACTTAAATTTGAGGCAGCGCCGATGGATTGAACTGTTGAAGGACTACGACTGTTCAATTGAGTACCATCCAGGCAAGGCTAACGTGGTGGCTGATGCGTTGAGCCGGAAGGTCGTGACAGATTTAAGGGCGATGTTTGCTCATCTCAGTCTATACGACGATGGAAGTCTTTTGGCAGAGCTGCAAGTTAAGCCAACTTGGATCGAGGAGATTAAGGAAAAGCAATTAGGGGATGACAGTTTAAATGCGCGGAGGTTGCAAGTTCAAGAAGGTGGTTTGGAAGGGTATAGTTTGACTGATGATGGTATGTTGTGTTTTCAAGGGCGGCATTGTATGCCGAAGGATGTGGAATTGAGGCAAAGAATTCTTCAGGATGCACATAGCAGCTCATACGCTATGCATCCTGGAGGTAGCAAGATGTATGGAGATTTGCGGAAGCAGTTCTGGTGGCCGGGATTGAAGCGTGAGGTAACTGAATTCGTGGGAAGTGTCTGACGTGTCAGCAGGTAAAGGCTGAACACCAGTTGCCATCAGGGTTACTTCAACCAGTGAAAATTCCTCAGTGGAAATGGGAGAGGATCACTATGGACTTCGTCAGTGGGCTACCCCTCACGCCCAGCAAGAAGGACGCAGTTTGGGTAATTGTGGACCGTCTGACCAAGTCAGCTCACTTCATACCGGTAAGGGTGGATTATTCTCTTCAGAGGCTAGCAAAATTGTATGTGGCTGAGATAGTAAGATTGTATGGTGTGCCAGTATCAATCATCTCAGATAGGGATCCGAGGTTTACGTCAAGGTTCTGGAAAGCGTTGCATCAGGCTTTGGGTACACGATTGGATTTCAGTACAGCATTCCATCCACAGTCGGACGGGCAGTCGGAAAGGGTCATACAGATTTTAGAAGATATGCTAAGAGGTTGTGTTTTGGATTTCAGTGGTAGTTGGGAAGAGTATCTACCGTTGGCAGAATTCGCTTATAACAACAGTTATCAAACGAGTATCCAAATGGCACCATATGAAGCACTGTATGGACGAAGATGCCGTACTCCTACGTGTTGGACGGAGTTGGGTGAACGACAAGTTTTAGGTCCAGAGTTGGTGGCAGAGACTGAAGAGAAAGTGAAGGTGATTCGGGCTCGTCTTAAGGAAGCGGCGGATAGGCAGAAGTCCTACGCTGATCTTAAGGCAAGGAAATTGAGTATGCAGTAGGAGATAAAGTTTTTCTGAAAGTGTCACCTTGGAAAAAGGTATTAAGATTTGGGCGAAAAGGGAAGCTAAGCCCAAGGTTCATCGGCCCATATACAGTAGTAAAGCGAGTGGGACCGGTAGCTTATCAGCTCGAGCTGCCGGCAGAGTTGAGTCAGATTCATGACGTCTTTCATGTGTCGATGCTTAGACGGTATCGGTCAGATCCATCACACATTGTGCCAGTGGCAGAGATTGAGGTAAACTCGGACTTATCTTTTGAGGAGGAGCCAGTTCAGATCTTGGATCGAGATGTCAATGTTCTACGTAGGAAGTCAGTACCTTTGGTGAAAGTGCTATGGCGGAACCATGGTGTAGAAGAAGCTACGTGGGAACCCGAGGACGTGATGCGGCAGTAATACCCCCAACTCTTCTGATCCAGGTAATTTCGAGGACGAAATTATTTTAAGGGGGTAGAACTGTAACATTCCGAATTAGGGGTCATTTACAATTCTAATGTTTTCATGCGGTTGCCTGATAAAATGCTTAGGTATTGGCCTTTTGACTTATTTTAGGGTTTAGTCTTAAAACTGGGGAAATTCTGACCTAGGGCTAAAAATTTACTTTTGTGCCTAAGGGGAAGGAGCTAGGCGAGATAAGGGTTAAGAGAAAGTTTTGGAAGGGTTTGACACAAGGAAAGCAGTTGGTAGAATAGCTTGGGGCGCTAGGTGCAAGAAGGCTTCAGGGGGTTAAGGGTTCGAGCCTAGGTGTTAGCATGGAGTGTTTTATTTTTGCGTCAGGAAGGGGTAAAGCTAGGAAGGTCTTAAGTATTAGATGGCGAGGATCTGAGCATGGAAGTCAGCCTGGCAAAGTGGCTTGGGAGCGCCACTTAAGGGCATAGGGGCGAAGGGACTCGAGTTCGAGTCACGCTGGAAGTATTTTAACTTTTGGGTTTTAGGCGCTAAAAAGGAGGGGCTATGAAGGCCTTAAAAGAAATTTGGGAGCGTTAGTGGACATGAAAATCCTGGTAGTAAAGTGGCGCGGTCGTGATTGGTGAATGCGACGAGGAGGTCTCGTGTTCGAGTACCGTTGGGGACGCGCGGGCACTTTTATTTTTGCTTGGCGTTAAGGCAAAGGGGAAACTCAGGAAGGAAAGCTTAAAAGAAATATGTGACGCGATATTTGCATGAAAGTCGCTCTAGCAGAATGGCCGGACGCTTGGGATTGTTTCTCCAGGTCTCGGGTTCGAGACCTGGGGGCTGCAGCTTAGCTTTGGTTTATTTTTTTCTTTTGGCCGGCGTGGGAAAGGCCTGCATGGGGCATGCACGGTGCTCAAGGCTTGTGGAAGTAGTTGTTTATCTATTACTATTATTTTTTTATTATTTGGAGTATGGGTTTATTTATTTTATGTTTGGTATGGGGTGGTGTTATATTATATTATTATTATTGTTATTATTATTATTATTATTATTATTATTTTATAGAAAGGTGATGGGCTAGTTTATTAGTTTAATCAAAGGATGGGGTAGTTATGGAGGAAGGATTAAACAATGTTTATGGGAAATTGAGGATGGTATGAAGCATGCTTTGGGAGTTGGCCGGCCTTGTTTTTGGCAAAAGAAGCATGGCCGAATATGGTTCTTGCTAGGGAGGCATTTCGGTTTGGTATACCCATTGTTGTGTGCCAAAATTTGCTTCTCCTTCTCTCCTTGTTCTTCCTTTGTAAGAGCCGACTATCCAACCCTTCTTTTGACAAAGCTTGACCGAAACTCCACCATTTTATCATGGCAGAATTCGCATGAACCTCTCCTATCCTCCTTTTCTTTACTTGGTACTTTAAGGGAACACCATAGATGAATCCATCTTCTCCACTTGTGGCCTACTTCTCCATCTTATTTTGAAGGGCCTAGCCGAAACTCTGGGTAAGTGAACACTCTCTCTTTCAACTTTCGGGTTGAACCATCTTCCTTAGTGTATGCCGAAAGCTTAAGTTAAAGCACTTCTAAGGTTGGCCGATTTTTTTATAGGGTCTTATTAGTGTACGTTGTGTGTAGCCGCCACCAAGGAGCTAGAGGAGCCTTTCGAGAACTTATTCTTCGAGGTAAGGCAATATGCCATTCGGCCATAGGCCACTTTTCATGGATATGCTTTATAGCCGATTTTAACGAGGAACATGTATGGGTTTTCGACAGTTTCAAAGAATAGGAGAGGCTTCCCGAGATTTCAAATTCCTTTGGTAAGTGGTTGTTCATATTCGACTATGGACCAAGTACGGCATTTGAGTGATAACCGAAAATTTGTACTTTGATTTTAGAGGGCAAATCGGCTAAGAAATCAGAAGTTTTCGGGATTTCAATCACGTTGGTTCGTGCTAATAAAGGTTCGGCCTAGGGCCCTATTTTGTTATGGATACGACCGATCCTTTGGGATTTGTTAGTTAGTCAAATGAGACCCCTTAATACTAACTTTAGTGTTGGTCGAATATAGGAGCAAAGCGGGGGCACGTTTCGGGACTTTTGTGAAAATCGCGTAGATACGGGATTTCTAGTTAGATCTTCGATTTAAATAGGTGTGTAAGCTCTTACACACTTTATTAGTATAAATTGTTATTATGATGATATTTATAACCTCTCATGTAGTAACTTTGCCTTGTGGGCATAAGCTTGGTTTTTCGGGTAAGTCCCCTATTACTCGACCTATGATATATGTTGTGTATGCCATCATATGCTGTTAAATGCTATGCTATATACAAATGCATGATATATGGGATCATGATACTTGTTATGTGAGCATGATGATGGTGGGATTGATGAGAGGAGGGAGATGATCTCTATGGACTGTCACCAGTGGTTTGGTACCACACGATGGGTTGGCCCCATCATTTGATATTTGTGACTTCGGTCACCAGTGGTTTGGCACCACATATTGATATTTGTGACTAAGTCCCAGTGGTTTGGCACCACCAGTGGTTTGGCACCACATATTGATATTGTGACTTCGGTCACCAGTGGTTTGGCACCACCAGTGGTTTGGTACCACACGATGGGTTGACCCCATCATTTGATATTTGTGGCTTCGGTCACCAGTGGTTTGGCACCACCAATGGTTTGGTACCACACGGGGTAGAAAAAGGAGCATGGATGGCTAGTTTGGGTTGCATAATTACATGTCGTACTAATATCTTGTGTATGAGTTGTATTTTCGGATTGGGGATTTATACACTGAGTCTTGGTGACTCACCCCTTCCCATATCATCTTGCAGGTGAGTAGATCGCGGGGATGGAGCCGGGGAGGACTCGAGGCGGCCATGCTTGTCCGTGGACTTGAAATCTTATTTTGCCCCGTTTTAAGTTTATTATTTACTAAATTTCGATTGGGTTGTAATACGGCCGCTTATTATTATTTTGGATGTTTAATTAGTTGTTTTTACTTTATGACTGATGAACTTATGAACTGTTAAACGAATCGGTTAGAAGTAATGTTTTCAAAATTATACTCGTACTCGTTTTCAAAGATGTTACTATCGGGTAACAAAATTTTCTAAGTTAACGATAACTCTGATGTTTCTAAAAATTTAAATTTTCAAATGGTTTCAACTCAATCGTGTTTATCAAATCAACCCATCCGAGTTTTAGCAAATACCGTTTTATAACTTCAGCAAATTTTCAGATTCCCAATATTAATCCGAATCCTTCAAAACGTTTTACTCCGTGACATACCAGATCCGGTCAAGGTTTGTGGGCCGGGTTTGGGGTGTTACAAACCATTTAAGAAAAACAAACAAAAAAGCAGAGGGAAGATTAGTGATTACAGTCAATATAAGTTTAATCAAGACATTATTGCTCAAAATTATTTGTATTTGATCCGTAAAATCTCAAATTCAATCATTAATAAATTAAGGCCGCACAGCTTAACCTATCATGCAAACCAAAATTTAGTATTCTAATGTTTGAATAGCTGTGAGCTTAATCAAAATTTTTAATTAATATTGGTAAATATCAAACACAAATAATTAAACTTAAAAGAACATGAAAATCAAGCATTACGATCCTAAATATAGGATATGAGATATTTACAAGAATGTTTTGAATAAAAATATGATAATCTAGAACCCAATTATTTATTGTATGTTTACTATTTCAATATTATTATCTAAATCCACGTCTAATTTAAATGGCAAAATCCTCGAAACCATCACGTAAATAAATTCTCAACAATTCAGCAGCCTGTGTCATCGATAGATCATGCATCATTTTCTAACCAAAATTGATTGTACTAACCAGTAATGCATTCAACGGCTCCCCGAAGAAGAATGCGTGTGGACCTCATCAACCCGAAGATATATCGATCCAGCTAGACACAAATACATAGAATGCATCCGATGTCAATGATTTAGTCCAAGTTCGACTTTCCAAAAAGGAAACTAGTTCGTGCGGTTGCCGGCATTATTATAATGGAAAGCTGCCTATCTCAAGGCCATGCCTAGTCAGCAGTACTTTACGTTTGCCGACCCATTGGAGACGGTAAGAAAGATCAAGGTTATGAATCAAGAGTTTCAATTTATCTGAATAGCAAGCAGCAGCTTCCTGCAGAAAAAGAAACAGCAAATGGTGTTCAATTATGGAAGGTGATCAGTTATCAGTTTCACCTTTCTCAAAAGTACAAACACGGAGGTGAAACCAGTAATGATCCATTCTTTTACTCATAGGAAGGGATGATTACCTGTGAATGGGCTTCGGTATCATGTCCCAATACACTTCCCATTATGCTAGATCTCGAAGTTTTAGGTGAGAATCCCTCTCCCGGAGGAACAAATATAACTTTGGTGCACTGGACAGGATTAAGGTTGCGGCTCAGTTTCTCCCACCACACGGATCCCAAGGACCACCATCGGATCATCAGCCCATGTTCAGAGAAAGCTACCAACCCCTGCAAATGGTAGGGATATGTAAATGATTGTAAAAGGAAACACATCATCATACCAGAGTTCAAACCCACTATAAAATGATAATGTAGAAATTTAGAGATCAGATTCATATATCTTTCTGCTAGTTAGCATACAAATATATAGAGAGAAATTATCCTAAGGAAGGAAACAATCCCTAAAAGATGTAACATCCTAAGAATCAGTAACTATGATTAGTTTCTATTTACAGAAAATCTCCTAGTACTCTATCCTTAATTTTAGGAATTCCAACACCCCCCTCAAGCTGAAGTGTAGATGTTTATCAAACCCAGCTTGCCAACAAGTTCTTCAAACATATTTCTGTTCAAGCTTTTTGTTAACACGTCTGCAACCTGTTGTCTGGTAGGTAGATTAGGTAACACTCACTTCTCTTGAGTGTATTTTCTCTTTTATGAAGTGACGATCTATCTCAACATGTTTGGTACGATCATGATGCACAGGATTGTGAGCTATACTGACAGCAGCTTGGTTGTCACAATACAACTGCATAGGCCTAGTATAAGGAACTTTTAGTTCCCTCATTAGTCTTTGTATCCAAACTCCTTCGCAAATACCATGCGCTAGTGCTCGATACTCTGCTTCTGCACTGCTGTGTGCTACCACAAACTGTTTTTTACTCCTCCTGTCACTAGGTTACCCCAAACATAGCTACAATAACCACTGGTAGAGCGTCTGTCGTTGATAGAACCTGCCCAATCAGCATCAGTATAGACTTCCACATTTCTGTTGTCATTTTTCTTGAAGTATAGGCCTTTGCCAGGAGTCCCTTTTAGATACCTTAGTATTCGATATGCAACTTCTAGGTGTTTCTCCCTTGGGGCATGCATATATTGACTTATAACACTCACACTAAAGGCAATGTCTGGACGAGTGTGAGCTAGGTAGATAAGTCTCCCTACCAGACGTTGATATCTCCCCCTGTCGACTTCTTCTCTATCCTCATCAGTACTCAACTTGAGATTAAACTCCATAGGAGTTTCAGCTGATTTGCAACCCATCAAACCAACTTCTGATAGCAAATCGAGAACATATTTCCTTTGGGAGATGGAAATACCTTTTTGAGACCTTGCTATCTCTATGCCAAGAAAGTATTTAAGATTCCCCAAATCTTTAAGCTCAAACTCTGTTCCAAGGAATTCTTTCAACCTCCCAATTTCACTTGTATCATCTCCTGTCACTATTATATCGTCTACATAGACAATGAGAATGCAACATTTTCCTTGTTCCAAATGCTTGTAGAACATGGTGTGGTCTGCCTGTCCTTGAGTGTACTTTCTGCTCATCATAGCTTTTGCAAATCGACTGAACCACGCCCTTGGAGATTGTTTCAGCCCGTACAATGACTTTTTCAACTTACACACTTGGCCCTTGCTTTCTTCAAATCCAGGTGGGAAGTCCATGTATACTTCTTCATTTAACTCCCCATTGAGGAAAGTATTTTTAACATCCAATTGAGTCAAGTGCCAATTAAGATTAACAGCGAGAGATAGAAGGACTCGGATTGTGTTTAGTTTGGCAACCGGTGCAAATGTCTCTTCATAATCAAGCTCATAAGTTTGAGTGAAGCCCTTAGCCACAAGTTGAGCCTTGTATCGGTCAATATGGCCATCATGCTTGAATTTAGTAGTAAAAATCCATTTGCAGCCTACTGTTTTCTTTCCTTTAGGCAGATCTAAAACTTCCCATGTTTCACTATTTTTGAGGGCCTCCATTTCTTCCATCACAGCTTGTCTCCATTCAACTGATTCAAATGCTTCTTCTATAGTTTTTGGAGTTTTTACAAAATCAGCATTAGTCACAAAAGCTTTATAAGACTTAGATAAGTTTCCATAGGATACAAACCGAGAAATAGGGTGTTGAGTGCAGCTCCTTGTGCCCTTTCTCACTGCAATTGGAAGATAGATGGATGGTAATGGAGGTGAGACTTCATTTTCAGAACAGTCCTCGGTTGGAGATGCAATTGGCACTGCTGTATTCAGTTTCAGGACGGCGATTTCGTCGGGAGTAAACCTGCAGTTCGAGATGTTGCTGCTTTCCTTGATCAGGGGGCTGTTCGGTGATGGTGGTGTTATCGGGTAGTATTGTGCTAGTTTCTTGCAACATAGGAAGAACAGTAACAATATCTAAATTGAGGGTAGGTTTAGTGATAGTGGTGGTAGGGTCGTGAGGTATGATGAGGAGAGTATTAAGGGTCTCATCTTCATTAAAAGTCTCCCCTTGAAGATGAGAAGTTCCAAAGCATGGTTCGGTTCAAAGAAGGTAACATCTCGAGAGACAAACATCCGGCGCAAGGTTGGTGAGTAACATTTATAGCCTTTTTGAGTGGGGGAATACCCAACAAATATACAGGGGTGGGCTCGAGGATCAAGTATAGATTGATTTGGTTGATGATTATGGACAAAGGCTTTGCAACCGAATATTTTTGCTGGAAGATTAGGAACACGAAATAGAGGAAATGAATTGAGAAGAGTGTTTAGAGGTGTTTGGAAGTTTAGGACTTTTGATGGCATTCGATTTATGAGGTAGCAGGCAGTAAGGACAGCTTCTCCCCATAAGTATTTTGGGACATTCATAGTGAACATTATGGCCCGAGCTACAGCAAAGAGATGTCGATTTTTTCTCTCGGGGATCCCGTTTTGTTGAAGAGTGTTAGGACAAGAGCTCTAGTGTATAATGCCTTGGTTTGAAAGGTATGGACTTAGGACAGAATTAAAGTATTCTCTCCCGTTGTCAGTGTGGAGAGTATGGATGGTAGAGTTGAATTGGGTTCGAACCATTGAGTGAAAATTTTGAAAGACTTTAGGTGTTTCAGATTTTTCTTTTAATAGATAGACCCAACAGACCCTAGTGTGATCATCAATAAATGTTATAAACCACTTAGCACCAGTAATGTTTTTCACTCGGCTAGCTCCCCACAAGTCACTGTGGATTAATGAAAAAGGTTGGGACTGGGTATATGGTTTTAAAGGGTATGGTACACGGGTATGTTTGGACAATTCACAAATTTCACACTTCAAAGAATTTATTCTTTTATTTTGAAATAACAGCGGAAGATGCTTTTTTAGATACAAGAGATTTGGATGTCCTAACCTACGGTGCCATAGCATAATAGTGTCCTCTTTTGAAGTAGATAGAGCCAATCCCCCTTGTGTGTTGTTTTTATTCCAAACATATAATCCATCATCAACTTTAGCAGTGCCAATCATCCTCCCCGATTTCTGTTCCTGTATTACACAACCAATTTCAGAAAATTCAGCAAGCATTTTTCCATCTTTGGTAAGTTTACTTATTGAAAGTAAATTACAGGACAAGTTTGGGACATGTAGAACATTATCAAGGGAAAAATTCTGTTATTTTTACTTTCCCTACTCCAGCCACAGGTGAGTATGATCCATCAGCTATGCGGATTCTGGACTTGTTATGACAAGTGGTGTAGGTTTGAAATAGAGTGGAGTTACTTGTCATGTGATCCGAGGCACCCGAATCTAGTATCCAAGAGGATTGGTTATTAGATTCAAGGGCAATATTAATAGCAGTACCTTGAGTGGCTAGAGTCCCATGACCAGTAGAGGTACTAAGTATCATATGGGTTTTCGAGTTGAGTTTTAGTTAGGCGAACATCGAGCACCTCATCTGCAGCATTGGAGGATAACAGGGCAGTTTTCTTATCTTTCTGTTTTTTATCTGGATAACTATGGAGTTTAAAACACTTTTCCTTTGTGTGACCAACACAGTTGCAGTGTTGGTCAGATTGATCCAGAATCATTTCCAGCACGTGGTTTTTGAGTCTGTGGACCTTTGGAGACGAGAGGAGCAGATTCAGTAGGCTGGTTTCCAGAAGAGATTATCGGTTTGGGTTCTCCCATCATGACAAGACGACATTTTTCTTCTCTTCTCACTTCTGCAAAAGCTTCACCAATGGTTGGGAGAGGTGATCTGCCCAGAATTCTGCCTCAGACCTCATCTAACTCATGCCTTAGTCCAGCTAGAAACTCATAGAGACGTTCGTTGTTGAGGTGAGTCATGAACCTAGTGTGTTCTAAGCCTTCACCCCAATCTGCCTCATAGTACATATCTAACTCTTGCCACAAAATTTTCAGATTGTTGTAGTAGTGAGTTACCTCGAGTGTCCCTTGTCGAATATCTTTTAACTTAAGTTTGATCTCAAATACTTGGGAAGCATTTCCAAGGTCAGAGTAGTTCTCTTTAACTGCATCCCACATGTCTTTTGCAGTCTTGAAGAGGAGATAGGTTCGGCTTATATGGCCTTCCATCGAATTAATCAACCACGCCATAACAATGGAGTTATTGAGTTCCCAAGTAGCATAAATAGGGTCAGCTATGTTCGGTCGTGGAAGTTCTCCATTGATGTATCCTAATTTGCCTCGGCCACAGATCACCATAAGAACGGATTGAGACCATTGTAGAAAATTCTTCCCATCTAGTCGATGACTAGTGATCATAAGTGAAGAATTAAGATCACTTTGATTGATTCCCTGGTTAACATTCTGAGATATTTGTGAAATCTCAGTTTCAGACAAGGCTTCATTAAGGTCACCCATGGGAGAAAAAAACAGAGGGATTTTTAGGAAGATGGATGAGAAATCGAAGGGATTTTTAGGAAGATGGATGAGAGGATCGAATAATTCCTAGAGCTCCGATACCATGTAGAAATTTAGAGATCAGATTCACATATCTTTCTGCTAGTTAGCATACAAATATATGGAGAGAAATTATCCTAAGAAAGGAAACAATCCCTAAAAGCTGTAACATCCTAAGAATCAGTAACTATAATTAGTTTCTATTTACAGAAGATCTCCTAGTACTCTATCCTTAATTTTAGAAATTCCAACAGATAACAATTGAGAAAAAGAAGCTGTCGAACTACGAAATCTCATTTCAGCAATATTTTATTTTTTAAGAAAATACCAAGATACAACAACAGCATTAGTAACTAGTACAAGAACTGTAATTTCTGGCATTAGGGCAAATAGACTCATTAGATATACCTCTCCATCTGGTGAAAAGCTCAGAGCTGATATTACTGTAGTCACCGACATTTCGGGTGCTCGTAAAAGCAAACTTGGAAGTCCAGGAGGTCCACTTGCATCCAAAACTTTGATTTTTGTCGCACTACATAGAGAAACAAAACCTACGTCATTTCTAGTAGAACAAATATGAAAACTACCGGGGCTTCAAAAACATGTAGCAATGAAGAAACTGGAAAGATAGCAATACAATAACAGTTAACCAACAAAGCGAAAAATGAAATACAGAATATTATTGTCACATAATCTGCTGAAAAGAATAACGAATAACACGATATCATTGTCACGTAAACTCTAGGATGCTACAGATAGAATTCCTCACTAATAACTTTCCATTTAGAAGGATAAATAAACAGATGTTTTCGGATCCCCTTCTTGCCTATAATGAAAGATAAAATCCCCCAAAAGCACCATTAGATTCTGATAAATGAGAAAAAGTGGGGGAGATGTTTATGTATTAAACTTTGTTATTCAATGTGAACTAACAGGAATTTCCCAATGAATAAATCAAAGTAACTCAAAAACCATTACTCTATGTTTTACCAGAGGGAAATTCAGGGCACGGGTTTTGGATTAATTGAGTTTTAAATTAGAAGATACCTGAAACTTAACTGGACAAGCTAACAGAAAGAAAATCAGACTGTATTGACTATTGAGAAAAGCAATAAGATTTCATGATATGAGTAATGCAAAACCGACATTCACACTACCAATCATCGTGGACACATATTTAGATAAGGGATATCCAGTCATCAGTGCTCTGTTACAGCTAGCAACAATCTAGATAGAGATATCCAGCAACCTTAATATTCAGCTAATTATTATAGAAATAAATGACCATCCCATTTTCACATTAGGCTTCACTCAAATGCAAGTTTCTTCTTACAAGTCACAATCAACTAGGTAGAATAAAACCCTGTTGTAGAGGATTTATTCATATTTCATGTCAAATGGATGAAAGTTACCATATAATAATTTTTTACCTTAATTACAGCCTTCTTAATTCAAAATCTATTTTTGATCTTGTTACCTTTGCATGTCATACACCCGAATGCTAGCCCCATTAATCTCCCCAATAGCATCACCAAAAGCCAACTTAGTGGAGCTTTCATTCATGGCTACCATTGGAAACACACGTATAACTTCCCTTAATGTTGTCATTGAACGTTGATGGCAAGTTTTGCGCATGACAGAGTTGCCAGGGTCCATAGTTTGTAGGATGAAGTTAACCACCTGTGAATCTGTCCAATATCAGAATAATTCATGATAACATTTGAAACAGAATAATAGTTAAAGTAACTATGATTCTTAACACCTGAGTATAGTGAATATTTTATTTGCATAAATGTAATAAGGAAAAGCTGAAGTGATTCAGATTTCTGTGAGAAGGAAATGTATGTTGACAGCCCATGAAGAAAATTAAACATATCAGAAAAAAGCAACACGTGCAAACAAAGAGATAAAAGCAAATGGCAGAAATAACCAAATTTCCATCGAAATACCTTGCGCAGTAAAGAATTAAAAGGTACATTATCATTCAAATTTAAGATAATATATCAACCTGGAATAAATATCACAAAACTGATTATTAAATTTTTTTCCTGTATCTATGACTTGATCTATTTTACTCAAATTAAAGCGAAGTTATTAGAATATGTACTGTTACTCACTTGGAGCAGGGTATGCTAACCTTATCAAGGTACTGAACCAAGCTTCTTGGGGAACTACGCACAACCCTAATGAGAGTTGCGAGAGATACTAGGTGGACAGGTGAATCAGATGCAGTAGACCAAATTTGGCTTTCTATTACAGTTAAAAACCCAAGAATATCAGCCACTGCTAGACTTGGAAGAAGGGTCCCAACTAATGTCTCACGGATCGATGCTGGTACAGCTGGATTTTCACCAGCTGAGTTGGCTGAAGGACCACTTACACACTCAATTTGAAAGAATATGTCACTAATCAAACGTGGTATCTCAGTGCCAATGCATGCCTTCCATGTACTCTCCATTCCTTCTGCAAGTAGCTCTGCAGCAGTGGAGCTATATTTTTCATTCATTGCCATAACCAACTTCACCAATGGTTGAACAACCAGTGTGGCAAGACTTGGCTTCACAAGGCTAGGGTACCATATTACAAATGCTGCAGCAACAATGATGTGAGATGTCATAGCATCTTGACTTGTTCCCCCAACACAAGAAATCCAGTCTTGGATTTCATAAGATTCTAGCCATCCAAGCAGTTTAGCTTTCTCAACCTGAGAAGTCCCCTCTGTTTCCAACAAACATTCAGAACTCAGCCCAACTATAGTTTCTTCTTTTCTTGAAATTTCATTTTCGCTTTCTTCAATTCCAGTCAGAGATCTTAGAAGTTTTGCATGCTTAGTTGCTTGTTGACTACAGAGTGGGGCTGGAATAGCTCGTGACGCAGCACAATGAAATAAAGACCGTGCTGCCATACGTACATGTTCACTTTCATCTTGCCAAAAACTCACCAAAAGCTGTGAAGAAAATTAAAACAGACTGAATAAACACAGTGTTGCCTAAGACAGCAAACCAATGAATGAACTAAAAACCTGATCAACAATATCACCAACATAACCAACAACCTTCTGCTCTCAAGGAAAGAATTAAAGGCACTCACCATAATTATTAAAAGCTCAGAAAATAAAAGTAAAAGGCGGATAAACAATGAAAGTTTTGACAATTATTATTGGATTTATACTTGATGCACCAACATCAGTGAACAGTAGGTTGCCACATCATTTGAGAAAATTAGAAGTTAGAAGCCCTTCTAATCGGGTAGACCAATTTGTAAGATTACTCAGTAATCACACCATCTTTTCCCTCTCTTCCTAGCTTTTTCTTATTTATTTCTTCCTAATATCTGTAAAATACTATGACACTCTAATCCAATCCCAAATTTCCATTCTCCAAGTCATCAAATAAAAACCCAAGATCTTCTACCCAACCAATTGGTTTTGATTTCATGATTGTTTTTTTTTTTCTTTTTGCCTGGGAAAGGATGAGTTGAAGAATTTGTTATTTGTTTGTATGGATAAATTATTAGTTTCTAGGCTGCGTCTTGCTTGACTGTGCTTGAAAGAATAAGTTATTGTACCAGAAACAAGACTGGCGTGAGGCTGGTTCTGGAGAAGAAATAAAATATACTGATAGAGAAAGTTAATTTGTGATTAGTGAGAAGGAACATATTGTTTCCTCTAAAAATTAAAATTTATTGATATTTTTACATTTTAGGAATAAATTTTTTGAATTTTTGCACTTTCAACATGGCAACATATTGTTCACTGATAATGTATAAAATGCAATGATGCATCAAATATAAATCCATTATCAAAACACCAATTTATCAGCATGAGATGGGACCTGGAGTAAAGGAGGCTTTATGTCTGGATATTTGTCAGCGAAATTCCTAGTATAGAATGCAGCCAAGGCACTGCAAAGAATAGACAATAAAGGCAAAATCCTCAAATACTGCCAATAAATGCAAATGGCTGTTAATAACAAATAAGATACATAGGGGAAAATATTTTACAAGCTGGAAAAATAAGTGCTCAATCAATTTGTTTCACTGTTAATCTATTAGAGGAAAGCAAATACTAATGAAATATATCAGCATTAATGCAACGGACACGTAATACATTATGCAAATAACCAGAAGCCAGACATGCATGTCATTGAAGACTAGCCCTATAGTCAGCAGTCCCACCTTCAAGATTGACCAAAATAAAGAGAGAGGTGAAACCAATCTTCAGTTCAACATAATTTTTGAAGATCTTGTGAACATAAAATGATTATCATTTCACAGAAGATGTAAGGACAGGATAAGTAATCACTTAAACAGAATGTATCCTGAACTATAAAAAGGGAGAATCTATTTCCAGCAACATGCCCTTAAGTATGGTCAGAGTTGACAACACAGAAACCAACGTTGAAAAGATCACAGTTTCATCCACAACTATAACATCTCTGAATCATAACATCAAATATCTGGTAAGGCTTGAGTTTCATATGTTACTTTATTTCTGTTAACAGCTTTACATGGATTAAACAAAGGAAAATAAAAAAGGCCTTTTTGTTACAGGTCACCTAATAGGGCAAAGTAAATGGAGATTAGTCTATGTGCCAATAAATAATAAAAGCAGGTTCATTCTGTGTGCTACTTTTGGAAGAACAAGTATGATACCTGCTGGCAGATGAACTTGGATGGGACAAGCTAATCATGTGTTGGGCAAGAGAAACCATTGTCAGTGACCTCATAGCACAAAACTCTGACGATGATTTCCAAAGCTGAAATGTTGATCAACAACTTAGGAGTGGTCAAAATAAGTCAAATAGATAAGAAGTGTCAATATCAACACAATTCCTTCAAAATACCTCAAGACTTGATGTAAAACCAGGAAATGTCAGTGTCAAAGACCCTTTATCACCTTGCAAGCCAGAAGATACTATAAAACCATTTGGTCTTTTCAGCTTCATGTCAGCTATTAATAAGTCATCTAGACCACAATCCACATCCCATAAATGCAAAAAGGACAAACTAAATCGAACAAGATATTCTTCAAGTGACTTGATCCAGTCATGCTCTTCTATGGCATCTGTTGAACTCTGACCAGTGTTAAAGCCATCATCCGAATTTAAATGACGGGGACTAAATGTCTCACTCAAATGTTCCTTTATATAGCTATTCTCTCGCCCATCACCATTCTTGGATATACGCTTGCGCTTCTGACAAGGATCAATCAATGCTGCAAGATCAAAACTCAGGGTAGCAATTCCAGGATATGGGCAAAAGCATTTAATGGGTTGCTTTCTGGTTCGAGAATCAAATGGTGCCTTTCCAGAATTCAGTTTACTATTATTTGCTAGCAAAGTACTAGACCCAGTCATTTTTGACAAAGAAACCCCACTTTCTGAACTATTTAACCTGTGCTGAGATAAGTTCCCATCCTCATGTATTGGAAGAAGTAATGATGAAACCGAGGTATTTCCACTCAGTGATGAACCAGAAATGGAAGTCACGCTAATTTCTTTGCAGAAATGATCAAACATCGAATGTGAAGCAGTCCCACGAAGGACCCTTTCTCTGGACCCAGTCTTCACATCCCATATGTATAGAACATCAATGGCATCAGAAACTCTGGAATGGTGCCGGCAGAGACATGCAATATAACCTCTTGCACCATCCCAAACAACTTTTGCAGGATAGTCAGGATGTCCAGGAAACATTCTCTCCACCCTTAATGTCTCAAGTGAAGTAAGAGCAACACAAGAGTCCTCTCCGACAGAGAGAAAGCAATCACTCCAAGGGCGTTCAGTTCGAGCAGGGGGAAGAATGATTTGGCGCACAGGACCAACATGTTGGTGCATGACTGTAACAAGATTACCAGAATCAAGATCCCATATACGAATGGTGCAATCCATGCTTCCAGAAACTAAAACCTGACTAAAACTCCATCCTTTTGCAGCACCCATCATCCGATGTGCTGCCAGACATAGTATAGCACCCGTATGCCCCTCAAAGTTTTGTTTGGATATATGAGAGTCTACCTCAAGGCGTGGACTTCCAGCTGGAGAATCAAGCCCCCTAAACAAATTGAACCACACAACTTGGATTTGACCACTAAAGAAGCCATATACAATCGCAGAAGGAGCATAAAGATTTTCAGAAATAACCATGGAAGAAGATACAATTTGTCCCTTAGGGACAGAATAACAACTATCATCTACATGTATGCTATCAACAGTTTCTGAGGCGGAAACAGAGCTCTGAATAGATGTTAATTTGGTATGGAATCCACCCAAAGATTCGCTTTTATGATCTAAACCAGCAGTCAGAGTCCAGCCACGAAACGAAATGCCTTCTCCAAGCATTTTGCATTCATCAAAGAGTTTGCCACGATCACATCTCTGCTGAAGTGACCAGATTGTAACACGTGGTTTCCATTGAAATGAGTCTTCAATAGTGAAGCAAACTGATTCAACCCGAAGAAGTATTTGGCTCAAGTGGACAAAAGAAAAAGACAACCTTGCACCCAGGGGAAATGACGTGGCAGGGATTTCACAAAGAGGCTCATAATTGAATGTGTTATCTAAATATGATATTGCATACAAAACTGCAGATCCTCTATTATTCCACACTAAAAAAATTTCAGATTCATGGGTTACACCAGTAATTTGTGCATTCCCATAATTTTTACTTTCAAGAAACATAGCCCCTACAACATGTGACTGACCATGATCATCTTCAACGCAAAGGACATTGTTCATGAAAAGAATCACTCCTATTGTAATGGCACCGTCCAACAGCCTAAATATAGATCGATCTTTTAAAACAGTAGCAACAGTAGTCCTACACGTTGCAATTGACACTACTTGTCCAGCCTCAACAAGGCCATCTTCCCATGTCTCTATTTCTTGCTTAGAAGGTTTCTGCAACCTAGTCTCACCCTCACTACCTTGATGAAAGTCCTTTGACAAAGGAACCAACTGTAGCTTACCAAAGGAGTCAGCCAAGAGTGAACAATGTATTTCTCCATCATCAACTGAAGAAACAACATCCATAAACTTCAAAGGCCCAATGGACAAATTCCCATGAAAAATGGTTTGTACAATAGTAAGAGTATACGTATCAACAATAACAAC
Organism: Gossypium australe; assembly: GCA_005393395.2. Classification (NCBI taxonomy): domain Eukaryota; kingdom Viridiplantae; phylum Streptophyta; class Magnoliopsida; order Malvales; family Malvaceae; genus Gossypium; species Gossypium australe. The sequence goes on from CM016615.1 coordinate 67,562,704, forward strand.
AGTACACTTAGGAGGCTTCCTGTTCTGAGATTCTTTATCCATTGAAATCTCACCCCCTTCGGCAGATTCCATCAACTGGTGGTCAGTTAAATGGGCATCATCAATAAAGCAACAGCCTACACAAGCATATCTTGGATTCCAAGGCAATGTACAAATAATCGATGGGCTGCCCACCCAAGGTGGCAATTTTCTTCTACGCCTGCAGTGGCCACTACTTCTGCTCCAGACGCACAACATACTGTCAGTACAAGCACTTAGTAAGGCACCCCCATTATCAAAGCTAGAGTTGAAAGCAACATTACTTGAATAGTCCATGCTTTGTTCTCCAGATACTACAATGGGACAGCAAATGGCGAGGTCAGCTATAGGTGCAGCATGACCGCACAACATAGCAATTGGTCGAATTTCCTGAATATGATACAAATTTCGACCATCAGTCTAAATTCAACAATCTAAACTATACTCTAGCAAAACCCAGATTTACTACCGAGCAAATGCATATATAATATCAAATTGAAGCTCTCTGGTCATTCAATTGCATAACACAAATATAATAAGCTAATTATTCTTAATAAGAAGAAGAGAACCCGAATCTTTTAATTAAATTGTTTTCCTAAATTGAATCGAGTAAAGTTAGTTGGTTACCGAGTGGGAATCTGAATTGGAGAGGTTCCACCAGAGGATGGAGCCATCGGATCCGCCGGTGTAGAGAGTCGGAGGGTGGTTGAGAGCGGCTGTGGCTGTGACACGGTGGACCGGAGGCGTGCCTGACCATATACACGCCACGGATCGGCACTTCATGGCCTATGTAGTAGCTCTGCCTTCAAATGTGTTGAAGGCTGCGTTTTTATTACAAATTCGATGCGCAAGTGTCTATATTTTGGACCCAGATACCACTATATACATTTTTGCTTATTTCTTTGGTCTGGGCATGAATATTTTCGAATGTACTTTTTAATGGTAGCACTACCACTCTCTCTCTATTCATCAGTACTTTATAATTTTGCCAGAGTTTTGAGAGTCTTCTATTTAGTTAATTAGCAAAATGAAAAGAAAAGGTTGATCTAATTTTATATTTTTCAAATAAATTATTTTTCATTTCAATAGTTTTAGGATGAATATTGCTGAGGATTTCTTTTTTAAGTTTTACCAGGACATGACCGGTCCAATTAAAGTTGAACCAATAAACCGATATAAACCAACGATTGAATAGGATCTTTTTAATTATTTTTATTTTATGTAATTTTTAATACTTTATTTAAACAAAATACCAAATACAACCCACAAAACAATGAAAGTAAGAGCCAATTGTAAATCTTGGTTCCCTATTTTATCCAAGCTATTAGTATTCAAGATTTAAGATGTTACCAAACTCTCATAAATTTTGCCTTTGTGAAAGCGCATTGCATTGTATCATGGATGGTTCTGATTTTAAAGCCGCTGAAGTGCCTGAAACTACTTCAGGCTTTTGTTCCATAGGTTACCAAAATCTCAATGTAAAAGCATAAAATGGGCGAAAGGCATAGCCACCAAGTCCATAATTTTTTTTCTTTCCATCTGACTTGGAAGGGTACTACTCCAACCACAACAGAAGCTGAAAACAGTTACGATACGAAATGAAATTTTGTTACCTACAAGAATTAAAAATCAACATACTGAAATTAGAATCCGGTTTTACATATGATAAGAAAAACCAAGTTCCGGCTGGTAACCGAGCTCCATAGCTCTTCTCCTATGTCATTCCAGCAACTTTACCTTCCAATTTCCTTCCTTTTGCATCCAACAATAGTCCAGCCAGCCATCACAGTTTCATTCAACAAAACACCAACATTAAGTAGATACAAGAACGACTCTATTGGTCTATTGGTCATCCAACATTGAACTTTATGGTCTTACTCAGCGCTTCCCACCCTGAAAGAAGATAAAAAGGGGCACAAATTGGTTTAGTGCCAGAAAAATAAAACGAAGCACTCTGATAAAAACAGCTGAAAATGGACAATCTAACTAAAGCTGCACTTCCATCACTAAGTTAAAAAGAAGTGAAACCAGGGAAGGGACTGTTCAGAAAGGCGCTGAGTCATTGACAAAGCAGCAAGCAATGTCAAAGGAAATTTTGATATTAAATGGTTGAACCTCTCTCTCTCTGTGGCATATTTCTACATGGGTCCTATGTCCATTTGGTAATAACTGATCCATTGCCCAGAAACAGTAGGACGCAGTTATACATATATCTGGTGACTCAAACTTTATACCTGATTATCGATAAATATTATAGGATGGAATTGCTTACCTTTATACATATATCCCTTGGTGATTCAATTTATCAATTCATGATGACTAATTAGTTTCCTACCTTGTGAGGTGGAGTTCCTGGTCTGAATGTGTTGTTGCCAAATCCACCCTTTCCTTTCTTCTCTAAAGATTTAAGAATCTGAAACGAACATGTTAAACTATCATCCACACTCATCATGGCACCTGCATTATCGAATTCCCCGCAGTAGTTTGGAGCAGAGAATATGGTCACCAACTGTCGCTTTGCAAAGAACTCATAGCCATCTTCTACAACCTAAACGAAGCATAAAAACATAAAATTTAAAAAACAATAAAGAATACAAACATTAATTACTAGAATTTAGTCAGTCTGCCCACATTGTTATACTGGCAGTAACACGAAGGTTCCAGGAACCCTAAACTCTTCTTTCACAAGTTTTCCTCAAGTTCCTAATATACCATCAAGTCATGCAAATTTAGCAAAATAAATAAATAAAACAAAACAAAACAAAGTTAAGGTCAATACAGATGACAATACCTGGTGAGCTCGGCAAATGAGATCAAGGTCATGTTTCTTAAGGAATTCAGAAACTATGTCAGCCCCAAATGTATATGAAACTCCCCTATCATTCTCTCCCCAGCCATCAAGATCTTTATCAGGATCAGCCCAAAGAAGATCACAGAGAAGGCCCTGATCTGGCACATCAACAGGGCGAGAAATGCTACGGATCTGATCCAATTTTTTCAAGTCAGGAGATAATCCACCATGCATGCAAAGGATCTTCTCATCAATTAGAGCAGCAACAGGTAGGCAATTAAAGCATTCTGTAAACAACTTCCAGACACGAACATTAAACCTTCTTTTGCACTCATCATAGAAACCATATATACGGTTAATTGATGCACATTCATGGTTGCCTCTAAGGAGAAAAAAATTCTCTTTGTATTTGATTTTGTATGCTAGGAGAAGGCAAATTGTTTCGATGCTCTGCTTGCCACGATCAACATAGTCACCTAGGAATAAATAGTTTGCTGTAGGCGGATATCCTCCGTACTCAAACAAGCGTAGAAGATCAGAAAATTGACCGTGTACATCTCCTGCCAAAATAGTATGAAAGTAAACGCAGAATTATTACATTCCCCATTTGTTAAAACTTAAAAAACCTGCAGAAATTAAAATTATATTATTTATATGGGAAAAAAACAAATGCACACCAAGCTTGTTTGATGAAGATCAAGTTAATGTGGTAGTGAATGAAAGATAAATTCAAATTAGAGAAGTCCAAGCCCCTAGAATTACCAAGCAGACCTAACTGACCGAAAAAAAAGACCTTGAAATTATTGAGCATGTGATCCTATATGCAAACCGAAATGAGAAAAAAACACACAGAGCTATCGTTCAAGGCACAACAGCTTCTGCAAAACTCTAATGACACTTTAAGGCCCACTAAAACCATCACAAACTCCGATGAACCCTTTTGACATATGATGTACAGATGGTAGCAAAATTATTACACATCCCACCCCCCAAACACATACAAACAAACAAACAAACAGAAAATACTAAGTGTTGAAGTAAAAAGAACAGGAAAAAAGGGACCAAGTCCATCTTTACAGAAAGGAACAAATATACAAACAAAGTGCAGCTCTAAAATCTTGTTTTAAATTCAGCCAGACACGAAGACATTCTGAGCTCCATGCCCCACATCTAAGGATTATAATAATGCTGGCAAATTCAGAACCTTCATGCGATAGCAGTAGTCTTGTTAGAAAATGTTTCTCATAGTATGAAAGTTCTCACTTTCCCTTGATAAATGCTTTTATTGTTTTCCACCACGTAGGGGAATATAATTTATTTAACTTCCGAATAGCACAAAATGCCAACAACTTTCCAAATTGAGACCCTTGTCATAGAAAAGTTGTCCCATGTCCACCGGACTGCATCTATCAAAGCACAATAACAAAAATCAAGATCATAAGCACACTAAATAATAACTAATACGCCCAAAACTTGAGAAAGGCTAAAGTATCATCTCATTATGACATATGCATAATGCATGTCACATACAACTAGCTACAACAGTTGAGCCAAGTAGTGCGTGCAGTAAATATATCTTTACACAAAATTCACCCATCAATGATACTACTGCTTCCCTAACAACGACCTAGAGTTGTATTACTAAGATATGAGATTACATTTTACTCAAAATCTGTACATAAATAACAGCCAAAATTACATTGGAAAAGCTGATGCTACCAAATAAGAATTGGCATAATCTTCTAGGACTGCAAAGACTTACCTGCTGACAAACCAATCAAGTATCTAGGATCCTTATCTCCCAATAACGCATTATCAAATGCCAATGACAATTCACTTGACAGTCTAACCCCAAAACCCTTTAGTCCACTTTTATTGCTCTTCACAATCTTCCTAACTCTTTGCTTTTTGTTTCTTTATCGCATCAAATCAAAAAGCATCTTTTATAATTCACAATTTCATCTCAATAATTTCATTTAACAATCAGAAGCAACAAATTTTGGGCATAAATTAGCAAATTCTTACATCCATTGATATTCAAGATTGACACATTCAAGGACTAAAATAAACCAAACTAACCCAAAAAGAAAGTAACCAAAATACCCAAAAATAAAGCAACAATCAATTGTGTAAATTTGCATCAGCCAGGTTTACATGACAGAAGGAGGAAAATAAAGCCTTTAAATTGTTAATTTTTACCACAAATCTTGATAGGGGCTTCAAGCTCGAGAAGATTAGGCTGACTAAGAAAGCACTCTTTGGAGGCAGCACAAAGCTGCTTTATCTCAGCCTCCGTCAACTGAACTTGCTTTGTAGTCCTCCCATTCTTCGTCCCCAGCAGCCTCCTTATGATATTATCAAGCAAATTCTCGTCCATCTAAAAGAAACCCTAAAACAACAAAGACCCTTTTCTCTCAAACTGGACCAGAAAACAATAGATTATCTTTATTCTTAAGATGGGTTTCGTTAGTTTCTTTCAGCGTTACTGGCATTCATAGAGCAGCAGTGAATTGTGGGTTTTTTAAGAAATGAGGGGACAGATTTTGTGCAAGAGTCCTTTTAGAACTCCCTTTATATCCCCTTTATTTTTGCTTTAAAAATAAATTATTTTTGGGTAAAATACACTGATGATCACTTAATTATTCGTAGATTTGTAATTTGGTCATTCAGTTAATCAATTATAAAAAGTTATAATTTGGTTATTCAACTATTTGAAATTGATGACTTAAATTATAACTCTCTTAACTTGCTAACAAAAGTCAATGTGAACCATTAAGTCACTATTCTTCAAATATAGTGTTAGTCGCCTAATTATTAATAAGTTTTTATTTTGGTCATCTAACTATAAAGTTACAAAATGATCACCAATGTTTCGATTTGTAATGTTTTGGTCACTCATTCGTTAACTCAATAATGGACTAATGATGTGCCACATTAACTCATAGGCTTGGTAGTTAATTGGATACTTAAATTATAACTAAAATATCAATTTGATACTTGTGATAATCCAAAACTAATCTCATAAGATTCCATAGGGTCAACTTCATTTAGACATTTTGAGATGCTTCAACAAGATTTTTGGGTGATTATGGTTCCTAATAGTAAGGCTTCAAGTTTTCTTTGAAATGGTTTTTAAATCACCTAATTTTGTTGTCTGAATCATAATAGGTGCTTCAACCAAATTTTTGAGTGATTATGGTGCTTAAATAGTAAAGCTTCAAATTATCTTTGAAATGATTTTTGAATCACCTAATTCTTGGTCTGTAGTCGGAGATATAGTCATTTTCATAGAGCAACACAATTTTCTAAAGGAAGTTTAAGATTAATCATTGGGTTTTATAAAGATAACTTCATCTAGACTTTTCAATACCCTAACTACCTTTTGGGGGCGATTCTTGTACCTAGATTGTATATCTTCAAGTCTTCTTCTGTAATTCCCCAAAATTTTCGATAAGGCATTTAGCACTATTACAGGACTAAATTTAGTGAAATTTTGAGAAAATTAAAAATTGAGTTGGTTGGAGAATTTCTATGAAAGTAAAATTGATATTGAAGATGGAAACCAATAAAAATAATTGCGGAGGTGGAAATGTGAAAAAAAGATTAAACTGAAAATTCTAAAAATTTAGAGGATAAATGTAATAGCCCGAATTTCAGTGATGTCGGAAACTGTGGTTTGAGGCCACTAAATCCAGAAAATGAGCTCTTAAAGTTTATTATTTAATATTTATGAGTTAAATATGGTTTTTAAAAGATTTTTGAATTAGTAAATTTGTGTTTATAAAAAATTATTAGGTCGATTAATTGAGAAAAAGAGATATCGAGACCTCGGTGTTATAAACCGAGTCATAAATATTTTTATAAATATTTACGGAGTGTCAATATGGTAGTATTAAAGTTTCGTCAGAAAATTTTAACATTTTGGTAGTCAATTAATTAAAAAGGACTAAATTGAAAAAGGTACAAAACTTGCGAAAGTGATTAAATAGCCTAATAGTAAATAAAAGAGGACTAAAAGGGCAAATAGACCATATTAAATGGCTGAGGCGGCATAACGTAAAAAAATCAAAGATATTCATGTCAGAAAATTTTAACATTTTGGTAGTCAATTAATTAAAAAGGACTAAATTGAAAAAGGTACAAAACTTGCGAAGTGATTAAATAGCCTAATAGTAAATAAAAGAGGACTAAAAGGGCAATAGACCATATTAAATGGCTGAGGCGGCATAACGTAAAAAAATCAAAGATATTCATGTGATTAGGGACATAATTGGAATTAAAATAAAGTTTATATGGCCAAATGTTATTTTAATAGTTTCTAGACATTTTCTTCATCAATTTTCTGTCAAAAATAGCCATTGAAGAGGGTTTGAGCTGGTATTTCATATTTTAGCTTCAAGTAAGTTCAATTCTTACTTTTCTTTGAAATTTTTATGTTTTTGGACTTTTACAATTAGGTCCAACTTGTCATTTCATTAGTTTTTGATTTTATTGGAAGTTTTGGAAGATACCATTGATAAGTTCATATTATTTTAGTTAGTTGATGATGAAATTGAGATGTTAATGGATATGTAAAGGTACTTTATTAAAGAATTTTGAGTGAAATCATGATTTAGGGATAAATTTGTAAAGTTGTTGAATTTATGGAAAATTTTGAAATTTCATGGAATTCAAGGGCTGATATTGTTATATATGAAAATATTTAGGCTTGGAACGAGGAATAAATTGTATGAATTTCATTTTCCTAGCCTAGAGACGAAATCGTCATTTATTAAAAGTTTAGGGGCAAAATGGCAATTTTGCCTAAAATGTAAATTGGATTAAATTGAGTATGGATTGCATTAAATTGATGTTAAATTTACTCGTATAGATCCGGGTAGTCCAAATATGGAGTTAAAGCGAGGAAAGGAGAAAATGTCGAATTAATAGATTTTATGTACACGAACAACTATCGAGGTAAGTTCGTGTAACTTAACTATGTATGTTAATATGCTTAAATTGAATCGTATGAATGTGATGGTATATATATATGTGTGATGATATATAAATCATATATATATATATATATATATATTATGAAATTAAGGATGTTCAATAAAGCCCAATAAATGATAATATCCCATAAATGGTAAGTCCCGGTTGAATAATGATTATCGATGGATAGTGGTGATTTCCCTATATGAAATGAGGTCTTGCATGTGTTGCAGAAGGATTTAGCTCAGACGAGTAATCCATTGATCTCCTTATGGAAAGGATTTAGCCCGGACGGGTAATCCGAAATGGGTCTCTCGAGCATATGTTTCAATTAGGATTTAGCCTAGACTGGTAATCCTAATTGACTGCATTTAGCCTGGACTGGTAATCCAGATCGGACTCTATAGGGATTTCTTTGTCATATAAAGGATTTAGTCTAGACTGGTAATCCGACAAAGCCCTTAGAGTATATGCGTTACAGACAGAATTTAGCCTGGACTGGTAATTCTGTTGTATAATACGTGGCTCGAGAGTGTACCAAAAAGGTACTATTGAATATGAATTGACGGATTGTGATTTGTACGCTATGAGTGTACTACATGAGAATCCATCGATAATTTAAATAAATTCAACGGGCAAAGTTCTAATATGAGCAAATATGAAATTGAGTTAAATGGTTATAGATTGAGACATGATATGTGGAAATATGAAAATATGTTACATGAAATGAAATATGGAAGTGTGAGATGTTTATATATGAACATGGAATGGTTTGATGAATATATTCATCTATGAGAATAGATTGGTACACCTTGAGTGTACTACCCGAGTGATTATCAATAGAGCAATTGATTATTGAGTAAATTCCTGACATGAAATATATTGGAACTCGAGATAAATTAATATAAAATGTATCTGAAATACATGGAAATAATTTGTATATATGTTATGTGAATACATGTTGTGGAAAAACATGCGTGTATGAGAATCCAAATATTGATGAATTCATATATGTGTTTCTTAAAGTTTATATGAAATATGTGACTAACAAGGGTGATGAGAATGTGTGATAGGGCTTGTGAGATTAAATGGTTTGATTATGCCCCTTTATATTTATTTTGATGATGAATGGATGGTAAGTTTATTACTAAGTTATACGGACTTACTAAGCATTATATGCTTACTCCGTTTTATTTTTCCCCGTCTTATAGTAAATCGGAATGCTCGCTAGATTGGAAGCTTGGCGGAGACCATTCACACTATCCAACAGTTCAGTGTATAAGGTAAAACAATTATGGTTATAATGGCATGTATAGGCTAATTCGACTAAATCTTGTCTTGTAAATTGTGGTTTGAAACCTACCCATTGGAATGGCTAGTGATGATTGGTTTGATATATTTATGAAATTATGATATGGTGATTATGTATGTGTTAGCATAGTTTGACTTTGAAAATTTACCAAAAATTGTGAAAATCGAATTAGAGGTTGAATAAAATATGAAATTAAAGTTTATTGAGTCTAGTTTTTCATAGCAGAAACAGTGTAAGCAATGGCGTTATAAATTATGAGATATAATAAAACTTGTGAGACAAGGTCAGAATGATTTCGGGTTCCTCTGTTCTGACTTTAGAAAATCATTGAAAATTGGAAAAAAAAAATTAAGGGTTCGAATTTATATGCTTAAATTCTTAATGAGCCTATTTTCAATAGAAGCAAACGGAAGCATCGTCCAAACCCCGTACTAAGAGATAATTAGTTTTTAGTAAAGAAAGGTCGATCTTAATAATTTAGAATTCTGTAGCTCACGATATAAATAATTTAGTGACTATGACTCAAGTGGACAGTTTTGCTATGAACAGTAATTTACTCGAATTATCTGAAAATGTTCTGTAATTACTGGTAATGCTCCGTAACCCTATTCCGGTGACTGATACGGGTTGGGGTGTTAGAATAAAAGTGTAAATTTGACTAAATGAGAAAGGTGAACTATTATTGATTATTTGGTATGAGAATAAATTTGAATGTGTTTTGGTGTAAAAACTTCACTTTTGGCAACAACTGGAAAAGAATTGAAAATATAGGGACTAAATTGTAACTTTTTTATTTTTACCGATAGAGGGGTAGTGCAATTTTCACATTGCAATGGCATATATTAAAGTTTAATGTGATTTATGGTATTTGAGTTAGTGAAAAAATTGAAATAAGATGTAACAATTCGATTTTCGGTGGTATCAAAAACGGTGATTTCGAAATTCTGTTTTCTGATGATCGAGTCCGTAAATATTATTAATTAATATTTACGAGTTAATTATAATATTATATCGAATTTTGATCTTACGAATTCGTTAATTGGATAGTTAGTTAAGGTACAAGTGTAACGACCCTATTTTATTAAATATTTACAGAGTTACTGTATAAGTGAATTGAATTTTGAATAGATAATTTTTTTGAATTAGTGACTAAATAAGGTACAAAGACTAAATCGTAAAAATTGTAAAAGTTAATCACTATTGATTTTTATTTGTTAAAAAGGGATAAATATTATTAAAATTATTTAAATGATAAATAAGCCATTATAAAGATTGATGGATGGTTGGTGGTGTCTTTTGCTAATAATGGTTATTAAATTTTTTATTAAGTAATTATTAAAATATGTTAAAATGATAAAACAAATAAAATTAAAACATCATCATCTTTTATCATCTTCCACGAGTGAAAATTGCAATAAAAAGAAACAAAAACTCCATTTTTGGAGCTTCAACAATCATCCTTGCATGGTAAGGTTTCGGGAGTTCGTTTCTTGTAAATTTTATATTTTTGAGATTGTTGTAACTTGAGTTAGCTAACATGTATGTTATTTTTCAAAACTGTTAGAGTTTTTAAATGCTTCCATCGATGAATTCTTGAAGCTTTTGATGTTAATTTGTTAGATTCTGAGCTTAGAAATGAAAAAAGGACTAGTTTATAAAGTTTAAATGCTAGTTTTTAACATAGGGACTAAAGTGTAAATATTTTAAAATTAGTATGAAATTTTTATAATTATAGATATTAGAGTGCTGTAGAAGGATGAAATTGAAATCAGATTGAAAAACGAAGTTCAATTGTGAAAGTTATAGTCTTTTTAGTTTTAGGGATTAAATTGAATAAAATGCTAAACTTTAGGGAACATTCAAAAATTGAATTAAAAAAATTGAATTAAACTTTCATAAGAATATAATAGATTGATATTAAGTATTTGGAATTGATAATTGAAATGAATTATTAGTATAGATTGGGATTTGGACCTAACTGTAGATAATCGCAGAAAAGGCAAATTAGTATATTTGTCTTCGACCTTTTGTTAATTGCTAATTTTTTCAGGTAAGTTCATATGAAACTTATTTTATAAATTCAATTTATGTTTGTATTATATTGTTTTGCTTTTTGGTTTGAATTGTTTTATAAATATTGTCTTTTGACATCAAAGGGACTAAATCGTAAATATGTAATAAAAAGAATAATATGTATAGATACATGATATTGATTGAATGTGAAATTGATATGTTATTGTATCGTATGTATACGATGATGTTACAAGGTATAAATGTTTAAATATTTCTACCTGAAATATATATAAGAAAAAAGTGTGCACGGTTACAGGGTTTAAAATGATATAAAAATGGATATGATGTATTGGATGATATGTACATGATGATATTACACAATTTAAATGTATATGAATTGCTATTTGAAATATGATAAGTATGTATATGGCTACATATATTGAATTAGTACGAATTCGATAATAGGCTTGTGTAAGCTCAGTAGATGATTTAAATATGAATGACATGCCATTATAGTTCAAAAGATATTGGGTGTTGGTCAGGGATTTCTTTATCGATAGCTGAGATCCAACATGTGTTGCAGATTCTCGATGGCTTGAGTGAGCAGCATCAAATAAAGTTAGCATAACAATCCCGACCTCCAGCTTGTGAGAGCAAACCCAAATGATATAGACTAGGTACTGGTTCAGGATTTAGTTATCGATGGCTGAGATCTGGTAGTTGTTGCGAATTGTTGACAGCTTGAGTGAGCAACATCGAATAACACTTATATGAGCAATCCCGACCTATAACTTGTGTAAGTAAACCCAAGTTATATAGTTTATATGTTATAGATCGTGTGAGCAATCCAATCCTGAGTATTTGAAATTAATTTACTATAGTTCTCCATATGAAAATGTTAAATTAAATAAAAAGGTAACGATCGTAAAGATTGAATGAGATTTCAAGGAAAAGTTTTACGATTAGTATGTTTAATAGTAGATGATGGAATGGTATAATATAATGATGTATGGAATGAATTCGATGTTCATGGTTTGATATGGAACTAACCAATTGGTTTGTTGTGTAAATTTGCATAATGATGCTAAGGGAATTTTCATGCTTGTATCTTTGTAATTTCAATTGCTTAATTATTTAATGTTGAGGTCAGTTAAGTTTATTTCCATACAAACTTACTAAGCATTAGTATGCTTACCGTTGTTTGTTTTTTTCTCCTCTGTAGATCATCGATTGTGTTCGGTTTGATCAGATCACACCAACGCTCACACTACCCGTTCTACGATTTGGTAGACTTTTTCCATTTTGGCTCTATTATACATGGGATGTACATAGGTGTCATTGTGTATATATGTTGTTTTTGAGTTTGTTGCTTTGATCTCTATATGATATTTGATATTGGGATGAATGTAAATTATATGTATGAAAGTGTGTGGTTGATGCTTTGATCATGTTATACTTGATGGGTTAAATGACATTTTGATGTGGAAATGGTACGATAAATATGTTGCATTGAATGCAAAAGGGTACGTATAGGTTGTTTTAGCGTATTTTGGCATGAATCAAAATAGAACTTTGAATTGATTATGTGAGGTGTCATTGAATGTTATCTTGGTTTAAATGTTTAAAAGGATTATGTATGATATGTGATAGCATGATTATTGGATGTTTTGAATAGGTTTTTATTCATGCTAAATGCATTAAGTTGATGTCTTGTAAGGTTAGGCTGAAACAAGTAATAAATGACCTATTTTTGCACCACACGGTTTGACCACATGCCCGTGTGTCCCACACAGGCTGGTGACATGGCTGTGTGACCACTGGAAAAAGGAAATCTTTGGATCCACATGGTTTCCAAACGTTACACGGCCGTGTGTCACTGCACATGGGCTAGTGACATGACTGTGCGACCATTGAAGGAAAAGTTTGTTTTTATACCACACGGTCATAGAGAGTTACACATCCAGGCCACATAGTCACGTGACCCCTTTTTGCAAAAATTTTTGTTACTTTTGAAAAAGTTTCAGATTGATAGTTAATCATTCTCGAGTCAACTTAAGAGTTTTTGTAAGCTTGATTGAGACTTGGTTTAGTTTGTAAATCATATTAAGCATAGACTATGAAATGTTTTTTGTTTAATTGATTTTTTAAAGCCTAAATTGAATGTGATTTGCTTTGATAGTTGCAGTAGCATTCCGTAGCTCGGGTCTGGCAACAAGACCAGATGAGGGGTGTTGCATAAGAAGTGAAAAGAGAAAAATAATAATTTTGACATATAAGGGCAATTTAGTTATTTCTCAAGAATTTTACGTTGAAAACATTATTTTGATGAGATATTTGATATATAGAATAAACTTGGACATTTGAAGGTGATTAAATTGAGGTGATTAAACGTGGACCACATGCTAAGCACTTTAAATTTAACTTTGACTTGGGTAATTTTCATTTTAGTGTTTCAATTGGCAAAGAGAAGAAGAAAAAACTCATCCTTATTAGCCTTTTTAGCCATTCCACCCTCTCTTCCATGAGGGTTTCTCTTCTTCTCATTTTTCTAGTTTTTTCTTCAAGATTCCACAAATTTTTGTCACACCCCAAAGCAGCAGACCCGAAAAGGTGGGTAAGGCATGTATGTAAACTATTTGGCGCACTATGGTAGCATAATCCACCACCTTGTTAGCTTGATGGTGAGTCAGAGTATTGGCCCATACTAGCGTTAAAGTATTTGTCTGTTAGCGCTATCTAAGGATTTAATTACAAGGTATCTTCAAGCAAATAAAGGTTACGCCCAGAGAAGAGTACACCCAAAGTATTGGTTGAACATGAAGAGCCTATCAAGTGTATGAGAAAGCTGTAGGAGATTTGATTGTCTTTAAGACCATGCCATACGTGAGTTGCCACCATGGTATAGTACGCTCGGTTTACACGAGCACTCTTCTAGTTGGTTTTCGTAACGAGATTAGTTGGGAGTTAATTGGATTGACTAGACTTTCTCCATCACTAGTCAAATAGTAACAAAGATCTTCGTTGAATTTTCTTTACCTTCCCCTGGATTTTTTTGGGAAAAATAGGAGATTTAGGTTAGGTAAGCATCGTCACTTGTCAAAGTCCATAGTAAGGGGACAGGGAGTTTATATCTAGTGAAGGCAGAAGACCTTCTAGATGATTCTCTTTCTATTTTACGTTCTGGTTCTTCTTTTAACCTAGATATTTTTTTCTTTTTCGATAAGATAGGGCTAAGACCTCGATTAATCAATGGATGATTGAACCTTATGGTAAGTCTTATAACTCTGTATATTATGATTGTTGATGAGTAAGGATGATGAAAGATGTAAGAACAGTAGAGCGTGAATGAAAGGCCCTGCATGGGGCTCGCACATAGTTGAAACATTATTAAACTATCTATAAATGGGGATTCTAATGGAAAATCCATGATCTTGTAAACAGTTGCTGCTACTGGATTGGGAAAGACAATTGAAACAGAAACTCTAGGTCGAAGTAAAGGTAGGTCTCTAGTAGACCCGACTTCTTCACACTATATTATAATGATTCCTTGTATGGTCGATGTGCATATCTTCTTGAGAAGTTGTTGTATAGTTGTATGGTTGTATGTTCTCTATGGAGCAATTGTATGTATGTTCTGAAGTGTATATGCACTACAAGAATATGACAATGTGTGGTAAGTACGCATGGAAAATTATGTGTTAGGAAGTATGATTTTGTTAAGATTATGAGTGAAATCTGTGTAGATGTGTCCATTATGTTATTTGAGTTATGCAAGACCAAGTATGGTTGGCGATAAGGGGGTTCCGACAGAGTGTCGAGTAAGTAATACAATGATGGACCCTGATGTGGTGATTTGATGACATCCACTAGGACAATAAATACGAAGGCTAGTATGGAAAAATGTAGTTTGTCGAGACTGTAAATAAGAGGTCCATCAGGATAGTAAAAACGAGAAAAGGCTAGAGTGGCAGATATGTGAAAGACTATGGCCATGGCACATTCTGGGAATAGCAGATGAGCCGCATTTGTCTACTAGGGTTTCCGCGTGTCCTGGGGAACGATGATGGGCAAACCTCAGGTAATGCCGAGTTTAGGAAAATCTATGTGGTCAAATGTAACAGACCAATTTTGACCCTAATCGGAACGGTGGTTTCGGGACCACGAATCCGAGCCTGATAAATATTTTAATATTCTATTTTGTGTTTATTATATGTGATTTAGTAAGTGTGAAAGTTTCGTATAAAAATTTAATCGTTTAAGTGCTCAATTTGATAAAAATGATTTAATCGAGAAAACGCGAAAGTTTCATGCTAAAGTGAAAGGTACTAATTTGAGTGTGGCTTTTTAAGTGGGTGTACAAAAAGGGCAATTAGCCCATTAAGCTTATTAAGGGACGGCAATGGGCCTTTATAAGTCCAAATTATATGTTAATTTAGTCTAGTATATAGTTATATTAATGTGTTAAAATAATGTTAATAATATATATGTTTGTTTTAACATAAAATAAAAAGGTTAAGTGGGAAGAAAAAGAACTTCACCTTGTTCTTCTTCCTTGGCCGAATATAGGAGCTAGAAACTCCATTTTTAGAGCTTGAATTTCGGCACTTTGGGGCTCAATTAAAGGTATGTGTTTTGTTTAGTTTTTGAAAATTTTTGCATTTTTGGAATGTTTGCTTTAAATCCTATACAACCCATGTTTAAATTTTTGAAAATACTATGTATATAAGATTCGGCCATTGACATGCTTGGGTAGTTTTGATGTTTGATGGTTTTAAATTGAATGTATGTTAAGGATTTACAAGTTTTGTATTGGAGTTTTTGGTGATTTTGAGTTTATAGGGCCAAATTGAAAAGAATAAAATTGTGAAGGGTTAAAATGTCAAATAGATGAAATGCATGGACACCCATGGCTATGGGGAAGGTTCGGCCTAGCCATAGTGTTAGGAAATTTTGCATAATTTGAGTTTTGTGTAAAATTGGACCAAATTGTAAAAATGGAAAACATTAGGGGCAAACTTGTAAATTGCCCATTTGTGTGTCTTGGGACTAAATTGAGATGAAAAGCAATTAAATGAGCTAAATTTTAATGTGTTTTAGATCAAGAGCAAAGAAAAACGGAATTAGACCGGGGAAAGACGAAGGTTCTCGAATAGCCGATTCGCACGGACTATCGACAACCGAGGTAAGTCCTTTAGTTAAAATATGTCAATAAATTAATTATGAATTTAGTGCATGATGAATTGTGGAAAATTAGAGTATAAATTCATGATATAGCCGAATGTGAATGTATAGTATTGAAGTGGATTTATTTTGGCTAATGCAAGGTGAATAAGTAAGATCCTGAGCTACCTTATGTTTAAGGGTTATTTATAAATCTAATGAATGATAAAATTTATATAAGTTTGGTGTAAAATCATGAGTTGACCGAATGTGATGATGATGGATTGGATTGATTTTCAATATTTTAATGCAATATAAATAAATACATATGATTCGATATGTGATAATGAAATGTGAAAAGTATGTAAAACCATTCTGACCTTCGGGCTTTGAGCCTAGCAGGCCTCGGGCCGGTGACATAATCGGGCTTATGCCTAGCAGGCCTTGTGCCAGTGTTAATTATCGGGCTTTATGCCTAGCAGGCCTTGTGCCGGTGTTACTTTTCAGGCTTTTACGCCTAGCAGGCCTTGTGCCGGTGTTATCTTTCAGGCTTTTAGGCCTAGCAGGCCTTGTGCCGGTGTTACCTTTCAGGCTTTTACGCCTAGCAGGCTTCATGCCGGTGATGTATTTTACAAAAGAGAAGTTGAATCTTAACTCAAGACAATTTAAAGCTAACTGATTGAGTATACGGTTCAGGTAAGTATGTAAGGTATGTTATGCCTACTACTACTACTATGGAAATTCGGTTTGCAGGTATAAATGCTTGGAATACAAGAAATTTTAATATGGTAGTGTGGTTGTTATAAATGCTATAGTTACATAACTTGGGGTATGTGATACTTGTAAAATATATTAAGTCGTAGTGCGAAGTAATACAGGTTTATGGAATCGAAGTATAATTTCTTCGGTTAATGTACTAATAAGATTCGGCTTTATGTAGATAAATTATCATAATTAAATGTTTGTGGAAAATGTCATAAGTTGATTAATTTAAATGTTATGCTATTATAAATTTAGGACTTACTAAGCTAGTAAGCTTAATTATGTGAAATATTTCCTCTGTTTTATAGATTTTGGGTTACGCTACGGGCTCAAGGCGGATCGTCAAGGAAGTCGCCAACACTATCAATCTATATTTTGGTACTCTTTCATTTTGGTTTTAAACAAAGGCATGTATAGGAAAAAGGCTTGATTTTTGTTTGATAAAATTTCACGGTTCATGTATATAATGGCCATGCGAAAATGGCTAAATTTCTAGTTAAGTACGTTGTTGTGTTTTTTTGATATGTATGTTGGTTTATGATGGCAAGGTTTATGCTTTCTTAATCAAAGTTTAATCATTTTGTTAAGGAAATGTTTATATACGAAATGAATCCTTGAATTAGGAATGTAGGTAGGTTCGGTTAGAAGCTAGTCTTTCATAAAATGCAACAAAACAGCTTGTAGTAACAGCAGTGATGTGAGTTAGAAAAATCACCAAAAAATAGGGTATATTGAATTAGGAGGTGAACGAGATATGAAATTAAACCTTATTGTGTCTATTTTTACCTGAAAGAAACAGAGTAGGTAAAAGATTTATATTTTATAGGATAATTAAGTTTTAGTGAGACCTGCTCTGAATGAATTCGTGAGTCACTGTTCTGTTTTGGAAAAATTGTCAAAAATTGTACAAAAATAATTAGGAATCATGGTTTATATGTGTAGAACCCTTAATGAGTCTATTTTTCATTGGTATAAACAAGAATAGTATATGAAATTTGTGAAATGAGATAACTGCATTTTTGTAGAGACAGGTCAGAATTGTCAAGCTGTGTAATAAGGGTAACTTTGATGAATAAACTGTACTAATTGGTCACATGAAAAATTCTGGAAAATTATGGTGAAAATTTATATGAGTCTAGTTTCAAGAGAAATTTACGGATCTAAATTTTGAGTTTTGTAACTCGAGTTATAGTCAAATTAGTCGGCATAACATAGTTTGACAGCTTTAAATTTTTATGTCCTGAACTTGTAGTCAGGTCTAGTAACGCCTCTTGCTCAACTCCGACGACGGTCTCGGGTAAGGGGTGTTACATTTGATTGGTATCAGAGCTTACGGTTTAGTCGATTCTAGGACTACCGTAGCGCGTGTGAGTCTAGCTATACATGCCTTTTGTATATATATTGATAGTGTGGTGACTTCTGACAGCCTGAACCTTATTTTATTTAGTAAATGGACACTGATCCTGAAAGAGCCGTAGCTGATGATGTGGAGAGCGTAGCGCCTGACCGTGCCCACGGATCAGCGCCGATAGACTCTCGACCTGTTTCGAGTAGCCACGAAGGAGAGACTAAGGAAGCCTTTTATCGGATGATGAATGAGTGGTTTGCCCAATTTATTCAGAATAACCCGAATGTACATCAACCTCCACCCCCGAATAATTCAACTCCGATTCCTTCAGCTCCCCCGATGATAGATCCGATAAGATCTAGTAGGCCCCCAGTTGATAAAATCCGAAAATTTGGGGCCGAAGAATTTAAAGCTAATGACGATGATGATGCTGAGAGAGCCGAAATGTGGCTTGATAACACTATACGGGTACTTGATGAGCTATCTTGTACTCCGGATGAATGCCTGAAATGTGCTATATCCTTAATGAGGGACACTGCATATCACTGGTGGAGCACACTAGTATCAGTGGTTCCGAAAGAAAAAGTGACATGGGATTTCTTCCAGAATGAATTCCGCAAGAAATATATCAGCCAAAGATTCATTGATCAAAAACGAAAAGAATTCCTTGAGCTGAAACAAGGACGAATGACCGTGACAGAATTTGAACGAAAATTTGTCAGACTCAGCAGATATGCTAGAGAGTGTGTTTCTTCTGAAGCTATTATGTGTAAAAGATTTGAAGATGGCCTGAATGAAGATATAAAGATGTTTGTTGGCATTCTTGAAATTCAAGAGTTTGTGACTTTAGTTGAAAGAGCTTGCAAAGCTGAAGAGCTCGGGAAAGAGAAAAGAAAGGCTGAGACTGAAGCTAGAGATATTCGTAAAAGATCTTCGGGTAAAGTCTTTCATTCCACGACCAAGAAGCCCAGAGACGACTACAGCCGACAGAAAGCTAATACAGATCCACCTAGACGGGATCGACCTCCTATGAGCTTCCGAGCTACCTCGATAGCCAGTGTTGGTAATGTTCCACAAAATAGAGTTGAGTGCAAGCACTGTGGGAAATGGCACTCAGGGAGTTATAGATTTCATGATCGGTCTTGCTATAAATGTGGATCATCAGACCATTTTATTGGAGAGTGTCCGAAGTTAGCTGAGCAGAATACAGTTCAGAACACTAGACCGAGCAACTTGTCAATGCGAGGTAGACCACCCAGACATTCAGGCAATGTAGGTGGTAGTCAGAAAGGAACGAAGAACACTACAGATCGATCTGAGGCTAGAGCTCCGGCTAGAGCATATGCTGCGCGAGCTAGAGAGGATGCTTCCTCCCCCGACGTCATTACTGGTACTTTCACTCTTTATGATACTACTGTGATTGCACTAATTGATCCTGGTTCGACTCATTCTTATGTGTGTGAAACTTTAAAATTTGGCAAGACTCTGCTAGTTGAGTCTACCGAGTTTGTGATTCGTGTGTCCAACCCTTTGGGTAGATGTGTGCTTGTTAATAAAGTGTGTAGAGATTGCCCGTTGATGATTCAGGATTATTGCTTCCCAGCTGATTTAATGTTGTTGCCCTTTGACGAATTTGATATAATCCTGGGTATGGATTGGTTAACTTCACACGAGGCAGTAGTGGATTGTAAAAGAAAGCTTATCGATTTGAAATGTCGAAACGGTGAGACCATTAGAATTAAATCTTGTGACGTAAATGGGTTGCCTACAGCAATATCCTCAATGTTAGCCCAAAAGTATGTAAGAAAAAGGTGTAAAGCTTATTTGGCTTATGTACTGGACAATAAAATGTCCGAGGAACAAATTGAGTCGGTATCGGTTGTATGTGAATACCCCGATGTGTTTCCTAAAGAACTACCGGGCTTACCCCCAGTGCGAGAGATTGAGTTCGGCATTGAGTTAGTGCCAGGGGCGACTCCGGTTTCAATAGCTCCGTACCGAATGGCGCCTACTGAGTTAAAAGAATTGAAAGCGCAGTTGCAAGAGTTGACAGATAGGGGCTTCGCACGACCGAGTTTCTCTCCTTGGGGTGCACCGGTTTTATTTGTGAAAAAGAAGGATGGGACTATGAGAATGTGTATCGATTACCGGCAATTAAACAAGGTGACTATAAAGAATAAGTACCCGTTACCTCGGATTGACGATTTATTTGATCAGTTGAAGGGGGCTTCGGTGTTTTCGAAGATAGATTTGAGATCGGGCTATTATCAGTTGTGAGTCAGAGATTCAGATGTGCCAAAGACTGCATTCCGAACGAGGTACGGACATTATGAGTTTTTAGTTATGCCATTTGGACTCACTAATGCACCTGCTGTTTTTATGGATCTAATGAACCGAGTTTTCCGACAGTTTTTGGACCGGTTTGTAGTAGTGTTTATTGATGATATATTGATCTACTCCAAAAATGAAGCAGAACACGTTGAGCATTTGAGAGTAGTACTACAAACCTTGAGAGATCAACGGTTATATGCAAAGTTCAGTAAGTGTGAGTTCTGGAGGAACGAAGTCAGCTTCTTGGGTCATGTAGTTTCGGTGTCAGGTATTCGGGTGGATCCAAACAAGATAGCAGCCATACTCGATTGGAAACCACCAAAGAATGTTTCCGAGATCCGAAGTTTCCTAGGCCTGGCGGGGTATTACAGACGGTTTGTAAAAGGTTTTTCTGTTATAGCTACACCGTTAACGAGACTACTACAGAAAGATGTCAAATTCGAGTGGTCGAAAAGGTGTCAGAAAAGTTTTGAGCAGTTGAAAGCCTTTTTGACCGAAGCCCCAGTGTTAACTCAGCCTGAATCGGGTAAAGAATTTACTATTTTTAGTGATGCTTCCTTGAATGGGTTGGGTTGTGTTTTGATGCAAGAAGGCAAGGTGATAGCCTACGCTTCGAGACAACTGAAGCCGCATGAGAAAAATTATCCAACTCACGATCTGGAGTTAGCAGCCATTGTGTTCGCCTTAAAAATTTGGCGTCACTACTTATTTGGCGAAAAATGTCATATTTATTCAGATCACAAAAGTTTGAAGTATTTGATGACTCAGAAAGACTTAAACTTGAGACAACGTAGATGGTTAGAATTGCTGAAAGACTATGAATTAGTGATTGACTACCATCCGGGAAAAAGCTAATGTTGTTGCGGATGCGTTAAGTCGAAAGCCATTATTTACTCTTCGTGCATTGAATGCACGGGTGACTATGTCTGATGATGGTTCGATCTTAGCAGAGTTACAAGCGAGACCGATGTTCATTCAGCAGATTTGTGATGTACAGAAAGTCGACAAAAAGTTGATTGCTATTCGGAGTCAGTGTGGAAGTGGTACAGAATCAGATTTTCAGATTGATGCAAATGATTGTTTGAATTATAAAGGCCGATTGTGTGTTCCGAAGAACTCAGAATTGATACAGATGATCCTGTGCGAGGCCCATAGTGGTCGACTATCGATACACCCGGGTAGCACAAAAATGTATAACGATTTGAAGCAGTTTTATTGGTGGCCTGGCATGAAACGGAACATATCTGAGTTTGTTTCCAAGTGCTTAATCTGTCAACAAGTGAAAGCCGAGCATCAGGTACCGTCCGGATTACTTCAACCAATCATGATACCCGAATGGAAATGGGATAGAATCACAATGGATTTTGTATCTGGTCTTCCTATGACACCGAGTAAGAAAGATGCTGTATGGGTTATCGTTGATAGACTGACTAAATCAGCCCATTTTGTACCGGTACGCACCGACTATTCACTTGATAAGCTTGCCGAACTATATGTGTCACAGATTGTGAGGTTGCACGGCGTACCGAGTTCCATTGTTTCAGATAGGGACCCGAGGTTTACATCACGGTTTTGGAAGAAATTGCAAGATGCTCTAGGTACTAAACTTCATTTTAGTACAGCCTTCCATCCACAAACAGACGGTCAGTCTGAGCGAACTATTTTGATACTTGAGGACATGCTGAGGTGTTGCGTTCTCGAGTTTGAAGGTACGTGGGAACGATACCTACCGTTGGTCGAATTTGCTTATAATAATAGCTTCCAATCTAGTATAAAAATGGCGCCTTACGAAGCCTTATATGGGCGAAAATGTCGCACACCGTTGTACTGGACTGAGCTCAGTGAAAATAAGATACACGGGGTTGATTGGATTAAAGAAACAGAACAGAAGGTGGTTCTTATCAGAAATAATTTGAAAACTGCTTCGGATCGTCAGAAGTCTTATGCCGATTTGAAACGTAAAGACATTGAATTTCAGATCGGAGATTGGGTGTTCTTAAAAGTTTCCCCGTGGAAGAAAATACTCCGATTTGGTCGGAAAGGCAAGTTGAGTCCGAGATTCATCGGGCCGTATGAAATCATCGAACGTATTGGGCCTGTTGCTTATAGATTGAAATTGCCCTCTGATTTAGAAAAGATACACAATGTATTTCACGTTTCGATGCTTCGCAAATACAGATCGGATCCGTCACATGTGATCACACCGTCAGAGATTGAAATTCGATCCGATTTAACATATGATGAAGAACCGATCCGTATCTTAGCTCGGGAAATGAAAGAATTGAGAAATAAGAGGATTCCATTAGTGAAAGTATTATGGAATCGTCACGGAGTTGAAGAGGCTACGTGGGAGCCTGAGGAGTCAATGAGGCAACAATATCCGAACTTATTTAACGGTAAGATTTTCGGGGACGAAAATCCTTAAGGGGGGAGAGTTGTAACAGACCAATTTTGACCCTAATCGGAACGGTGGTTTCGGGACCACGAATCCGAGCCTGATAAATATTTTAATATTCTATTTTGTGTTTATTATATGTGATTCAGTGAGTGTGAAAGTTTCGTATAAAAATTTAATCGTTTAAGTGCTCAATTTGATAAAAAGGATTTAATCGAGAAAACGCGAAAGTTTCATGCTAAAGTGAAAGGTACTAATTTGAGTGTGGCTTTTTAAGTGGGTGTACAAAAAGGGCAATTAGCCCATTAACCTTATTAAGGGACGGCAATGGGCCTTTATAAGTCCAAATTATATGTTAATTTAGTCTAGTATATAGTTATATTAATGTGTTAAAATAATGTTAATAATATATATGTTTGTTTTAACATAAAATAAAAAGGTTAAGTGGGAAGAAAGAGAACTTCACCTTGTTCTTCTTCCTTGGCCGAATATAGGAGCTAGAAACTCCATTTTTAGAGCTTGAATTTCGGCACTTTGGGGCTCAATTAAAGGTATGTGTTTTGTTTAGTTTTTGAAAATTTTTGCATTTTTGGAATGTTTGCTTTAAATCCTATACAACCCATGTTTAAATTTTTGAAAATACTATGTATATAAGATTCGGCCATTGACATGCTTGGGTAGTTTTGATGTTTGATGGTTTTAAATTGAATGTATGTTAAGGATTTACAAGTTTTGTATTGGAGTTTTTGGTGATTTTGAGTTTATAGGGCCAAATTGAAAAGAATAAAATTGTGAAGGGTTAAAATGTCAAATAGATGAAATGCATGGACACCCATGGCTATGGGGAAGGTTCGGCCTAGCCATAGTGTTAGGAAATTTTGCATAATTTGAGTTTTGTGTAAAATTGGACCAAATTGTAAAAATGGAAAACATTAGGGGCAAACTTGTAAATTGCCCATTTGTGTGTCTTGGGACTAAATTGAGATGAAAAGCAATTAAATGAGCTAAATTTTAATGTGTTTTAGATCAAGAGCAAAGAAAAACGGAATTAGACCGGGGAAAGACGAAGGTTCTCGAATAGCCGATTCGCACGGACTATCGACAACCGAGGTAAGTCCTTTAGTTAAAATATGTCAATAAATTAATTATGAATTTAGTGCATGATGAATTGTGGAAAATTAGAGTATAAATTCATGATATAGCCGAATGTGAATGTATAGTATTGAAGTGGATTTATTTTGGCTAATGCAAGGTGAATAAGTAAGATCCTGAGCTACCTTATGTTTAAGGGTTATTTATAAATCTAATGAATGATAAAATTTATATAAGTTTGGTGTAAAATCATGAGTTGACCGAATGTGATGATGATGGATTGGATTGATTTTCAATATTTTAATGCAATGTAAATAAATACATATGATTCGATATGTGATAATGAAATGTGAAAAGTATGTAAAACCATTCTGACCTTCGGGCTTTGAGCCTAGCAGGCCTCGTGCCGGTGATATAATCGGGCTTATGCCTAGCAGGCCTTGTGCCAGTGTTAATTATCGGGCTTTATGCCTAGCAGGCCTTGTGCCGGTGTTACTTTTCAGGCTTTTACGCCTAGCAGGCCTTGTGCCGGTGTTATCTTTCAGGCTTTTAGGCCTAGCAGGCCTTGTGCCGGTGTTACCTTTCAGGCTTTTACGCCTAGCAGGCTTCATGCCGGTGATGTATTTTACAAAAGAGAAGTTGAATCTTAACTCAAGACAATTTAAAGCTAACTGATTGAGTATACGGTTCAGGTAAGTATGTAAGGTATGTTATGCCTACTACTACTACTATGGAAATTCGGTTTGCAGGTATAAATGCTTGGAATACAAGAAATTTTAATATGGTAGTGTGGTTGTTATAAATGCTATAGTTACATAACTTGGGGTATGTGATACTTGTAAAATATATTAAGTCGTAGTGCGAAGTAATACAGGTTTATGGAATCGAAGTATAATTTCTTCGGTTAATGTACTAATAAGATTCGGCTTTATGTAGATAAATTATCATAATTAAATGTTTGTGGAAAATGTCATAAGTTGATTAATTTAAATGTTATGCTATTATAAATTTAGGACTTACTAAGCTAGTAAGCTTAATTATGTGAAATATTTCCTCTGTTTTATAGATTTTGGGTTGCGCTACGGGCTCAAGGCGGATCGTCAAGGAAGTCGCCAACACTATCAATCTATATTTTGGTACTCTCTCATTTTGGTTTTAAACAAAGGCATGTATAGGAAAAAGGCTTGATTTTTGTTTGATAAAATTTCACGGTTCATGTATATAATGGCCATGCGAAAATGGCTAAATTTCTAGTTAAGTACGTTGTTGTGTTTTTTTGATATGTATGTTGGTTTATGATGGCAAGGTTTATGCTTTCTTAATCAAAGTTTAATCATTTTGTTAAGGAAATGTTTATATACGAAATGAATCCTTGAATTAGGAATGTAGGTAGGTTCGGTTAGAAGCTAGTCTTTCATAAAATGCAACAAAACAGCTTGTAGTAACAGCAGTGATGTGAGTTAGAAAAATCACCAAAAAATAGGGTATATTGAATTAGGAGGTGAATGAGATATGAAATTAAACCTTATTGTGTCTATTTTTACCTGAAAGAAACAGAGTAGGTAAAAGATTTATATTTTATAGGATAATTAAGTTTTAGTGAGACCTGCTCTGAATGAATTCGTGAGTCACTGTTCTGTTTTGGAAAAATTGTCAAAAATTGTACAAAAATAATTAGGAATCATGGTTTATATGTGTATAACCCTTAATGAGTCTATTTTTCATTGGTATAAACAAGAACAATATATGAAATTTGTGAAATGAGATAACTGCATTTTTGTAGAGACAGGTCAGAATTGTCAAGCTGTGTAATAAGGGTAACTTTGATGAATAAACTGTACTAATTGGTCACATGAAAAATTCTGGAAAAAATTATGGTGAAAATTTATATGAGTCTAGTTTCAAGAGAAATTTACGGATCTAAATTTTGAGTTCTGTAACTCGAGTTATAGTCAAATTAGTCGGCATAACACAGTTTGACAGCTTTAAATTTTTATGTCCTGAACTTGTAGTCAAGTCTAGTAACGCCTCTTGCTCAACTCCGGCGACGGTCTCGGGTAAGGGGTGTTACATCAAACATGACAGTTTATGTGGTGCCTTGGTGGCAAACCAAACCACACCTTTGTGGAGTTTTATTTGGGAATCCTTTGTGGCAAGTCATCTATAAAGCCTATGTGGCGTAATGTTTGGAAAGCCTGTCAGGCGAATTCTGTGTCACTTAAGTGGCGAGTTGTTAGTATGCCTCTGTGGTGAGAACTGGGTATGCCTTTGAGGCATTTTTTGAAGGTGTCCTTAGCAGAGTACTTGACTGATGAATCTGCCAGAGTAACTCACTAGGTTAGAAAGAAAGCTTGATATATAAGTAATTATGGGTGGTGTATGTGTCTGTCAAATCTGGGAGTTTTCCCTTTTTTATCTGAAGTTATCTGAACTTCAATTGTGTGATCTAAAGTATTAGCTTCATCAAACCAAATTCGTTGTTTGGATCAACGTGAAGATACAGCGTGACTGGTATTCTGACAACCGCCAGAGCTAGTAAACGAATCTACCGAGAGTAGTGTCCATAGGTCTATCATTTTGAGAAACATATCCAATTTCTATTTTCAAGCAATCGCGAAATAAGATCCGCTATAAGGTCAGAAATGTGAATCCGTCAATCGAGTGGAACGTGTATAAGGTGGTCAAGATAGAAGTTGGCGTGTAGTTATCCATTAGGAATCAGAAAAGTATCCTTCAAAATCTGAAAGGAAGTCCATAATTCTTAAGTCGAGGAATTCAAAATTATCGTTTAAAGGTAAAACTGGTTGAGACTCATTAAGTCCCATTGAACTTATGAATGTTTATTTGTAATGCAGGTTCTTAAGTTGAACTAGTTACCAAGTCAGAAATTTGCCAAGGTGGATGATTGTAGTGCAATGTTATGCATATAGAAGGACAATCTGGGAATATGTTTTCAAATGACGAATAGTTTTACCCGCCACGAATATGTTTGTTTATTCAAAGATTTAAGTTGTAATACTTTATACTACTTTTCAGAGTCTGTTATAAATGATAAATGTTTCATTCAATCCTTTTGACTTAGAAAATATTTTTAAATAAATAAGAAGTATCTCTAGTATGATTTTTTGCCAGCTAAACAATTTTGTTAAGTATGTAAGTGTTGTGACATCTTACATTCAAATCCAGTAAATCGGGTCGAGTATAAGGTGTTACAATTTCAACCCCTACCTTTGATCTTTTGTTAAGAACAAGTACAAAAATCTTATTCAAACTTTAGACCATATTCAAATCCTCTATTTTTAGCTAGGGTTTGTATGGGTCTTGAGAGAGAAAGTTGAAGCTAGAAAGAAAGCTTCAATAAGGTAAGTAATTATGTTTTCCATCTTTCTTAGCCTGATATTTGAGTTTGGTTGCTATGTGAAAGCTTGAAAAGCTTAGGTGCTAATATGTAATTATATTTTTGTGTATAAGAAAATGATGGATTGTGGAATTTCAAGCAAGGGAAATGATGAATTCATGTGATTGAAAGCTTAGTTCTATGTATAAATGCATGGTAAATGTAACATCCTGAAAATGGGCCTATGCATTTTTGATTTAAGTATACGAAATGGCATGTCTTGTGTGTTATGAATGTATTATGAACATTTTTGGAAACTTGGAAATGATTTAGAAATGTTAAGTTTCAAAAGAGGAAAGTGAACATTTCTGGAAACTTGGAAATGTAAGAAATGTTAAGTTCAAAAGAGGAAAGTGAACATTTCTGGAAACTTGGAAATGTAAGAAATGTTAAGTTTAAAGGAGGCAAACGAACATTTTTGGAAACTTGGAAATGTAAGGAAATGTAAGGAAACGTTTTAGGAAAAGTTAAGTTCTGAGGTTAAGAGAGGGAAGTAAAGCAAGGTGGCCTTAAGAAAATTTATGGGTGAAATATGACATACAAATGGGCTTGGAAAAGTGGCTTGGAGGCGCCACTTAGGGCCTCTGGAGTTGACGCCACAAGCAGGTGCAATTGGGCCTGGGTTCGAGTCACTTGGGGAGCAAATAAAAGAATTTTATTTTGGTGCCAGGAACAAGAGAAGTGGACGGCATTAAGGCTCTATAGGGAGGTGTTTTATTGTTGTTAAAATTCGGCAAATAGATGGATAAATGATGGATTTTTATTGATATTTTTATTAAGAGATAAGAGATAATTATTGGATTAAGTTTTAGGTGATAATTAAAGTGATAAAGCTATCAAAATAGAAGAGTGGTGGCCAAGTAAGGGATTCTAAGCTAGTAAATTCGGCTATAAAAGGAAAAGAGAGGCCATTCAGCATTATTTTCTCTTCCTTGATAACTTCTGCCGAATTTCCCTTCTCCTTATTTCACCATTGCCGAATTCTCTTAAGCAACTATTCTTTTCTTCTTCATTCTTCTCCTCTCAATATTCCAAAAGCCGAAACTTGTGTGACTATTCTCTAGGCCTTAAGCCGAATCTTTGAGGACTCAAGAAAAGGGGGCTGTCGATTACAAAGATTAAGGGTAAGGTCAGTAGTTATCGATTTCCATTCTTTTTCTTCTAAGATTAAAGCCGAAACTAGGAAATCTAACCCCATTATTGTGTTAGTCGAAACTTGGAAAGAAGGCTCTTCGGGACTTCTGCCATTATCGACAACTTCATAAGACAAGTCAACTATTTCGGGATTTAAGAATCTAAGGTAAATCATATTTAACATTCGGCTAAGGGTTATTTGTTGTGAATAAATGTTAGAAATTGATCTAACATGAAGTTATAGGGATTTTGACAGACATCTAAGGCAAGGAATACTTTCGGGATTTACTAAGTGTCGACTACAAGGAAGGAGAAGTTCTTTTTCCGAAGGTACACCATAGCCCGCGTGTTCCCTAGTTATTCGGTGAGTTTCGGGATTTAAAATCCACAGGGTAAGTGTCTATAGCATTCGACCAAGGCTTATTTTGATATCTAGATCTATTTCATAATTGTTTAAAAAGCCGAAACTAACCTGGGATGTGATTTAATGTTTGGCCGAATACAAGAAGGAATACAACAAAGTTTCGGGACTTGATTCTTAAGTCAACCGACAACAAGGTAAGTTTTAGTGTACTAATCCTACTAGGATTTGGATTTATGGCCGAATGGCTCTTTACTAAGTATTAAATGATTGATTAAATGTAGAGATCTAAGATCTAAGACATTAGATCAAGCTTTTCGGGATTTGGATTGGAAACCTTAAGCGAATCAGGTGTGTACCTCACACTATTTCTTGATATATTTATGGCAATAATTAATATGTATGTGACTATAAGAATGTGTAAGAATATGGCTAAGGTACCATGTAATGGTACAAAAGTACTCAGGTACGTTTCCTACTCCTACTAGGAATATGAAATTACGTTATATATGTAACATGTGAAAAGTGATAAGAATGTGAAATTATGTAATATGCATGATATGAATGATATGGGGCATTCGGGTTATATGAAAGGGGAAGTGAATGTGGTGACCTAAGACCACGATATCTGAATGTGGTGACCTAAGACCACGATATCTGAATGTGGTGACCTAAGACCACGATATTTGAATGTGGTGACCTAAGACCACGATATCTGAATGTGGTGACCTAAGACCACGAATTTTATAAGGGCGATGAGCACGTCGACTGCAGCGACTGCCTTCGATGGTGTGTAGCGGATGGAGGGTTGACTTATTAGTCCCCACGGTGTGCAGGTTGGTACGGGTGATGTGTAGCGGATGGCATCTAGGTTTGGGTTCGGGTTTGCATCATTATTTTATATCTGTTATATGAATAAGTATGTGATATGATATTGTATGCCTGAATTGTTAAGTTTTAGTGTTGGTTACACATTGAGTCTGTTTGACTCACCCCGTTTGGGGAATATTTTTCTTCCAGGTGATGATCAGTAATGGACCGGGTTGGCAGGAGCTTAAAGGTGGCCATGCACAGCAAGGAAAATTTCATTATTTGGACTTTTATTCTATTTAAGCATTTTAATTTATTTTTGGGAATTATTTGATGTAATAAGGCCATAGTTGAACTACTTTATTTTTCTTTCTTTTATTTATTATGTTACGAATTTTTAATGGTTATAAGATTAAGTAAATTTGGTTTAAAATAGACTTTAAATATTTTGTCACCTGAAATAAATGGGTTTTCAATATAAAATCGAATTCGTTTTCAACTCAAGCCCAACCCAAAACCATTTTACTTTCAAAACACACAAATTTTTCCTAAGTAACAAAAGAAATTTGAACCGGTTTACATCAAGGAACATACCAGTCCGGTCAAGGCTCGTGGGCCGGGTTTGGGGTGTTGCAGTAAAGACCTTTAGATATTCTTACTCTTATTCTAATATGTTTAGAAAATTAATAAAATTGAATAAAAATATGAAATTAAGTATGTAAATGAATGTGTGAGAATTTCCATGGCTTAAGATGCTGAAAATGATGATTTGATAAGTTGTGGCTTAATAAGCCTTAATCATGAATTATAAATGTTCTATGAAAATATGATTGCCATGGAATGGTTAATAAAATGAGTTTTTATATATATGAGTATGTATGAAATGTTATATTAATGAGAATAAACATGTTAATATGTCACAGTAGTGATTAATATGTTAATGTGACTATCTCGTTCAATAAACAAACTTGGTATGTGGTGTGTATATGTTTTGTAAATAGAGGCTCGATTTGTAAATGAAGTTACAATGACTATTTTCAAAAATTTGTTATGGAATGCTTCTAAATGAACGAATTTGTAATCCTCAATATATGGAAACCATAATAAACAAAATGAATTTGTTTATATGGCTTAAGTTAATAATTGTGAAATATTAATATATGCGAGTCACTCAACATGACTATATGTGTAACTAGACAAATAATTGTCTAAACATGTTTTGAAATCTATGAAATCTGAATTTGCCTCTGTATGAATGATGAATATGCTAGTGTGTTGGACAAATTCGATTTAGGAAACATATTTGTTGCACAACTGAAAATTAAAATCTTTCTAAGACTAAGCCTTTGTGTTATTTATAACAATAAACCTTCACCAAATAAATACATGTGCTTTAGGCTAAGCGGATTTGGTAATTTCTCGACTTTCTACCAACATGATATCCTTCGCTATTCTCAAACCCTCATTTTTCTCAGAGAGTTGGATCTAATTCATGAACCAATAATACAATGAAAACTTATTGATTTTCCATTGGGGAAAATTAATCTCTCCATATAAGGTAGAAAACTAATATGAACTTTCATGAAAAATAGAATTTACTTCAAAAGAAATTCTAATTAAATTTCAATAGAGTAATTGTGCGAAAAAATTGCATGTTTTGACCTAGCCAATAGTCTCTCTTTATAGAGAAAAAAACATAGGAGTTCTAGTTCAATAAAAGGTAAAAAAATGATAATATTTTAATAGAATACACATAGTCCTACTAAGACTACATGGGAGTGGCAGCACACCCTCTTTGGGATACCTAGGGTTGCTGCCCATCACATGCTAAATGGTTCATTGAGTCTATCTCTTGCATTGGGTACAATTACGTGCTTCTGTTTTTGTTTTTAAACCAACTCATATAATTTAACCAACCCAATAACCAATTTTCTATTCCAAAAATATTATTTATTTAATTAATTAAAATAATTTTTATTAATTGATTCAATTAAATTATTTCCTTAACCCAATTCTAAGTCCGTTAAAATTACCGCACTAGAATCTATGACCAAATAAATTTAATTGTCTCGTTTAATAAAACTACAATGACTAATTACTTTAATTTCCACTTTGACCTTCAATTATTTAGTTAAAATAAATTAGATAACAATCCAACAAAATTAATTTAATCTCTATGTCATCTATTGTTCTTAGCGAGAAAACGTGTTCACTACAAATAGCAATACATGTGATCTATTTCTCTAATTGTCGTTTTCATTCATTCACCATATTGAATCAAATGCAATTCGTTAAGGGTTGTGTTGAGCTAGCGGAGGGACTCATTGAACATATAAAATTAGAGTTCAAATAATTTGTAATTAAGTTCCAACTCTTCGTCTATTAATTACCACATTATTTAGTCATAGAGTTAATCCACTAAAAATGTCATGAGTGAACTCTCCCTATTTATACCATTACAAAAGAAACTTAATTTATTCTCGTCCAAAGACATTGTCATATGTGTGTTCTCATAGGATATCCTTAATTTCTTTGGGTTAAATTCGTTCACCCAATATGATCCTATTTTATTTTATAGTAACCATTATATCTTCTTTCATGAAAAAGTCAATTACTAACAAATAGTAATTAAATCATTTGTCCTAGACAAATAACCAGTGGCCATGTTAATTTTTTATCAATCATGCGATGTCAATAAAAGGATACCATTTATCCTTTATTGGGCTATGAAATCCACTAATATTAGTTAGGCGTTAGGTAATCAATGAGCCAATATTTGCTTATAAATTTTGTTTTATGTGCAAGATCATTGAGGACAAATACAAATAATAATAATTTAAGTGATGGAATTTTATGAAACCAATTTATTTGAAAAATTACAAGTGTGTATGAAGGAAAACTACACTAAGGGCACTAGATCTTAACATAGTGACCTTAATTTTTATATAATATTTATGATTATAATGTGTCTTAGTTGTAACAATCCATTTTCTAGTGGTGTCAAAAATAGTGGTTTCAGGACCACAACTTTGATGTGACAGTTCGTAAATATTAATTATTTAATTTTTACAAGGTTAGTAGTGTTGTATTAAAATTTGGTTAGGAAATTTTATCGTTTAGATAGTTAATTAAGTAAAAAGGATTAAATTGTAAAAGTTGAGAAAGTTGAATGCTATTAATTAAGAGTGTCAAAGAACTATAGAAAGGTTGACTAAGGGGACTTGAATGGTAATTAAGCCATCATTACTTAATTTGGATGGTAATGGGCTTAACAATAGTAAATATTAAATGTATACAATAAGGGTAAATTTGTAGATAAGTAAATAAACATATTATAA
The DNA here is from genome assembly GCA_005393395.2 of Gossypium australe. Taxonomy (NCBI): domain Eukaryota; kingdom Viridiplantae; phylum Streptophyta; class Magnoliopsida; order Malvales; family Malvaceae; genus Gossypium; species Gossypium australe. The sequence goes on from CM016615.1 coordinate 67,595,940, forward strand.
TAAAAACATGTTAAAATTTCATTCATCTTCTTCATTAAGCCTTTCAAAACTGAAACCCTAGAGGAAATAAGGAAAAACCATTCGGTCAAGCTTTAACCTTTGATAAGTAAGTGTAATTTCGCCCGTTTTTAGAAATTTTTATGTTTTTGAGCTCGTATTAGCTTAACCTAGATAACCAGGTGACTAATTTGTAAAACTATTTAATGTTATGGATTATTCCATTGATGAGTTTTTCTTGAAGTTTTATGAAATATTATTGAGTGTGGTTGTTAGATAAGACTATTTTTTAAAGTGGTTTTTGATGATTTTAATGTTGGAGGACTAAATTGTTTAAAGTGATAGATTACAAGGACTAGATATGAAATAAATATAAATATAGGCTATAATGAAGTCCTATAATATTTGACTAGGATGGGTTTTAAATAATTTTGGTTAAATTGCATGTTTGGGGCCTAGAGACTAAATTGCATAAAAGTAAAATATTAGGGGTAAATTTGTAAAAATGCCTAAAAGGACTTAATTGCATAGAATGAGTTAATTTTGCTTTGGAATTAGTAATTAAATGAAATTATTATTCTAGATCAAGAACAAGTGAAAAACTGAGGAAAATAGAATATTGCAAAATAGTCCCTATACCTTGTCGTGTTGCAGTTTAGTCAGGTAAGTTTGATCGGTTTAATTGTAGTACTTTTTTAAAAAGCGTATCAAATGAAAATAAATTGTTGAATTTTGATTAATACAAATAATGTTTTGTAAATGAGAACTGATGTAATGAAACGATAGCACCATTTTCTGTTGATAAATCTTGAGCGGGATGAACGTAGGTTAGAGTACGATTAGCATGCCAATAGGTTATTTTGTGTGTAGCACGGGATTGATATGATATGTGGAGATGATTTCTGTATATCCTCTGTTCATTGAGTATACTGAGGTCCTGTATTTGTTGTGGACTTTCGAGTTATACTACAGTGTTTTTTGATGTGTTACGGGGGCAGATGTTAGCCTATAGGCTAGGTGTAACAGCCCGATTTTGGGGCTAGTCAGAACAGTGGTTTCGAGACCACTAAACCGAGGTTATGGAAAATTATTTTGATGTTATTTTATGTGTTATGACATTAATATATGGCTATGTGAAAATTTTGGTGCTTTAATTTTAATGATTTCATGCTTAATTGTGAAAAAGGACTAAATCGCATAAAGTGCAAAAGTTCTATTTTTCAAGGTAGAGTTGTCAAATAGCCCTAGAATATTAAATTGGAGGTCCTTAAAGCACAATTAGACCAATTGGAATGTGTTGGCCGGCCATGTGCGTAGGGGGGACAAGAGCATTTAATTTTTGGTCAAATTGGGTGAAATTAGGTGAGAAAAGATGAATAAAATATGATAAAAAGAAAAAACTATCATCTTTCACTATCACTCATCTCTTTCCACCGAAAATTGAAGAGAAAATAGAGCTCTTGGGGGTTCAAACTTTCAGCCACTCAATTCTCATTCAAGTAAGTGATTTAGGTGGTCTTAATTGATGATTTTTGTGTTTTTAGACTCCCCAAAGCTTAAGCTAGCTAATGAGGGGACTAATTTGAGATATGGTTGAAAGTATAGAGACTTTCCATGAGAGTACTTATGTTTTTAGCTGAGTTTTTTTGGAAGAAAATAAATGTTAGGGAGGTGAGAAACAACTTTTGTGAAAGGTGTTAGCGTGAAAACACCTAAATAGGACTTGAATGCAAAGATTAAATTTCTATCATAAATGCATGAAATAGTTGGAATTGTGAGTAGTTGTAAGAGAAATAAATGTTTAGCTAGGCTTGTTTAATGAGAAAGTGTGTTGAAAAATGATTTAAGAGTCTAGGGGCAAAATTGTAATTTTGCCATAGTGCAAGGGCAAAGTGGTCATTTTTGCCTAAGTGTAGAAATTGATGCATTATGATCATAGAATGGTCTAAATGAGTGAATTTTATTGTTACAGATCAAGAAGAGCGCGAAATTAACCTTGATCGGGGAGAATGCAATGTTTGGGATTAAACCGCAAATTAACACATTTTGCACCAAGGTAAGTTTATATGTAAACGATGCATTTTTATATACACATTGTTGTTGCTAATTAGTGCATGGCATGATTGAGAACATGTATGGTTCAAGTGAATTGAATTTGGTAGTTGTTGAATAATTATCGTATGAATTACGAAGTAGATATGTAAATGTGTAATGGCAACACTTAACGGTGGGCTAAGTGCGATACCACCTTATTACGTAACTACGATAGGCTGTGTGCGATACCATCGTTTATTTATCATTTGGTGGGTTATGTGCGATACCACTGTAACTATCCTTTTAGTGGGCTATGTGCGATACCACCGTAACTATCCTTTTGGTGGGCTTTGTGCGATACTACTCTATTAGAGAGTGACGGTGGGCTAAATGCGAAACCACCGAGTGATAGGTAGTATGAATGGCTTATTGAGAAATTATGATGTGTTGTATCGTGTGACTTTGTGGTGCTAAGTGCAGGGATGTATGTAAAAGAATGTGAGTACTAAGCTTGTGATGTGGTTGGAAAGTGGTAGGGAGGAAATGAGTAAGCATGATTAAGAATGCGGATTGTTCTTGTTTAGTATGTAATGCTATTTATTGTTTAGCACATATTATAATGCTATTTGTTTACATGTAAACTTACTAAGCTTAAAGCTTACTCCCCTTCCTTTTCCCTTGTTTTATAGAGTTTAAAAGCCGAGCCGAGATACGCAGATAACCAGAAGATCGCCCACACTATCAGCTCACCTCGGTATATCTAGACTTAGTGATTTTGTGTATGGCATGTATAGGGGCTAGACTAGTTAGATTATTTTGTTATTTTGGCCAAAAGTGTGTTGGCCCCTTTTTAAGACAAACTATTTTGTATATTGCCATGGTTGATGGCTCCCCTTATCATTTACGAAAAGATATAGTCATTCATGGAAGTTTAGATTGCAAAATATGAGTTGTTTGATGATATGTTGAATGGACCCATGTTGTGTGAGCTAGAGGGGTGAAAGGAGCTTGGCAAATAGCCTTGTTCTTGTCCACACGAGTAGGCACACGGGAGTGTGTCTAGGCCGTGTGTGACATACAGTTAGCGCCATGGGCATGTGACTTGGCCGTGTGTCCCCTGCATGTTGGTGTTGTAAGTTAGTGTCGACCACGGGCTAGCCACACGGGCGTGTGCCTAGTCCGTGTGACCCTTATATGGTTGCTAACATCACAAATAGAATACCCAGGTTTTTACACACGGGCAAAAGACACGGGCATGTCTAGGCCGTGTAGAGCACACGGGCCAAGAATACGGGCGTGTGTTCGGCCGTGTGAAAACCCCTATAGGTTTGAAATGAAAATAAATCCCACACAGGGTAGGGACATGGACGTGTGTGACCACACGGCCTGCCCACACGGGAGTGTCTCATTTCAAACGAGCGTGTCCCATTTCACACGGGCGTGTGGCCCCTGTATAGGTGAAAATTTTTAATTTCGCGAAAGTTTCCGGTTGGGTTCCGAAACCCCTCGTATGGATGTTTATGGCCTCGTAGGTCCTTAATGAGGCTATTGTGATAGTGATGGAGATATGTCAAGTTGGGACTGAAAGTCTATGGACTAAAGTTGTGTGATTAAGTAGAATAAATCTAGTAATGCCTCGTTCCCGGTTCCGGCATAGAATACGGGTAAAGGGTGTTACACTAGGCACTTAGTGCCTTGGTATGTTATTGGTTGGATTAGCTCGTATGAGCGTTTAGTGTGTTCTGGATGGTTAACTTTGTACTTGTGTTTGTATATCGTTCATCGGGCATTATCTAATAAATACTAAATGTTATTGAAATGTGGAAAAATTTACTTGTATTTATTGTTGAGCATTACTCACCTATTGAAAGCTGTGATTGACAAGAATTTTGTTAATAAGCTTGTTGATAGGAACTATGTTCGTTAATCTTATTATTTGAATTATTATATTTGATTTAGTAAGCTTTGTCGTTTAATTGGCGAATTTATTAAGCTTTATGTAAGCTTACTCATGTTCTTGCCTTCTTCTTTGTAGATTACATTTTTGTGGAAGTCGAAAGATCGGATCAACTTAAAGAATCACACTATCTGAGGACCTCTTTGGTAGATTTTGAATTTAACTTGGCTTATGTGGCATGTAATAAGACCTTTTGGTCGTGATTGTATAGTTCACAAGTATTTTGTAATGTGTTATGTGTTGTACTTTTGATGTGGTGGAATGAGTAACTAGTGTGGTATGCTTGTTAAGTTCCTAGTTTAAGCATAAGTTGTCAAGCATGGAGTGGTAAGTTTGATATGAATTAAGCAAGGTATGTTAAAATTGAAGGCAAGTTATTTTGAGTGAGTTGAGACTTGTGTAATGTAATTTAGGTAGGTGAAAATGTTAAGTGTTTGTAATGTGGTGTCTTTGGTGACACATTGGTTAGGCTTTAGGATTTTTGGTTGGGCATGTTTTGGGTGTCATTGAAATGCATTTTGAACTTCTAATCATGTTTTGAGAATTGGATTAGGTACCTAAGTAATTGGATGTGGAATGAGTAAGTTTTGGGCCATTTTTGGGCACACACTGCCTAGGACACGAGCTGTCACACGGACGTGTGTCACATACGAGCAATCCATATGGGTGTGTGCCCCGAACGTGTTAGGTGCAGGGTTCACACAGGCTGGCACATGGCTTGTGACACGACCGTGTGAGCTAAGTCAATGAGTTACACGTGTGAGCACATGGGTGTGTGGGGTAGCCACACGGGCGTGTGGGATAGCCACACGGGCGTGTGGGATAGCCACACAACCATGTTTGGAGCCACACGATCTGGGCTCTGCCACACGGCCTGGACACACGGTTGTGTGACCCCCTGTTTTGAAATTTTTCAATTTTCCTTGAATGTTCTGATTTGCTTCAAATTGGTCCCTAATTGTTCTTAAACTAATTTTAAGGCCCCGTAGGCTCGATTTAAGGTCCATAACTATATGCTTTACTCCAATCTGATTATTTTTGAATTTGTTAATTAAATTTGTTGAACTTGATGCTATTTGTTATTATTTGTTCTGAATTGTACAGTAATACATCGTAACCCTAATTCGACGACAAGTACGAGTTATGGGTGTTACATTAGTAGACTTAGTGAAATGGTTAGGTTACAATTGACATGCCAATTGAGATTAGATACATGTTTGGTTAAGGAGATGAGGGGATTAGAGCTTTTCTGTTGCATTTGGGTTGTACACTTATGTGCACTATTAATTTCCTTCAAGTCATGCACTTATGTTTGTTGTGTTTGGATGGATGCACTTATGTGCAATATGGTTGTGTTTAGAGGTGTAATACCCCATTACCTGATTCGATTGTCGGGTCCAAGTTATAAGGTGTCACATTCGTTCCCGAATCAATGACGGTCAATTCACATTATTTTCAAACTGTTAAACATTCAAATGTAACTAAAATAGGTGTATACAATGATACATAATCATTTCTAGGTCTTATAGGAGCTTTCGAAAGCTCTTTTGCTAACCCGAAGTCGAAGTGGGACTAAATTGTAATAATTTCAAAATCTTAGGTTGACGTCGTGAAGTCAGGGGTCGACTCGAAGCAAAGACATCACCATAAGAACTCTACTTTGTTTCTCGTTGTGATGTCAGAATTCGTCGTCGCGACATGGCATTTTGTTTCTACCAAAATCAACCTGTGTACATGGTGAAAAGGACCTAAAATCATAGACACACAACACACACACACACACACATACACACACACATATATATATATATATATTCATGCAACCACTTCATATATCCTATACCAACTTTAACTTTCCAAACCCTAAACTAACCAAAAATTCATTTAGTTTCATATCCATTTATCATAAGACATCAAAATGACTATATAGACATGTTCAACGCCAATTCAAACATTAGCATATGGTCATATTCTATACAATTTAACCATTTGAGATGTTAAACCAAAATACCCTTAGGTATATTCCACAAGACCAAAATGAAATGAACTATTCAAACTTTGTTGAGTTGAAATCGGTGGTTTGGATGATGACTTCACTTCCTGGGGCTTCGAGGAATACCTGCACTTGCGCATGGAACAAACAACCGTATGCTGAGCGATAGAGCTTAGATATACACGAGTAAACTACACCACACCAGATAGCTCGTATGAGTTTAAACTACAATGCACTAGGGCACCGAAGTGCAAAGCCTGAAGGCATCAAATGCATATTCATATGCTAATACATCCCTCCACCACACCATATTATACTCGGTGATATGCAACAAATGCTAGATCCCGATATAACCTGTAGTGATCTCTATACAAACACATTCCGTACAAGCGCGCATAAAACCCTGTTGGCATGCTAATCGTGTCGTAACCTTTTACTAAGTTTACATAGGCTTCAATTATATATATAAGCATTTCCATACCTTTAAGTCATATTAATTGCATATTCATACCCTGTACTTGGTCACATATACATTCTCGTACCTGTACATTGTTCTATTACATAAAAATTATTTTGCAATTTAGTACATATATCATTTCTCAGTCAAATTCACAATCACAAACTCATTTCATCATCAAACACAAATTTCATATTATAGTATATGTTTCAATATAAATTTTCATATGATATTATCATAATTTAAGTATTTCATATCATTTCCTATTTGATTTATTTTAGTCCTAAACTCAATCAAAGCAATTTAGCCAAAACATTTTATATAGTCACTATGGAATCATTACAAAAACTCAATAACCACTAAAAAACATACAAAAATCAAATATCTCTATTCCAAATTATATAAGTACAAACCGAGATTTCGCGCGTCTCTCGTAGACAATTTTCACTTTTCCTTTTGCTCTCGGTGATTTGAAGTTGTTGTTAGTACGAAAAATCATAAAATATATCACATTATTAAATTCCAGCCAAATCAAAATCAGATACCAATTTGTACAATTTTTGCAAATTATTCAATTTCGTCCTTAAAATCGGGACAAATATAACTTTAAATTTAAAGCCTCGGATTAAAGTCCGATTTCACCAAAACTCATTAGGGACAATCTATTTTGTATCCCCACCAATAATTCATGATTTGTTTTCATTCTATTCAATTTGGTCCCTAATGTACGAAACTAACAATTTAGCTTTACAATTTAGTCATTTTCATACACTAAGCTTAATTTTTAACAGTTTAACACCAAAATCATTTAATTATCAACCATGGAAACTTTCTAAAACTTTAACAGTTTCACAAATTAGTACATGGGTTAGCTAAATCAAGCTCCCACGATAAAAAATTCATAACAATCAAACAAAAATGGCTAGGGACTTGTAATTGATGACCAAAAGCTAAAAGAATTTTCAGGTTTTTCTCTAATAGGGGACTACTTGGAGTTTGAAGAAGATGATGTTCATCCTTTTTTTCCACTAACATTTATGTATATAATAAATTACTTGTTAATTAAGCTCGATTAATTAAATTAATTATTATTATTTAAGCATAAACCTTTAATTAACTAAACTAATGACCCTTTTACATCATCATCCTCTAACATATAATTAAAACAGGTCTATTTCCTATCTTGGTCCTTTGGATAATTTTTATTTAAGTCCCCAAGCCTTAATCTAATTAAACTCTATAAGAATTAAACTATTACAATTTAGTCTCTAAGCCATAATTACTCACAATTTTGGTTAAATCACTTAACCAAATTTTAATTCATTAATATGAAAACCTCATAAATACCTATATTAAGTATTTACAGACTCGATTTACAGAAAAGGAGTCCCAAAGCCGCCTTTTCCAACACCACTGGAAATTGGGATGTTCAGGATGGATTTGATATGATGTCTCATGGCTAAGCACTCATATGCTCTATGGTTATGTTTAGATGGAGTCCAAGTATCTGAGTCACATTTTACTAAAGTTTACTAAGGGCTATAAGCTAATAAGTTGAAAAAGAAATTGAATAAATGAACATACAAATAATGAATATTTTTTATAACATGTTCCTAACATTGAAACTCAAACAAATGTTATTATAAGTTAACTAAGATGAAAATCAAGTGTGTAATAATAAAAGAGAAAAATATGATCCAATTTATAAGTATAAGGGCCTTAAGATGATTATACAAAACTTCTGATTTTGTATATCCCTAACAAAGGAAACAAAAATAAAAAATTGGGTTTATATGGAACAAACGACCATAAGAAGAGCTTATGTGTAAGCACGCTAAGAAACTATGGCTAAGGGAATATATGTTTGATTGAACATTATTTGATCACTTAATAAGAGCCATAAAGCTGAACTCCATAATGTGAACGAATAATAAATCATCAATGTGTAAGTTGAGCCTTTATAATTCGGTAATAAGAAATGACTACTAGAAATGCTAAATCGAAACATATGTGTTCTCAATAAATACTTCTTAGGGGTCAAAACTAATAAAAAGATAGGATAAGTATGATTATCCTTGTGTACTTATTGATCTCACTGATCTTACTCGTTAGGTTTTTTAAAAATGTAGGTTATAGACTTGCCGAAAAGTTTGTAGTTCCGGCTTGGGAGCATCACATCACCATTCGAGCTTGAGGTAGTACTTCATTTTTTTGGATACCAATTGTGTTTAAGAATTGGCATGCACATGTAGACTTAAATTGGATTCATATTTTTATGTTTGAAATGAAATTAAAAAAAAATCTATTGATGTTCTTATTTGAGCTTGTGTTTTCATGGTTGTAAATGCCCTTTTTTGTATGTTTCATGGTTGCTTAACTAGGGGTGCTTTTTGTGTGTGTGTTGAAGGTGTTTCTAACTTGAATTTTTGGTCCATTGCTTTAAATTTTTAGTACCTTGAATTTAGTTATCGAAACAACTATGTTAAAAGCTCAATTTTGGCTTCAAGGGTCCAATGTATCGATACTTGGTTCAGTTGTTTCAGAAAAACTGAGTTAGGGAGTAAAAATGGGCACATTGAGTGAAATGTATCGGTACATCTCCCTAGAGGTACCAATACATCTAGGCCAAACTTGGCCTATTGCTCTATTTTGGCTCATTTTGGTTTCTAGGAGGCTATTTTGAGTCCAAAACACCTTTGATCACTCCTAAATCAGTTCTAAACTATTTTAAAATGTTTTTTAAAGCCCTAATTATTCTAAACATGGTTTTATGGTTTTGTAAAATTGTTTTAATGTTCAAAGTTTTAAAACTCTCTAAGATTTCTGATAAGTATGTGCTCCGGTGACACCTCACATTCGTACCATACGTCGAGAGAGGTAGGGGTGTTACATCTTCACAATGATTTTTGGAATAAACAAAGTTAAAGTTCTACAACCCAAGATATGGTCATTTTTGCAAATGAGTGCAATTCCTTGCAAATAATTCAAGTTTAATAACAAATCAACTTCTCCAACTTCTTAAAGTAGATTAGAACACATCCAGGCATTATATTTTCAATGACCTAATTATTCTTAACTATCCAACTTTATCCTATATGTATTAAAAACTTTAAAATTTTGTTGCGCACATTTTCCATGTTTCCCAAAAATTAATGACACTTTTAGATCTGGTGCCCTGAGTGTAGTATATTCGTTCTGTATACTTGTATTTTTTTTAACAAATTGGTTTAATAAAATTATCCATAAAATACATTAATACCATTTTTATATTGTCCTAATAGTTTTTGCACGCAAAGTAAAATGGAAGCAGACATTGGCCCACTGTTATCTAATGTTTAACTAATACTAAGCGGTATTTCGTGGTCGCATCATAATATGGAAATACAAGTTTTATTAGTAGATGAACCTAAACATGTCCTTAGTCTAATTAGAAATAAGCAAACCAATTGAAAGAATAATATATCGTCTATCAAATCTAATTAGGGAGATGTATTGCCTTGAGTGATCTGCCACAATTCATTCTGGCAAATTAAGGTTTTTTCGACACTTTATGAGCTTGTTTTCTATTGTTTTTATATGTTTTTATTTCATTTTCATTTTTAGTTTTTATTTGCTTAGGTTTAATTTCGGTAAAATAAGCATTTTTACGTAATTTTTAGTATTTTGACGACCTGTAAGGCCAACTCAGGCCTCTGGAAGGACTAATGGGTTTTTGGAGTATGTAGGGCATCAATTTGGGCTTAATTATGCAAGGAATGATAGCTGTGTTGCGACATCAACATCTGGCATCGAAGCACCAAGGGTTGAAAATAGAGTTGACGTTGCGACGTGGGGATCTTGGCATCGCGACGTCCTGACGTAAGCGTGACTAAGAAGATGACGTCAATGGCCACGTGATCAAAATGTTAAAGCCGTAATTTGGTTATTAAACTAGGGGAATTTTAGGAATAAATTACTTTAATGTTGCCCTAGGTTTTGCCTATATATACACGATTTAATCTCATTAGGGGATGTTGGTTGATAGTTAGATAATTAAATAGTTTTATTTATTTTTCTTAGTGATTTCTTTTTATGTTTGCTTAGTCAGAATTCTTCCTTTTCCTATGTGAAGATGATTGCGAGCAGGGGATTGCTCCAAGGCCACACCTTAATTAATTATCAACGAGCAATTTCTTTCTTTATATTTTATTTTTTTATTTATATTTCATTTCTCTGTCCAATTAACATTTGTATGAATATTAAAATTATAACACCCCTATACCCGAACTGATTGCCAAGTCGAATATAGGAATGTCACATTTGAGTACAGAAGTAATTGTGGCTAAATTCAATTATCTGAACCCTTTTCGATCATATTTTTACCCTACGAACATGTTTTTAACATATTTTTTGTGTACAACTTAAAATCGAGTGAAGCTTTTTAGTAGAACTTTATTTTGAATCATTTTATGTAGAACAGGGCCCGAAGTATCAATACTTGCACTAATGTATCGATACCCCAGTGTTGTATCGATACCGTTTTGAGCTTCGAAGTTGAAAATTTAAAGACAAATACCCTATGTATTGATGTAACAGCCTGTTTTTAGTCAAATCGGAACAGTGGTTTTGGGATCACAAATCCGATGTGAAAATATTTATTTTATTATTATTGTAAGGTTTATAGCACGATTGAATGATTGTGTGGAAGTTTCATTCAGAAATTTTATCATTTGAATGGTCAATTTGATAAAAAGGACTAAATCGTGTAAAGTGTAAAAGTGGAGTTCCATTAGCTAAAGGTATCTAATAGCTATGAAATCTTAAATTGGAGGTCCTTATGTTGTAATTAGACCATTAATAGCATAAGTGGACATATATGGACATTTATTAAGGTGTTATGATAATTGTTAATTAAGGTTAAAAAGGTAAATCAATAATTAAAGGTTAATTAAATTAAAACAAAAAAAAAAGGTTTTTGATTCATTCATCTTCTTGGCTGAATGAAGCATGGAGAAAAGCCATTCTAGGGCTTAAAAATTTCGACTACTTCAAGGTGCAATTGTAAGTTCGTTTTTTGCTCGGTTTTTAATGATTTCTATGTTTTTGTGATTGTTGCAACTAGTACTAGCTAGCCCAGGGACTAATTTGCAATACTGTTAAAGATTTTGAATGTTTCCATTAATGAATATATGAGTATTTTGATGTTTAATGATAGATTATGAATATTTGATGATAGTTAAACAAGTTTTGTTAAGTGATTTTTAGTGAAATTGCAATTTAGGGGCTAAATTGTGAAATGTGAAAAATGTATGGTAAAAATTGAAATAAATGAAAAATATGGAAGCTAGGGACATAATAGTAATTTGGCTAGCATGGGTATATTTGGAATTTCATTAATTTGTGATTTCATGAAATAAGGACTAAATTGTGAAAAATGTGAAAGTTTAGGGGCAGAGGTATAAAATAGCCCTAATGTATATTTTGGATTGAATTGAATAAATAGATGATTAAATAAGTTAATTTTGAATATATTTAGATCAAGAAAAGCGAAATTCGGATCTAGATCGGGGAAAAATGAAAGTTATCGACTAATCGACTTATTTTGTCGTTTCCATATTCGAGGTAAGTTCATATGTGATAAATTTCAATACAAATGTATTTTATATGCTTTGATATGGCATGAGTTGCGAATACGAGACTGTAGATATGAACAATAGTGATTCGACGACGATTTAACATTTGAAATCCCAGTTGAACCTTAGGAATAGTTTAGGATGTTAGTGACATGTCATTTGGGGATACAATGAGTTGGCTTCGAGCCATGATATAGCACTTCGGGTGCGAGGTAAACCGATTTGGCTTTGGGCCATGCATAAAAATGGGTGATTTGGCTTCGGGCCATGATATCAGTATTTCGGATACGTTACCTTGATTTGGCTTCGGGCCATGGTATAGTTACTTATCGTGTGAGAACCTTGAGTATCCGACTTCTATTCCAAATAGTTCAACGAGTGAATGAAAGTTAAGGATCTGTATGAGATTTATACGAAATGGTACAAGTATGTACATAAACTATTCTACCATTGAATCGAAGAAATGATGATGAAAGTATGTAGTTTGTGAATGAGTATTTGAAAGGTTTGTTAGATGATGTAAGATACATGTTGATGTATTCAAATTATTTATTTATATTTATGTGATTGTATTAAGTTATTTCATATGAGCTTACTAAGCTTTATAGCTTACTTTGTGTATTTTCCTATGTTTTATAGTGATATCGAAGCTAGCTCGGGTTCAGGGATCTTCGAAGATTGTTTCACACTACTACCTATGTAACATCCCGAATTAGGGCCTAGTCGGAACAGTGGTTTCGATATCACAAATCCGACAAGGAAAATTTTATTTTTATTATATTTTTATGGTCTACAATTTCACGGAAAGCTTCTGTGAAAATTCCATTCGAAAATTTCGACGCTTGGGCACTCAATTTAGTCAAAAGGATTGTAAAAAGTGCAAAAGTTGAGTTCTACATGTTAGAGGTGTCCAATTGTTATGAAATTTTAAATTGGAGGTCCTTAAATGATAATTAGACCATTGGTTAAGTTGGTGGACAAAAATGGATATGGATGGGTATGTTTCAAAAGATTTTTTAAGGGGCATATTGGTAATTTAGTGAATTAAATGAATTAAAAACAAAATTTAAACGCCAAATATATCCATCTTCTTCATTAGGATGAAATTACAAAGGTTCTCCATAGCTAGGGTTTGTTTCAAGCTTCCAAGCTCTGTAACACCCCAAACCCGGTCAATACACCACGACCGAATCTGGTATGTTATGAGGAAAAATCGTATTTGAGAGGGTAGGTTTTCGTTTAAAAGTTTAGTAAAACACTTTGTTAGATTTTGTATTTGTAGAAAATCTTGGGCGTGATTGTAAAAACCGGTGGTGCATTTGAAAACCCGGTAACCTTGAAAACTTAATTAAGCATGTAAGTAAAACAAATTTTATTTCATTTAGAAATAAGGAAATTTCTTTATGTTGCTTAAAAGCATTTTTGGACTTAGCACAAAAATGATCTCAAGTTGGGAAAACATTGAGTTGTGTTCATTTTAATTAGCAGCATAATACCCGATGGTAAGTTGAAAACATTTCACTTTGTAATTTGAAAACCTTATCTTTCCAAGTTTTAGCAAATTTTAACCCAATAGTTTGTTAAGGCATATTTGAGAACAAATCTAAGCATAAACATAACATAAGTTTAAAAGGCCTTTACAAACCCAACAAAACCAAAGGAAAGTAAACGAAATAAAGTACCAAGTTTTAAAAGTCAGAGCAAATCCGTATTTTTATTCATGGCATGATCACCTTGAGTCCATTCCGGCTCCATGTCCGCGATCTAAGTGTCACCTGAAATGATAAGGGAAAGAGGTGAGTCGCAGGACTCAGTGTATAAATCCTCCTCCCGAGTAATGCAACATACCAACACATATCATAGCAGAGCAATACAATTAATGCACCCGATCCTAACCATCCACAACACCTTTTCTACCCCGTGTGGTACCAAACTACTGGTGGTGCCAAACCACTGGTGACCCAAAGTCACGATATCCATCAATGTGGTGCCAAACCACTGGTGACCCAAAGTCACGATATAATCCATCCGTGGGGCCAACCCACGTGTGATACCAAATCACTGGCGACGATCCCGTATCTCAAAAGTGGGGCCAACCCACGGTGGTGTCAAACCACAGGGACGAGTCGCTATAAGGTGCCAAACCTCTGGTGTCCCAAAGACACAAGTGTGATACCAAATCACTGGTGACCGCAGTCACGAATCGAGTGATGGGGCCAACCCATCGTGTGATACCAAATCACTGGCGTCAATCCCGTAATATCAACCGTGGGGCCAACCCACTGTGGTGCTAAGCCACTGGGACGAGACGCTGAGGTGCCAAACCTCTGGTGACCCAAAGTCACAAAATATCATTTGTGGTACCAAACCACTGGAGGTGCCAAACCTCTGGTGTCCCAAAGACACGGATATCATATTTCCCCCTCCTCTCATATCACCCATACATGTCATACTGATGCAAATCATGTAAATCATGCAGTCATGCTAATATGTTTAATATCGCATCTCATATTACATACATCAGCAATCATGATAGCATATACTATTAATAGAACTCGCAATGAAACGGACTTACCCGGATCCGTACACATACCCCATTGGGTACCATATCAATCATCATACTGTTTTGGTCTTAATAGGCAATCAGGCTATTAAACATATCACTAAGTAGATAGTGTGTTGGTTTACACACCTGTTAAAACGCAAGCTTAACTCAACGAACCGGTCTAAATCCCTCGAATACCTTGCTCCTATAATCGGCCAAACAGAAGATTAGCACTTATACCATTCGGCCAGAATAGATAACCCAAAGGGTTAACACTAAACCCTTACCTTGCAAATGGTTTGGTTTCCTACCAAAACCCGAACCAACCAATGGTTCCTTGGTCACACGGCCGCACCCTAACAAGAAAACGGTTAATCCTTTGAAGACTTGGCTTAATGAAATCTAAACGAATAGACTAACAGAACCCGTTCTTACCACCACTTACCTATCGATTGACAGAGAAAGAAGGCTCCTCTCGATTGTTTCCAAAATCCAGATGTCCTATAACGTAATGATTAACAAAAGATTAACTCCTTTCAAGCAAACCCAAAATCGGCTCTTAATCAAACAAAAATCGACAACGAATAAGGGAGAAAAGAGACAGCCCTTCGGCCAAATACTCACCTTCTTCAAACGATTGCCAAAACACGAGATGAGCACCAACACCACACCAAAATTCGGCCACAAGAAAACCACTAGGAGAGAAGGGAGATTCGGCTAAGATGTAAACAAATAGAAAAGAGGATTCGGCCTTAAGTGTTTAACACTCCTATGTTCGGCTTTGAGTGGAAAGAAAAGGGAAAGTAGAAATGAGAAGAAGAAGAAGTTGCGGCAATAGGGCTTGAGAAGAAAGGAGAAATCGATAGGAGAAAAGTACTTTTACTTTTGAGAAGAAAAAAAATTGGAGGAAGTATTTTGGAGAATGACTTTCGACTATCAAGGTTCCAAGAGAAGAAAAGAAAGTATGAGAAGAAAAAAAATACTAGTTTCGGCTTACACGAATGAAGATAGAAGAAGAAATGGGAAAGAACATTCGGCCACACACCCAAACAAGAGAAGCAAGAAATTTTCGGCAAGAAGATGCTTGGACTTTCGGTTCTAAGAAGAAAATGAAGAATACACTTGAAATTTTGGCTTGTTTTTGACAAAAGAAGAATTTTGGCTTTGACACTCAATGACCGAAAATGCACAAAATTGCCTATTCAATTTCGGCATTCCCACTCCCCACTTACCAAAACCGTCCACTCACCCCCCAAAAGCTCTCCAATATTCGACCATCACCTCCAACCACTCCAAGCCACTAATTCAAATCACTTTGAATTAGTCCACTTCCTTGATTTACTCTCCACCCACCATTTGAGCATTTGACTTGGTCTTAGGCAGAGTTTGAACTGCCTACAACTTCTCCCCTCCATGCCGTCAAAATGGAAGCAAAATGAGAGCACTCTGCAGCTTGAACACAGGACCTCATCCCCTGCAAGTGGCGTCACACACACAAGCTCTAAGTGGCACCTATCCTGCCACTCCACCGGCTCATTTCTTGTGCTAAAATTTACCAAATAAAACCTTTAAACCCCAGCTTCCTCAGCTCCTCTCACTTAAGCCTAAAAACAAAAATTTTTCCTACCTCTCAGGCTTACACCTAGCTCACAACTAAGCCCCAAAACATCAAGAACAACAACACATCAGGCCAATAACAAGCAAACAAAGCCACAACAAAAATAGCCCCTAACCCGGGATATTACAAGCTCCATAGTAAGTGATTCCAAGCCCTGTTTTTAATGTTCTTTACGTTTTTGGAATCCCGGTAACTTGGTTTAACTTATTCTAGCAAAAATTTTAACCTAGGGTTCATATGTGGAAAAATACCCAAAGGTGAAATGTGTTTATTTTGATGTTTTATGATAGAATATGAAGGCTGAAATTATGTTAAACAACTTTTGCTAAGCGATTTTATGTGAAAACGAGTAAAACGATATAATCGGTACAAATACCTAATGTTTATAAGTACATGTTAGAGTGAGAATTTGATGTTACTATAGAAGGGAAAAATGTTCAGCGTGTTATAAAACATAATAATAAAGGATGAAGTTTAATTTTCGAGCCTAGGGGCAAAATTGTAATTATGCAAAAGTTTAGGGGCAAAATTGTAATTTTGCTAAAGTTTGAGTTAGGGACTATTTTGAGTAGTACATTAATAAAATAAGTGAAATGTGATGTTTTAGACCCCGAAAAATGAGATTTGGACCTAGAATTAGAGGAAAATCGAAAAATTGAGAAAGTTGGTAAAATGACCGTTTCGACATTCGAGGTAAGTTCGTGTGTTAATAATAATGCAATACCATGCTTGAATTGCAATTCTCTATTGATATGGCATAAATTGTATGATTTAATATATGTAGGAGAAGTTGATGGATGGTATGTATGGTATGAAAAATGTGATGTTTGTTGTGTCATGTGAAATTGAATGGCAAATTAATGTTACAATAATTAAATGTTAAATTAATATTACATGGGTTGTATGAGTTGCTACACGGTTGTACCTGACGAGATTTCGACAAGAAAGTTTATATGTAAATAATGCATTTATTTTACTTGTACAATAATTATTTTGCTAGGTATTATGGAAATCATTGGGTGATAACTAAAATATGAAAATGAATGGAATGGGAAATTCTCGATTGAACCTTCGGAAAACCGAGAGATACGGACAATATGTAGTTAGGTCACACCAGTGATAAGGGACCTTCACCGTGTGCACAAGAAAGCTACTAGATGACAAAATTTGATATGTAGCTAGGCCACATGGATGATAAGGGTCTTTCACCATGTGTGCAAGAAAGCTACGGGATAATAATTTCATATGTAACTAGGTCACATGTGTAATATTGTGTGTATACCATGTGTACAAGAAAGTTACGGATTATGAATAGCTAGGTCAAATGAGTGGTTCCTAGTGTTGGACACCATGTAGACAAGAAAGCTATGAGATGGAATGGCTAGGTCACATGGGTGATAAGGGACCTTCACCATGTGTACAACAAAGCCGGATTATGTGTAGGTGGAGCTATGTGCTAAGACCACCGAGATCGGGCTTTTTCCGAAGGGGTTCAACGAGATAATTTACTAATGATGATTGGTACGATCATGTTACGAATAAGTGCAAGTGTGAATGTGACCAATTGAGAAATGTGGCAAATGTACGTATGAACAATATGTTCGATATGTAACCGGAAATTGGAAAGGTTGGTATAAGCAAGTGATGAACACAACTAAAGTGAAAGAGAGAGCAAAAAATTTACAATAAAACTGTTTGGACAGCAGCAGTGACATGAGTTTGAAAAATTACTAAAAATAGTAGAGATTGAATTATAAGTTGGATAAGATATTAATTTAAATCTTATTGAGTCTATTTTCATATAAAAGAAAAATAGAAAACAAATGATTCTTATATTTTGAGATATTTGAATTTCTGTGAGACTGCTTCAGAATGATTACGTGATCCCTTGTTCTGCCTTGGAAAAATCATTAAAAATTGTAAAACAATAATTGTGGGATATAATTTATATTCCTGAAATCCTGAATGAGTCTATTTTCAAATGAACTAAATAATAAGGTCATATGAACTCTGTACAAGGAGAAAATTGATTCATAGTGAAGAGAGGTCAGAATATCGAATAGTAAAATAGGGGAATCTTTAATGAATAAACTGTATTGATTGGCTAAACCAAAAATTCTGGAAATTTTATGGTAGGAAGATATGTGAGTCTAGTTTCATGGAAAATTAATGGATCTTAATTTGGAGTTTCGTAGCTCCAGATATAAATAATTTAATGACTATAACTTAAGAAAACAACTTAACTGGAATTTAAATAAATAGGAAGAATATGAAAATAGCATGTTATCACATTGCTTATTAGTTTCATCCAAGCTTACTAAGCGTAAAGATTACTCCCTCCTTTCCATTTCTTTTAGTTTTGTCAGGTCAGCTTAGGGTTGGAGATCGTCGGAGGTAGTATCACACTATCGGGCCATTATCCTTGGAGTATTGACATGTGTATGTTAAATGTTTTCAAGTGAGTGGCATGTATAGGGACTTAGTTTTTTTTTATGATGGATGTTGTTGTGATTAGCCAAATGTATTGGCTTATATTGATTTGTTGATTATAGCCATGAGATGTGGCTTATAATGATTTTGGCCTGTAAGCCTATTTTGTCCATGGCATGTGTTTGAAAAGTTCTAATTTTGGGCAAAATTTGGTAACCCGATTTTGTACGATTGTGAATGTTTAAGTCCAGTAACGCCTCGAACCCTGTCCCAGAGTCAGACACGGGTGAGGGGTGTTACAACCTATCACTTGGTAACTTTGAACTTTGGTATTTTAAGTATATGGCATGTATAGGTATTTTGAGTCATTTTGATCATGAGTTGATAATGATTTTGGTCATTTGAAATGGTTTGTAAATTTATATATTTTGGTTTGTAAATATAGCCATGAGATTTGGCTTAAATTGGTGGATTTGGTTATGTGCTTATATGTGCATATATGGTTGATATTTGATGTTCATGGATGGATATGTGAATGACTTATATTATGACGTTTGTGGAATTGGTATCATGCTTGTGAATTGGTGCAAAATGATGTATGTTTGGTAAAGCTTTAGTTAGTTGATTTGTATATGTGTTTAAGTATGTTTGGATTAAGTAAAACTTGAGGTTATAAGCATGTTGGTTGCTAGTATTAGAAATTGTATGAATTAGCCTTGATTATGGCTAAATTAGATGTTCAATTGTACTATGGATTGGTGCCATTTTGGTTGTTTAGGTGAGCATAAGTGAGGGTGGCAAATTGGCTTGGTAAATAGCCTATTTTTGTCCACACGGCAGAGACATGGGTGTGTGTCTCAGCCGTGTGTGACACACGGTCATGTTACACGCCTGTGTGTCCCCTGGTGTTGAAATTGAAATGAAGTCAGTATGCTCCACACGGTCTCACACACGGGCGTGTGATCGGCCGTGTGGCATAAGTCAGTATTGTAACACCCCTAACTTGTAACCGTCGTTGGAATAAGGTTAAGAGGCATTACTAAACTTATAACATAATTTAACATTCATAATCATATCTCATTCAAATACAATCACTTTATCTCTTAAAAAGGGCCTACGAGGCCTTAAACATGCTTTAGAAATGGTTCGGGACTAAACCGATAATTCAGAACAATTTGGGAAACTTAGAAAGTTTTTACTTCAAACATGGAACACACGCTCGTGTGGGCAAGCCGTGTGTCTTACACGGATACTAGACATGTCCGTGTCAATAGTCGTGTGAAAACAGGGGGTATATACTGACTTGGGTCACACGGCTGACAACACGCCTGTGTGTTTAGCCCATGTGCCCTTCGAAGTGGCCACACATGCCCGTGTGCCAAGCCGTGTGCTAGGCCGTGCCAAACCTATAAGGTATACTGACTTTTGCAACACGGTTAAGTCACACGCCCGTGTGCTTTGCCGTGTGCCAATTAGGGGGTATTTTGACTTGTGCCACACGGCCGATCACACGCCCGTGTGTGAGACCGTGTGGAGCATACTGACTTCAATTTAATATCAACACCAGGGGACACACGGCCATGTAACATAACCGTGTGTCACACACAGCTAAGACACACGCTCGTGTCTCTGCCCGTGTGGACAAAAATAGGCTATTTGTAAAGCCATTTTGCCACCCTATTTTCATATACCTGCACAAGCATAATTTGCAACATTTTATAACTCAATAGGTAGCAATCCATATCATTTCATACACATATTTGAATAATTATATGCAACCAAAGTATTATACCAAATTAAGCCAAATCAAATGACTTTACTTTATACCACAACATGTACCCAAAACCACTAGTTCAAGTAACCATAACTATCATCTTTACAACTAGCCTATACATGCCATATTTACATATATCCATGAGTTCAAAAGGACCAATCGGCAACTGGACAGTGTGATGTGTATCTCCGACTTATTCCGAATCGAGCGAGCTTTCGAACCTCTATAAAACACAGAAAAGAAACAGAGTAAGCTTTATAGCTTAGTAAGCCCGTATAATTCAGAATTTAACTTACCATTTATACATAATGAAACAATTAAACAAAGTATATCAAATTCACTTGCCAAATGCCTATACACAAGTATTCATCAATATGTTAGTCTCATAAGTATATATAATCAACCTTTATCTCAATTTCATACATCAATGTATTATATCATACCAAATTCATATAACATGTATAACATATGTAACAATCCATCCTCATTCATATGATCGACAATCCATTTATATAACCAATAATTCATCCGTATAACCATTAGCAGAATAATGCCCATTGAACCTATTAGAATATTGATAGATACACAGGTGATACACACTAAGTGTATTAATCGGTAATCCGTCAATTCATCATCGTATTCACTCTTTCAAGCTATGATCGGTAAACTCCTCCTGAGCTGATGAACAGTAAGCTCTTCCAAGTTGGAATTAGTAAGCTCTATCGAGCTGGAAACAGTAAGCTCTGACGAGCTGCGAACAGTAAGCTCTTACGAGCTGATATATCGGTAAGCTCATACGAGCTGCGGTGAGTCCGCAACACATGCAGAATATCGACCTAAATGGTAACCCTAGTGACATGTCACTTGTATCCTACGAATTCCTACGGTTCAAACGGGGCTCGATAATCATCAAACTATATCAATAAGGCATTCAAATTTCAAGTAGATCATTTACTCAATTACATACATTCATTTCAAATAATTATAAGTATTTAAAAGTTCGATTCTAATTATATGAACTTGCCTCGCATCGCTCGGATAACAAATATCGGCTAATCCTCCACCTTTCCTTTTCCCCGATCTAGATTCAGTCCTTGCTTATCTTGATCTATATATATATATTTCAAAAGTAACACATTCAGTATTCGGTCTATTCAATTTATTCCAAATTTCACTTTAAGACATTTTTACACATTTCCCCTAATATTTCACATCTTTTATAATTTAGTCCTTATCACATAATGTTGCAATTTCATGCAATTAATCACAAACCATGCTTAGCCGAATTTTAATGGAGTCCCTAGCAGCACATATCTTTTATTTGTTTACACTTTTACCCACATAATTTTACATTTTCACAAATTAATCCCTTTTTGACATTTTTGTCAAAAATCACTTTACAAGACTAGTAAATCAATCAATAAACCTTCATAATCTATCATAAATATCAATTTACTCAAACATTCAACAATGGCAACATGTTAAATCTTTAACAGTTTCGAAATCGAAGGTACAGGCTAGCTAGATTAAGTTGCAACTAACTCAAAAACATAGAAATCATTAAAAATTGAGCAAAAATTGTACCTTAATCAAGGATTCAAGTAGCTGAACCTTAAAAGAACAAAAATGGCTATTCTTTCTTCTTAGTTTCGACTAAGGAAGTTGACAATGAATAAAAAATAACTTTTGATTTTATTAAATTAACCTTTATTTACCAAATTACTAAATTAACCTTTAAAAATATTATAAATTACACCAATTGCCAAGCTATCATCATCCACTAACCCATAAATGGCCTATTTACCACTTAAGGTCCTTTACTTTAATGTTCTATAGCTATTTGGCACTTTTAGCTAATAGAACACAAGTTTTACGCTTTACGCGATTTAATCTTTTTTACCGAATTAAACATTCAAACAGTAAAATTTCTTTACGGAACTTTCACACAATAATTCTATCATGCTGTAAAGTTTAATAAAATAATAAAATAAATATTTTGGCTTCAGATTTGTGGTTCCAAAACCACTGTTTCGATTTGACTAAAAATGGGCTATTACAAGTATACCCCTAATTTGCACAAGGCGTAGCACACGGGCGTGTGACTTGGTCGTGTTGCATAAGTCAGTATACCCTACAGGTTTGGCATGGCCTAGCACACGGCCTGCCAGACGGGCATGTGTGGCCACTTTAAAGGGTACACAGGCTAGACACACGGGCGTGTCGTTGGCCGTGTGACCCAAGTCAGTAAGCTCACTTGTTTGGACACGGGGTAGGACACGTGCTGGGACACGGCCATGTACTTCCATTTCGAATACTCACGCGGTCTGTGACACGGGCGTGTTTGGTGGCCGTGTGAGACACACAGCCTGGCCACACGGGCTCGTGTCCCCTGTTTTGAGAAAGTTTTTTCTAAGTGTTGGAAAATTTTCTTGAGTTATCGGTTTAGTCCCGAACCACTCCTATAGCATGTTTAGGGCATCGTAGGCTTGTATTAAGGACAAAGTGATTGAAACTGAATGATGATTGTATGTATTGATTTAATGTATGAGAAAAGTATGTTTAAATGTGTTATAAGTTCGGTAATACTTTGTAACCTTATTCCAGCGTTGAATACGGGTGAGGGGTGTTACAATCGATACCTTGTCCAACAATGTATCGATGATTTCTTCACAATATTGATACTTTGATATTGGTATCGGTACCAAAATATCATACAATGTTTAATTTTATGCCAAGGTTAATTGACCACCTTAGTCCTTCATATTTTACCCATTTATAGCCGCTGTTTACTTGTCAACTTTAACCATATCAACCCATTTACCAAATTATCTCCAAATATCCCTTAATCCTAATTTCATGTGTCAATCCATAAGCATATAATTATCTCAGCAAATATCAAGTTTTGCAATTAAGTCCCTTTTTCATTTCATCCTTATTACATATCAAATTTATTATCAAAAGTCTTACCCAACCACTTATTTCTTAAACGTATGATATTTTGTAATGAACCTTATAATCATGCCATTAATTCCAAATTTATAAAATAACGCAGTTATCAACGTTTTACAAATAAGTCCTTTAGAGGACCTAATATAAAAATGCTTTATCCTCTCTACATGTCATTATTATTAAAATTTAACAATCAATTTATCTAATAGGGCCTCCTTAATTCCTTTTATATCAGTTACTTACTTAATGTTTCAATAAAATATTTGTATTTCCTTTATGTATTAGCAAAACCATCATTTGTAACAATTTCTTAGTATTATAATTCTTCAATTATTTTCCTCCTCTCCTCTCCATCCCACATCCTTTGTGTACATGTGTACATATGTATATATGATCCGTTTGTTTCCCTTAAAAATAGACTCATTAAGATTTTATCCATATAAATTTCATCTCCTAAATATTTTTTAAAATTTTATAATAATTTTTTAAAGTAAGAATAGGGGACCCCAAAATCATTCTGACATTGTCTCACAAAAAATATTATATCTCATAATTTATAATTCCATTGCTTACACCGTTTCTTTTATGTAAAATTTACTTTTTCATAGTTCTTTTAACTTTCATTTAACATACACAGTCATTATGCTTTTGATTACTATTGATTTAGTCTTTAAAACTCACATATCTTTAACATATAGTTTTATCATAACTTATATTATTTCAATTATATACATTTCATAACTTTACAATTTAGTCCCTAGCATCACGAGAATTCATCATTTAATGTAATTTCACTTTAATATCACCTTGTAATTTATCCTCTAACCCATAACACATCATTTAAACTCTTCATTATAATACTTTATTTAAGTTATAAACTTTTGCACACTTTATTTACCTTCTCTTTTTAACACTCATTTCCACATAACTCATTTTATTTACTTTACAATTTAGTTCTTTTTCTACTACTTCAATGCACTAATTCAATTTCATACATAATATTTGCATATTCATAATTAATTTAACTATTTAACATTCTCTACGTTTAGATTAAAATTAAATAAAGTTCTTAAAGTACATACCTTGTCTCTTTAATTTCTTCACTTTCTCCTCAACTTTCTTCACTTCCAACTCCAATTTCTTGCTTCCAAGGTGGTGTTCTAACTCTCTAATATCTTTACTCCACTTCTCCTTTTGGGAGGAAAATTAGGGTTTCATGGTAAAGGACCACATCGTTAAAAATGAAAACCCCTATTCATCTATTTATAGCCAACGTGAGAAGCAATGGATGGATGGATAAATTTCTACATTTTTCTTTAAAAATATCTTATATTAATTAATTAAATGTTAAAATATCTTATAAAATAGTAAAGTATTCAACCAACCAAATTTCAACACTTTTCATCCTTAATTATTATACCATATAATTATATTTGGGTATTGTCCATTTTACCCTTCATATTTGTTAAAAATCCCATCCTTGAGTTACTACTCACTTTTGATAAAATTGCAATTTTAGTCCCTCTTATTTCTATAGTATTCAATTTAATCCTTGCAAGCCAATTCCATGTCGTAAAAAATTGGATTATTTTCATTCTTGGTCCTTTAACTTACTCATTTTTACAATTTGACCCCTCAAATTTTGAATATTACACTTAAGCCATAAACTTTTAATATATTTACAATTTAGTCGTTGCTTTAAATTAATGTATCACAACATACTTCTTAATTCAAAATTTTTTTGTTAGTATCACTCAACCTTTCTTTTATCATCTTTATATACCATTCAATTTAATACTACTTTTATATTATATTGATTTTAGGGGTTTTATAAGAATAAATCTTGTGCTTATTTCATATCTGGCATGTTGGTTATGGATATGATTTATTAATTAAGTAATTATTTATCTAAAATTGAGTGTTTATTCAAGAGTGATTAGTATATTAGGGAGTGACACCCCTAGTAGAATATTGAGACAAGTGAGACTGAAAGGGTATCCTGTAGGGTACAACTAGTGCCAAGTGGTGAGATCGAGAGGGTATCCGTATGCCTAGGAAGAGACCGAAATGGTGACTTAGGTGATAATCCTTAGTGAAGATAAGACCGAGAGGGTATTCTTAGCTAAGGGTTGTAAATAACTCAATCTAGGGTAACTAGCGACTTAATTGATAATTAGTGATTTAATCAGAAATAGGTCGAAAATTCGCATTGTTGACACTAGGAATAGGAAATTACATTGAGTTATTTTAGATTAATTAATTTAGTTAGATTATTTTAGGATAATTAATTTAATTAATTTAATTAATATTTTAATTTGGATTTGCATTACTAACTTGTAAATCGATTAGATTAGTAATTATTTGCAATAATTAATTTAATAATAAATTTCTCCAATCTGCAACCTCTTGGATACGATTACCGGAATACTTACCGGTGTTCTATCATAACAAAAACCTATATTACAATTTGACCTGTTCGCTTACAGATACCACACTTTATTTATATGTTTTATTTGCACGATTTTTACTCTAAACGTTTACATGTTTGGAGGCAGTCAAGTTGTTGGCGCCTTTGCCGAGGATTGCAACAATGAAAATTGTTATTGATTTAATTGCTTTGTAAAATAATATTAATCAAAATATGAACGAGTTAGATATTGTAGTAATTTTTATTTTTTTCATTTTAGTTATTTTCATTTTATTTTATTTTGTTCTATTTTTATCTACGTTGTTGTCTGATTAATTTAATCATGGATTAGGTTGATTATGAGTTTGATGATAATAGCAGTTGGCATAAGAAACGTGAAATGTCTGCATTGTATGATGACAAAGCGTATGAGGATGGATTTTATGAAGAATGAGAGGTCCAGGAAAACCAAAGATTGCTCATGATGGAGCTACAACAAATGTAACATCCCGAAATTGGGCCTAGGAGAATTGAGCCCAATGGGCCTTAGGCGTAGTAGCGTTTAAATTTTTGGAGAACAAGAGATCGGCTTAAATGCTAGTTAGACCCATTGGATAAGTGATTTTGGAAGGTTAGAGGGCTTCTATGAAGTCCCGGGATCAAATATTGGCTTTGGGGAAATTTTGGTTTTAGGTGAAAAAAACCCTGGAAGTTGGCAGATAGGCCTTAAGAATAAAATATGGAGAAAATAACACAAAAGGAGTGTGTGGTGTAGTGGCAAAGTGACGCCACTTAGGGGACAAGGGAGTGACGCCACAAGGGAAGGAAAGAGGTCCAAGGTTCAAGTCTTGGCTTTTTCATTTTGGTTTCTTTTTGCTTGGACCTTAGAATTTGGCCCATAGTTTATATTTAGTTGCGCATGGTTTAAAACACAAGAGGAGCTTGTGGCCAAGTGGTTAGCAGAGTGGATTATGTTGCAAGGGAGCCTGGGTTCGAATCTCATGACAAGCAATGGAGTATTTATTTTGTGGATTGGACGGCAAGAGTTTCAGTTGAATTTAAACTCTACTGACGAAGGGATCCCACATCGGAAAGACACAAAGAATGAAGGTGAAGAGCTAGCTATATAAAGAGCATCCTAGGAGGAGAGTAAACACATCTTGGAGGGCGTTTGGGCACAAGAGTGATCGGAGCGCGGATTAGCCCCAGAGTCCTATCAGGTGTGTAACTCTCTCTACTCTAGTTGTAGAGCGGCAAAATGCCGAAATGCCGGTTACACGGCATTAGTAGCCATACAAGCGTGCGAGCGCATGTGTGGGGCTTCGACGCGATAGTTGAGGCCATCAGTAGTATTCTTGTGGGTTGGGGCTGCTTGGGCCTCGATGGGCCGAAGTGGGCCCAATGGGCCCGTGGGCCCATATGAGTAAATTGCATGATTGGTTAGTATATGTTGAACTAGGCTAGGTGGAAGTTATATACGTGGCTAGATTCGTGTTAGGTGGGCCACACGAGTGTGTGGGCCCAGATGGGCCGAAATCGGGTTTTAGGCCCAATCGTCCGGTACAACCGGAAGTGGTAGCTGAGTCGCTAGTGGCGACATTAGGCCTTCAGAAAGGCCATTGCAGGTGTGAATTTACGAAAATACCCTTAGTAGGTAAAATTACGATTATACCCTTAGAGGTTGATTAGCATGATTATGTTGTTTAGTTTTGGCCGATTGTAGGGGAAGGCTTGATCTCGCATATCTCGGGTTGTGGCTAGTGCTCGAAAAGTGTTAAGGAATGGGGGATCTAGTGCGTTAGATCTTGATCTACGGGATTTGATAGTCGCATTAGTAACCAGGTGTGTAAACTAACACACTTCTTGCTTTGTATATGTTTGATAAACTGATTGATTGGTAAAACCGAAACAGTATGGTTGAGTGATATGATACCCTATGGGGTATGTGCACGGATTCAGGTAAGTCCGTTTCATTATGAGTACTGTTATTGATACATGATGTCATGATTTATGATGTATGTGCTATGAGATGCAACGTTAAACATGTTTGCATGATTTTGAATACTATACATGAGTTGGTATGATGATGGGTGATATGAGAGGAGGGGGCAGTGATATTTTGTGCTGACGAGCACCAGTGTTTTGGTAACACAACTTTGTGACTTTGGGTCACCAGAGGTTTGGCACCTCCAGAGGTTTGGCACCTCAGCGTCTCGTCCCCGTGGTTTCGCACCACAGTGGGTTGGCCCCACAAGGCGGTATTGAGGGATTGACGCCAGTGATTTGGTATCACACGATGGGTTGGGCCCATCAATTGATTTGTGACTTCGGTCACCAGTGTTTTGGTAACACAACTTTGTGTCTTTGGGACACCAGTGGTTTGGCACCACATTGACGGATATCGTGTCTTCGGACACCAGAGGTTTGGCACCTCCAGTGATTTGGCATCACATCTGTGACTATACGTCACCAGTGGTTTGGCACCACCAGTGGTTTGGTACCACACGGGGTAGAAAAGGGTGTATGGATGGCTAGGTTGGGTGCATATTAATTGGATGCATGATGATCATGTTTGTATATGATATTTTGCTAATCCGGGAAAAAGGGTGGCACACTGAGTCTTGGTGACTCACCTTTTTCCTTTAACCATTTCAGGTAGTGCATAAAGCTGGACCGGGATCGGAGAGGACAAGGTGGCCCATGCCGAGGATGATGATTAATTATATTATGCTTGTTTTTGATATAAGTATTTCATTTTAAGTATTGGGTTGTAATAAAGGCCATTTTATTATTTTTGGTATTATTTTAACTATGGTTTAATTAATATGAGTTTCTATGTGAAAATGATTTTAATTTTAGTAACCTACTTATAAGTGTATGTTTAATATAGTTTTTATTCAGACACTTTATAACTTCAAAGTTTTTCATAAGATAATAAATGAGCATGGTTTTCAAAAATTAAATTCTTCCATGCTTTATGCTAAGTTAACAAAGCTTTTCAACCGACTTTCCCCAGTGACATAACCAGATTCGGTCGTAGTGAATGGGCCGGGTTTGGGGATTTACAACAAACCCCATTGGATGAGGTTGAGCATGATATTCCTAACTTGGATCGTGAAGACCCATGTGTTGCTGTCAACCATTTTGAACTAGATTGTACAAAAGCATGGGATAGGAGCAGTAATGAAGCATCAAGTTGGATGAATGAAGCCTCGACAACTGAATAGAGTTATGCTAAACAATACAACATGCTTGAATAATTAGTTCAACGGGAACTATATTTAATTATGGATGACAATATATATAGGCAATTTCTTGATCAACATTGGAATAAAAAAAATATCAAGATGATCGACTGAAGCTTCAACGAGCCAATGGAATCATGATACTGGATGTGGAGAAAATGAGTACTCATCTCCTTATGATTCGTATGACCAAGAGAAAAATATGCTCAATTATTCAAAGGAGATCTGATGCAACCCGTATTAAACATCTTCCTGCAAAGTGATTAAGCAACCCATATACGAGTAGCTAGAGGTAATGCCAGATCAACTATCACTAATGATAGAGTTACTCCAAAAAAGTACGAATCGTTAATCCCATTGGATAATGTCATATATGATGCCTCTAATTACGATTATGAGGCTTACCATCACACCATCGACCATCCGAATTTAGAGTACGAAAGTCAGCAAGAGGTTGGAATCGGAGATGGGAAAGAATCGAAGATTACCGAAGAAGTCTCTGATCCAATTAACTTAGTTGTAAATGTAACATCAACCACTAACTTGGAGTTTAAAAAAATTTTGAGTGAAAGCGTGTACAAGCCAACACACTTTCTGGCCAAAATTGAGAATTTGCCAATCGAAATGATTAAAATAATACTCGGGTAACCAAAGCTTCTCATGACATGGAGGTGAGGCAGTCCGATTCAATAATACCCCCAAAATAATTTAGGGTTGGTTCAAATTTGGCATCAAATGGCTCGTAATGTGGATGCCACGCTGGTCGAGGATAAGGCAGTATCATTGGAATTGACCGAGTATGCTGGTTCTTTATGGATCAGTGACTGACTTGACAGGTGTTCCTCTCCTCAGAGGCATACACTGAGATCTATAGAGAAAAATAAATGTCACATACTGAGTTGGGGTCTTTGCATTTTATGTGTTTGTGTGTGAATGCTATGTTTATCATGTTAATTTAGGGTACTTTAGGGTCTAAGTATGACTTAGGGAAAAGCCGGAGGCCTGGCTAAAATTTTCTTTTTGGGCACTTTCAGGGGGGAGTTGGTTAGAGTAGGACTTAAGGGATGTTGTTTTTATTTGGTTGACACAATTGAGGAGTTCGCTAAGTGGCAAGGTGGCGCTACTTAGTGCTCAGGAAGGTGACGCCACAAGAGTAGGAGAGGGAGCAGGTTCAAGTCACAAGGAGCTCATTTTGAAGTTTTTTTGGCGTCAGGGAGACCAGAGGCAGATTCTGCTGGGACACTTCAGGATAGGAGAGTGGACTGAGTTAAAAAGTTTGAATAAGTGGCTGAGAGGAAAAAGTGGAGTTTGAAGCATTCAAACGTATTCAAAACAATTCAAACGGGTGATCAGGAGGAATTTGAGGAGAAAAGTAAGGGATGACCATTGGAGCTCAGTGTTGGCCAAATTTCAAAGTCTTAGTAAGGGGGAGAAATCGGTTTTGTTTTGGCTAGGGTGTGCCGAATTTCTTTTGTGGCAACATAGGTTTTCTATTCTCAAAGAGGGTATTTTCGGTTGTGGGTTTGGTAGGTGCTGAAATTGTGCTTAGTAAGTGAGAGTTTTCCATTTTCGGCATTTGGGGTCTCCTTCATTCACTTCCTCATTCTTTTCCTCTGTTAAAACCGAACCCTCCTATCCCCTTTTGCGCTTCTTTTTCATTTTCTTCTTTTCAGCAGTTTCATCTAAAAGCTGAATCTTCCTAAGCCTTGCCGAAATTCTTCTTTCTTTTCACCATTCGGATCACCTTCTCATCTCCTATTTCTTTTTCATCTTCTCTTTTCTTCATCTATACTATCTCAAATCCGAAACCCCTAACTCCATTCTCATCATCATTCTCTATGCTATAGCCGAATATCCCTATCCAAGTTCTCTTCTCTGATTTCTCTCTAAAAACCGAATCTTCATGGCTTTCTCTTCTCTATCTTTTCTTTTGATCACTTCTAAAACCAAAAACTCCTAAGTTCCATTGGTAGTGTTTTCTGGCTCTCTCATCTTCTTCTCTGCTTTGCTGAATTTTCTCTTCTACTGTGCTAGTGCCGAATCCTCTTAGGTGATAACTGGATCTCCTGTGTTAAGGTTAGTGACGATTTTTGTTGTATCTTGATCTTCTCTTTCGGTTTTAGGGAAGCCAAAGCTGAATGGCTAATTGGCCTAATGTTTGGGGGCTTGGCCGAATGTAGGTGGAAGGGGGTGTCGCAATCCTTTGGAGATTTTCGGGATTCGCTTGGCTTGTGAATCAAGTCTGAAGCTTCGGCTTTTGCCGATCTAGGTAATGAGATCTTTTCTGCTAACGTGTAAATCTATTCATATCCTACCCTATGTGTTAACTCGGTCTTCTGACCAAGATCTATTCCATGGACTCGAATGCCAGCAATTCTAAGGAGGGGGTTGAACCCGTAAACCCAGCCCCTAAGTTTAAGAAGCGAGCAGTGTCAGTGGTGCAAGATTGGCCACCGGGTTGTGGGCCGACTTCCGAGCAGAATAGTAGGCAGATAGCGGTAGTGCCTGTCAGCGATAGCGTCGACATAGAAAGTATTGTGTTACGTGTTATCAGGTGTGTAACTCCTCACACCATCTATAATGTTGTGTTAATATTAATATGTTCTGTAAAATGCCGAAAACTCAGTATGGCTATTGAGAGACCCATGGTGGGTGTATGCGAAACATCAGGTTAGTGACTTCTGTTCTGATAAAGTAAGTGGTTATGGTGAAATAATTCGATCTATGTTACTAGTATTCTGTACACGCTTGTTGAAATCTGTTGCATCCATACATCTGTATTTTATGTTTACATGGGGATTGGGAATATGTTATGAGAGGGGAAGTGTTCTGGTGGCTCTGCCACAATCCATTGTAGTGGCTCTGCCACGATCTATTGTAGTGGCTCTGCCACGATCTGTTCTAGTGACTATGTCATGATTCTGACGATAAGCAGCTAACTGCAGCATGACTGCCATCAGTGGTGTGTAGCGGTGAGGGTTGATTGTAGAAATCCCCATTGGTGTGATTGGCAGGTACGGGTGGTGTGTAGCGGATGGAAAACTAGGTTGGGTTGGGTTCTGCATTAATTTCTGTATATGCATTATT
This sequence comes from Gossypium australe, assembly GCA_005393395.2. Lineage (NCBI taxonomy): Eukaryota > Viridiplantae > Streptophyta > Magnoliopsida > Malvales > Malvaceae > Gossypium > Gossypium australe. The sequence goes on from CM016615.1 coordinate 67,628,045, forward strand.
TGCTATTCTGTTCTGTAGGGCTAAGGCCCAAATCGATGGTGCGTGAGTGTTGCACACTGAGTCTTATGACTCACCCCATTGTTAACATCTCTTTCAGGTAGCACGTAGTGCAACAGACCGGGCTGGAGAGGAGCACGAGGTGGCCATGCAGAATTTAATTTCATTTCAGTAGAGAACTTTATTTATTTTAATAACTAGTTTGGTTTTTTTTTTCTATGCTGTAATAAGGCCACTGTTAATGGGATTTAAATTTCGGGATCGATAGTTTTAGACACTCGAGTTATACAATCAATCGAAATAACGATATGTTTTAAAAAGAAAACACAAAGGCACGAAGTTTTCCTACGACTAAATTATTAAGAAAAATTTTACCATTTCGACAAAACTTTCATTGAAACACCCCAAACTCGGCCCACAAGCCCCGACCGGATCTGGTATGCTTCTTGAGAAAAAACTCATTTTGTCGTTTTGGAAAACATGTGATTTTATGGTAAGAGAATAGATTTGAAGTACGATCTTGTTGAAAACCGGGTTGTGATTTAAGTTTGTTTCTTATTAAATCGTTAACTTTATGTTTTTAGAAAATTTATATATCAAAAGAAGAAGCGAATTTAAAACTTATTATTAAGTTGAAAACCATAGGTATTTAGGTGTCAAAACAATTTAAGGTGTTCGTCAAAAATGTATAATTATTTTGTTGAAGTTGAGCGTAGCAGAATAAAAATTTAAAACGTATAAATAAAACAGTTTATGGCGGCCTTATTACAAAAACATAACCCAAAATAAATTCCGAAATAATAAAAGAAAACATAGTAAGTTTAATTAAAAGAAAACCCATATACTGAGTTGAGCAATGGCCACCACGTAGTTCTCGCTGACCCGGTCCATCACGCTAAGTGTCACCTGAAAAAGATATCCCACGAGGGGTGAGTCAACAGACTCAATGTGCAACAGTACACTAAAAACCCAATCGATCATAGCAATAAAGCCCATTTAAATCACACTTAGCCATAAGCCCATAATATAGCAAATCAGATAATCACATGCACATATAAAATGAAATGCAATCCCGAGCCCACCTAGATATCCATCCGCTACACACCACCCGTACCTGTCAATCACACCGTGGGGATTACTAAATCGACCCTCCATCCGCTACACACCATCGAAGGCAGTCGCTGCAGTCAACTGCACATCGCCCTTATAAATTGTGGCATGGCCACCAGATAATTGTGACAAAGTCACCGGAATCATAATATGTGACCGAGGTCACCGGGTACATAATATGTGACAGAAGTCACCGAATACAGAATATGTGACATAGTCACCGAATAATGTGGTAAAAACCACCGGAACACTTCCCCTTTATCAATATCACCCATATGCCCATGCAATAAACATATTATTTCGATATCATGCCATATACCCCCAAAATCATAACGGAATCATACACATTTCATATCCATGCTTATAGCATTATTAACGAAGTATTAGGGGTTTAACGTACCTGAATATCATGTACCACTGAATGGTACCTGCAACCATTATCATACATATTTCTTATTAACACATGCTAACATTAATACTATCAATCTATCGGAAATTTAGTGTAGGGCTACACACCTGATAACAGTGAGAACTATACTTTCCCGCTCGTCGATACCTAAATATTTATCACGCTTGATTAGAACACTAATACTTATAAAACTATACAAATGATAAGTAATCTAAATCCTTACCCTCGGAATCTCGAACAACAACTATATGCGATTTCTCTCCGATTGATGGTTCATAACCCGATGAAGAACCACGAACAAACAATGGCTCGGGGGTACGTACGACTTCAAATAATCGATTTTCACCGGCAGAGGGTCCACAACCCGATGGAAAGTCTCGGATTCCCGACACAGCCCTTCGTTTGAAATTTGAGGGTATAGCAGAACCACCCCTCTTCCAAACACTATTTACCGCTCTTTTCGAACCTATTTTGTTTGCCCCAAAATCTTACGTTCACGGAAAAAAATAATGATCGAGCGATAGAGTCCCCTAAAACGAAATCGATTAATAGTCCATCTAAAATGATATAACAAGTAATATAGAAATCCTTACCTTAACACTTCGATTCAATTTTCTAACGAGTCACGAAGATTATGAATACCCAGAGTTCGGCCTTCTTTGACACTATAAAGATGAATAGGATTGTTTAAAGAAAGAATAAGCAGTACTATTTTCGATCAAAAGACCCTCTAAACAGTATGCATATTCGGCTAGAAAATAAAGAAATGAAAAGGGTTCTTACCACTTGGCTTGAAAGAATGATTATGAAGAGAAAATATGTGAGAAGATGGTTCGGCTAAGAAAACAATTTTGATGGAAATGATGCTAGCAACATTCGGCCATGGAGAAAAGTAGAAAAGAGAAAATGTGTTTCGATTTTTGATAAATCATGAAAAGAAGAAGAGAGAAGGTTGAGACTTGATGCGATTTGGCTTGGTGACAATAGGGAGATTCGGCTTCAACAAGAGAATGAAGAGAAAGGGTATGAGGCTTTAGGGGTTACGGCAATGGTGAAATAAGGAGAGGGAGATTTCGGCCTTGACAAGGTAAATGAGAAGAGAAGAGAAGAAAAGAAAGGGATGAAAAATGGCCTTAGTGCTATGGTGATTTCGGCACTAGAGAGGAAGAGCTTGAGGGATTAGGCAAAAATTGAGGCCAAATGGTCAAAAACAATGACCAAAAGAAGAAAACAAGAATGCTCACAATGCACCAATTGCATTCGGTTTAGGGAGAGAAAATGAGAAGAAAGTTTTGTGAAAAGAAACCCCAAAAATGACCAAACATACTACCATCCTTACCTATGCTACCAAAATATTTGGCCATCCTCTCTTAGACCACAAAACCGTCCATGTTCATGGACAAATTGACCATTCAAAGCTTCCAAAACAAAGCCCTTGATTCATGCCTTATGTCCCCCTAACTTACCAAAACCTTTTGATTCCTTACCTTAAGTTAATCACTTGCCTTTTTCCCTTAGTCTACTATCCATAAATGAAAAAGTCCATCCTTACCTTAATTAAAGTTTGACTGACACATGTCATACAAGTGCATAAAAAAAATAAAAGTCATCTAATTGCTAGCCAAGGGATTCGAACCTCTTTCCTCATGCAACTACTCATGCGCCAACACCACCTTGCCAATTACTTATCTTATGCTAATTTTAGACACTTAAATTAACTTAAGTATCAGGGTCACTTAAAATACTCACTACTAAAAATTATTCTAGATCCGAATAATTCCAAGCCTTCACAAGACTATATTAGGCACACAATAAAATCATACCTGAGCTAACACAAGCAACAAGATGATACTCAAATTTTTAGGATGTTACAGTTCTACCCCCCTTAAAGAAAATTTCGTCCTCGAAATTTACCTGATTAAAAGAGGTCAGGGTATTGTTGCCGAATTGCATCCTCAGGCTCCCACGAAGCCTCTTCCTATCCATGGTTACGCCATAACACTTTGACAAGAGGAACTGATTTCCTCTGTAACACCTTCGCATCCCGTTCCAAAATCTGAATCGGCTCTTCCTCGTAGGACAAATCTGGTCTTAGCTCCACTTCCTCAACTGGCACTACATGAGATGGATCCGATCGGTAACGACGTAGCATCGAAACATGGAACACATCATGCATTTGCTTCAACTCTGAAGGCAACTCTAACTAATATGCCACTGGTCCAACCCTTTTCAAAACCCGATAAGGTCCTATAAACCTGGGACTTAACTTTCCCTTGCGACCAAATCTCATCACCTTCTTCCATGGCGACACTTTAAGAAATACTTGATCTCCCACAACAAACTCTATTTCCTTCCGCTTAAGATCTGCGTACGACTTTTGCCTGTCAGATGCCTCCTTTAACCGAGCCCGAATTACCTTAACCTTTTCTTCGGATTCCGCCACAATCTCTGGACCCAAAACTTGACGTTCCCCCAATTCTGTCCAACACGTAGGAGTGCGACACTTTTGTCCATATAGCGCTTCATACGGTGCCATCCGAATACTAGCTTGATAACTGTTGTTGTACGCAAATTCCGCTAAAGGTAAGAACTCCTCCCAGCTTCCTCTGAAATCTATCACACATCCCTTAACATATCCTCTAACACTTGGATTACTCGCTCAGACTGGCCGTCTGACTGTGGATGAAATGCCATATTGAAGTCTAACCTGGTGCCCAAAGCCTGATGTAATACTTTCCAAAATCGAGACATAAACCTCGGATCCCTATCCGAAATAATCGACACCGGCACTCCATGCAACCTCACAATCTCTGCCACATACAACTTGGCCAACTTCTGTAAAGAGTAATCAACCCGCACTGGTATGAAATTTGCAGACTTCGTCAATCGATCCACTATCACTCATACCGAGTCTTTCTTAGTAGGCGTAAGAGGAAGCCCACTAACAAAATCCATGGTGATTCGCTCCCACTTCCACTGCGGAATCTTTATCGGCTGAAGCAACCCTGACAGAACTTGGTGTTCAGCCTTAACTTGCTGACACGTTAAACATTTCCCTACAAATTCTGTAACTTCCCGCTTAAGACCAGGCCACCAAAACTGATCCCGTAGATCTCTGTATAACTTACTTCCTCCAGGATGCATAGCATAAGGGCTACTATGCGATTCCTGAAGAATCCTTCGCCTCAGCTCCTCATCCTTTGGCATACAGACCTTACCCTTGAAACACAACACTCCATCGCTATTAACACCATAATCTTCCAATTCCCCATTCTGCACTTGCTGTAGTCTAGCACTTAAATCATCATCTACCAATTGCCTCTCTTTCACCTGACTCAACCATGTCGGCTTTACCTGCAACTCTGCTAACAAACTTCCGTTGTCATAAAGGCTAAGATGTGCAAACATCGCCCTCAGATCCGACACTACTTTCTGACTTAGGGCGTCTGCCACCACATTCGCCTTGCCCGGGTGATACTCTATAGAACAATCATAGTCTTTCAACAACTCCACCCACCTTCGCTGTCTCAGATTCAGCTCCTTCTGAGTCAGCAGATACTTCAGACTCTTGTGGTCCGTATAGATTACTGACTTTTCTCCATACAGATAATGCCTCCATACCTTAAGAGCAAAGACTACCGCTGCCAACTCTAAGTCATGCGTCGGATAGTTAACCTCGTGTGGCCTTAATTGCCAAGACGCATAAGCGACTACTTTCCCGTCTTGCATCAGAACACATCCTAATCCTGTGTGTAAAGCATCACAATACACCAAAAAAATCCTTCCCTGCCTCAGGCTGAATCAAAACCGGAGCTTCAGTCAAAACCTTCTTAAGCTTCTCAAAGCTCTCTTGCTGCTTATCTGCCCATACGAAAGGTACCTCCTTTCTCAACAACTTTGTTAAAGGTGCAGCTATTAATGAAAACCCCTCCACAAACCTTCTGTAGTAGCCTGCTAATCCCAAGAAACTGCGAACCTTAGCTTCAGACTTAGGTGGTTTCCAATCCAACACTGCCTCAATCTTCCGAGGATCCACCCTTATCCCTTCCGTAGACACCACATGCCCTAAGAACGCAACTTCCTTCAGCCAAAATTCACACTTGTTGAATTTGGCATAGAGCTTCTTCTCCCTTAACACTTGCAACACTATCCGAAGATGCTCCTCATGCTCTACCTCGGACTTGGAATACACTAGAATGTCGTCTATAAACACAACGACAAACTGATCCAAGTAGGGTTGGAAAACCCGATTCATCAAATCCATGAACGCAGCAGGGGCGTTCGTCAATCCGAACGGCATTACTAAGAACTCATAATGCCCGTATCTTGTCCGAAAAGCTGTCTTATGGATATCCGCTTCATTCACCTTCAGCTGATGATATCCCGACCGTAGATCTATCTTTGAGAATACCGCTGCTCCCTTAAGCTGATCGAACAAGTCATCTATCCTTGGCAAAAGGTACTTGTTCTTGATGGTCAGCTTATTCAACTGCTGATAGTCTATGCACATACACATAGTCCCGTCCTTCTTCTTCACGAACAAGACCGGTGCTCCCCATGGAGACACACTAGGTCGGATAAACCCACGATCAAGTAACTCTTGGATTTGAGCCTTAAACTCAACCAACTCCTTCGGTGCCATTCTGTACGGAGCGATAGATACTGGCGCCGTACCAGGCAACAAGTCAATCCCAAATTCCACCTCACGATCCGGAGGCAATCCTGGAAGTTCTTTCGGAAAGACATCCCCAAATTCTCTTACAGTTCTGACCCCTTCAACAGTTGCCTCCTTAGCCTCCAAGGCACTGACCAACATAAGAAAAGCCAAACAACCCTTCCTAACCATCTTTTCTGCCTTAAGGGAAGATACTACATTTGACAAGTAATTCCGTCTCTCGCCCATCACCACAACTTCCTTATCGTCAAAGGTTCTCAATGACATGCGCTTAGCAGCACAGTCCACATTTGCACGGTACTTCACTAGCCAGTCCATGCCTAAGATTAGATCAAATTCCCCGAATGGCAACTCCATTAAGTTAGCCGGAAACTGCGTCCCTTGAACTTCTAAAGGCACTTCCTTAAAGAGCTTATCTACTACTACAGTCTGTCCTAAAGGACTAAGTACAGTCATCTTCCTAGGCACAGTTTCAGATTTCACAAGCAGAGTTCCAGATACTTCACTAGCGATGTATGAATGAGTTGACCCTATATCTATCAAAGCAATAAAGGGTAACCCTGAAATAAGGAACGTACCCGTTATGACATCAGGTGCATCGCTATCCTCCCTGCGACTAACCGCACATACCAGACCTGGCTGTCTAGCCTCAGAGTTACCACCACCTCTGTCCGGAGTTCCGCGACCTCTACCAGAACCATTACCTCTGCCATTCGAACCACGACCCCTTAACAGCTGCTGTCCACCTCTGCCAGCCTTATTAAAACCCTGACCTGCTGGACGGTTCCTATCCGTATCCATCTGACAATCCTTAATCATATGGTCCTTGGACCCGCACTTAAAACATCCCCATGTCTTTTTCCAACATTCACCCGAGTGCATCTTTCCACACTGAGCACAAGTACGGTACTATCCTTCCGTAGCAACCTGCGGACCTCGCGGCCCATCAACTCTAGGTCTCTTTTGAAAATTCCTGGATGACCCTGAAGACCCATAGCTCCTCTTATTCTTATTCTGACCTCTGTTCCGGTTCTGTCTCTCGGTCCACTTAACTTCTTCAGCTATCCGCGCCCTATCCACTAAGACTGCAAAGTCCCTCTCTCGATGCGGAACAATCAACACTCGCAGCTCATCTCGCAACCCATCCTCAAATCTAACACACCGCTCATAATCAGTAGCTACAATCCCTCTAGCATACCGACTTAATCGTAGAAACTCCGCTTCATACGCAGCTACCGACTTATTTCCTTGTACTAAATTCAAAAACGCCTTTCTCTGAGAGTCGATGTAGCTAGCTCTAACGTATTTCCCTTCAAACTTAACCTTAAAATACCCCCAATCCACTCGATCCGCAGGGATAATCTCCTTGACAGTGAGCCACCACTGATAGGCCTCATCTCGAAGCAGCGAAATAGCACCTTTCAGCTTTTCCTCAGCAGTGCAGCTCAAATCGTCCGTGATCCTCTCGACTGCCTCTAACCAATACTCCGCTACATTCGGAGCTACCCCAGATACTCCCCTAAAACTCTCAGCTCCATTGGATCTAAGTCTCTCAGCTACTGACTTTCGAGCTCCATTACCTATACTAGCTCCCGCTACTCTCTCTAGAACTCGCAGCATAGTCTGCGATACTGCGTCATCTCCTCCAGTTTGCTCTTGAAATTCCGCCCCAACAGCCGGTGGCGGAGCTTCATTTTCGGAACCCTGACCAGACCTAACTGGTTCCGACACAGCCATTCTGCCTCTACCTTGTCCACGACGACCACGTCCCCTAGAACTCATGTCTACTTTGCGTCTTATCTGTTTTTATGAAAATTTTATGCATTAGAGTCTTTTCACTTTCTTGTTTAAAGAAAATTTTATGCAACAGAGTTTTAATCAGTGGTTTTTCCGTAGAAGTACACATATACCTAGGGTCCATGTCTTTAAAGTATAGTTTCCTTAGGCTTATCAACTAAAGTATCATACATTAACATACTCACATCAATTTATCAACAAAAGAACTTACCTGGCGGACCTGGGCCGAGAACTAGGGTGCCATGCTTCCATAAAAACCAGTTTAACCAAAACTTTTCACAAAAACTCATTTGGGCTTAATTTTGAAAACGTTGTGGACTTCAAAACCCAAGGCCGAGTGTTTAAAACTGGGCTCTGATACCAAGTTGAAACACCCCAAACCTGACCCACAAGCCCCGACCGAATCTAGTATGCTTCTTGAGAAAAAACTCGTTTTGTCGTTTTGGAAAACATGTGATTTTGTGGTAAGAGAATAGATTTGAAGTACGATCTTGTTGAAAACCGGGTTGTGATTTAAGTTTGTTTCTTATTAAATTGTTAACTTTATGTTTTTAGAAAATTTATATATCAAAAGAAGAACCGAATTTAAAACTTATTATTAAGTTGAAAACCATAGGTATTTAGGTGTCAAAACAGTTTAAGGTGTTCGTTAAAAATATATAATTATTTAGTTGAAGTTGAGCGTAGCAGAATAAAAATTTAAAACGTATAAATAAAACAGTTTATGGCGGCCTTATTACAAAAACATAACCCAAAATAAATCCCGAAATAATAAAAGAAAACATAGTAAGTTTAATTAAAAGAAAATCCATATACTGAGTTGAGCAATGGCCACCACGTAGTTCTCGCTGACCCGGTCCATCACGCTAAGTGTCACCTGAAAAAGATATCCCACGAGGGGTGAGTCAACAGACTCAATGTGCAACAGTACACTAAAAACCCAATCGATCATAGCAATAAAGCCCATTTAAATCACATTTAGCCATAAGCCCATAATATAGCAAATCAGATAATCACATGTACATATAAAATGAAATGCAATCCCGAGCCCACCTAGATATCCATCCGCTACACACCACCCGTACCTGCCAATCACACCGTGGGGATTACTAAATCGACCCTCCATCCGCTACACACCATCGAAGGCAGTCGCTGCAGTCAACTGCACATCGCCCTTACAAATTGTGGCATGGCCACCAGATAATTGTGACAAAGTCACCGGAATCATAATATGTGACCGAGGTCACCGGATACATAATATGTGACAGAAGTCACCGAATACAGAATATGTGACATAGTCACCGAATAATGTGGTAAAAACCACCGGAACACTTCCCCTTTATCAATATCACCCATATGCCCATGCAATAAACATATTATTTCGATATAATGCTATATACCCCCAAAATCATAACGGAATCATACACATTTCATATCCATGCTTATAGCATTATTAACGAAGTATTAGGGGTTTAACGTACCTGAATATCATGTACCACTGAATGGTACCTGCAACCATTATCATACATATTTCTTATTAACACATGCTAACATTAATACTATCAATCTATCGGAAATTTAGTGTAGGGCTACACACCTGATAACAGTGAGAACTATACTTTCCCGCTCGTCGATACCTAAATATTTATCACGCTTGATTAGAACACTAATACTTATAAAACTATACAAATGATAAGTAATCTAAATCCTTACCCTCGGAATCTCGAACAACAACTATATGCGATTTCTCTCCGATTGATGGTTCATAACCTGATGAAGAACCACGAACAAACAATGGCTCGGGGGTACGTACGACTTCAAATAATCGATTTTCGCCGGCAGAGGGTCCACAACCCGATGGAAAGTCTCGGATTCCCGACACAGCCCTTCGTTTGAAATTTGAGGGTATAGCAGAACCACCCCTCTTCCAAACACTATTTACCGCTCTTTTCGAACCTATTTTGTTTGCCCCAAAATCTTACGTTCATGGAAAAAAATAATGATCGAGCGATAGAGTCCCCTAAAACGAAATCGATTAATAGTCCATCTAAAACGATATAACAAGTAATATAGAAATCCTTACCTTAACACTTCGATTCAATTTTCTAACGAGTCACGAAGATTATGAATACCCCGAGTTCGGCCTTCTTTGACACTATAAAGATGAATAGGATTGTTTAAAGAAAGAATAAGCAGTACTATTTTCGATCAAAAGACCCTCTAAACAGTATGCATATTCGGCTAGAAAATAAAGAAATGAAAAGGGTTCTTACCACTTGGCTTAAAAGAATGATTATGAAGAGAAAATATGTGAGAAGATGGTTTGGCTAAGAAAACAATTTTGATGGAAATGATGCTAGCAACATTCGGCCATGGAGAAAAGTAGAAAAGAGAAAATGTGTTTCGGTTTTTGATAAATCGTGAAAAGAAGAAGAGAGAAGGTTGAGACTTGATGCGATTTGGCTTGGTGACAATAGGGAGATTCGGCTTCAACAAGAGAATGAAGAGAAAGAGTATGAGGCTTTAGGGGTTACGACAATGGTGAAATAATGAGAGGGAGATTTCGGCCTTGACAAGGTAAATGAGAAGAGAAGAGAAGAAAAGAAAGGGATGAAAAATGGCCTTAGTGCTATGGTGATTTCGGCACTAGAGAGGAAGAGCTTGAGGGATTAGGCAAAAATTGAGGCCAAATGGTCAAAAATAATGACCAAAAGAAGAAAACAAGAATGCTCACAATGCACCAATTGCATTCGGTTTAGGGAGAGAAAATGAGAAGAAAGTTTTGTGAAAAGAAACCCCAAAAATGACCAAACATACTACCATCCTTACCTATGCTACCAAAATATTCGGCCATCCCCCCTTAGACCACAAAACCGTCCATGTTCATGGACAAATTGACCATTCAAAGCTTCCAAAACAAAGCCCTTGATTCATGCCTTATGTCCCCCTAACTTACCAAAACCTTTTGATTCCTTACCTTAAGTTAATCACTTGCCTTTTTCCCTTAGTCTACTATCCATAAATGAAAAAGTCCATCCTTACCTTAATTAAAGTTTGACTGACACATGTCATACAAGTGCATAAAAAAAATAAAAGTCATCTAATTGCTAGCCAAGGGATTCGAACCTCTTTCCTCATGCAACTACTCATGCGCCAACACCACCTTGCCAATTGCTCATCTTATGCTAATTTTAAACACTTAAATTAACTTAAGTATCAGGGTCACTTGATCCACTTCACTAAAATACTCACTACTAAAAATTATTCTAGATCTGAATAATTCCAAGCCTTCAGAAGACTATATTAGGCACACAATAAAATCTTACCCGAGCTAACACAAGCAACAAGATGATACTCAAATTTTTAGGATGTTACATTCATGGTTTAAACGGATACCATGGGTTTTAAGTGGTCACTCGATTTTGAAATTTGGCAGACTAAACCCGGTTAAACATAAAATTACTAACTTTTCTAGCTGAACACTAAACTGGAGTCCAAACAGAGGTTTTTTTCCCTTAAGAACGCATTGTGTTTTATAGATCCTTCTCAGTGACATGCCAGATCCGGTCGTGGTGTTTGGGCTGGGTTTGGGGTGTTACAATTTGGTATCAGAGCCTGGTTCAAAAGCTCGGCTTTGGGTTTTGGGTTCAAAACATTTTCTAGGAATGGTTTTAAAACATAGTAGAATGAAATATATGTTTTTTTCAGCATGGCTCCTGCGTCTCCGGCCCAAGTCTGCCAGGTAAGTTTCTGATTAGTATAAATTGCATATGCCATGTGAATATATTGCCATGGATGTTAGAACCAAGGAACTATACTTTAGAAATGGGAACTTTTAGGTTGTGTGTGAATCGTGGAAACTACTCGTAATTATAGTTCATAAAATTTTTCTTTAATAAATAGTGAAAAGAATTGCTAATACATAAAATTTCTAAATCATATTAAGACGATATGTTAGAGATGAGTAGTAGAGGACGTGGACATAATGCGCGTGGACGTGGTAGAGGCAGAATGGCGGTGTCGGAACCAGTAGGGTCTGGTCATGGGTCAGGGAATGAAATGTCGCTGCCTCCAGCCGCGGAAGCAGAGTATCAAGATCAAACAGCTGGAGACGATGCGGTGTCTTAGGCAATGTTACAGGTTTTAGAGAGAGTTGCTGGGGCAGGCTTGGGTACTGGGGCTCGGAAATCTATGTCTGAACGACTTCGAGCCAATGGAGCGAAAATGTTCAGGGGTGTTTCTGGCGTAGCCCCTAATACAGCTGAGTATTGGTTAGAGACAAGTGAGTGCATAATGGACGATCTTGACTTCACGGTAGAAGAGAAGTTGAAAGGGGTGGTGTCTCTTCTTCGATACGAGGCTTATCAGTGGTGGCTTACGGTGAAGGAGGGTACTCCAGCAGACCGGATTGACTGGGACTTCTTTAAGGTGTCATTTCAAGGAAAGTACAACGGGGCCAGCTATGTGGATGCCCAGAGGAAGGCATTTTTGAATTTGGTTCAGGGGAGCAAGTCTGTGTCTGAATATGAGGCAGAGTTTCTACACTTGAGCTGTTACACTCGAGGTATTGTAGCGACTGACTATGAGTGTTGCGTACGGTTCGAAGATGGACTGCGGGATGAGTTAAGAGTGTTGATAGCACCGCAGCGGGAAAGAGACTTTACCGTTCTGGTTGAGAAAGTTAAAATAGCCGAGGAGGTAAAGCGGACCGAGAAGCAGAATCAAGATAAGGATCGGAGTAAGAATAAGAGAAGTTTTGGGCCGTCGGGATCATCTGGGGGTTTTCAGAAAAGGCCTAGGTTTGATGGGCCAACTCGTGTTCAGACATCTGCTACAGGGAGTCAGTATCAATCATGTTCTTTGTGTGGGAAGGTACATTTCGGGGAGTTCAGAAAGAGGACCGGTGGATGTTTCAGGTGCGGATCTATGGACCATATGGTGAAAGACTGTCCACAGGTGGAACAGGCACAGCCAGCTGGACGAGGTTCTGATCAGTTTAGGAGGGGTGGTCAGCCATTACCGAGGGGTCGTGGCCTAGTCAGAGAAGGAAATGGGTTCGGTCGGGGTCGTGGAACACCAGGCAGAGGTGCTGGGAATACAGATGCAAGACAGCCTGGGTTGGTCTATGCAGTTGGCGTTGAGAGGAGGGCGACGCACAGGACGTCATAACCAGTACGTTTCTAATTTATGGTTTTCCTTATACTGCCTTGATTGATATTGGTTCGATGCACTCTTATGTTGCTAGTGCTATAGCGGGAACTTTGAACTTAGACTATGAGGCTTCTTCTAGGGAGATGACTGTAGTTAGCCCTCTAAGACAAACTGTAGTGGTGAGCAAACTGTATAAAGATGTACCTCTGGAAGTTCAAGGGGTAGTTTTTCGGGCTGGTCTGATGGAACTGCCGATTGGGGAGTTCGATTTGATCTTAGGAATGGATTGGTTAGTGAAGTATCAAGCAAATCTGGACTGTGCAGCTAAGCGTATGGTGTTAAGAACCGTAGAGGATGTTGAGGTGGTGGTGATAGGCGAGAGAAGAAATTACCTATCAATGTGGTATCCGTTTTAAAAGCCGAGAGAATGGTGAGAAAGGGATGTAAGGCATTCATGGTTCATGTTTGTGCTTTGGAGGCCAAGGAATCAGTTGTGGGGGATGTTCGAACGCTGAAGGAATTTTCCGATGTGTTTCTAGAAGAGCTTCCAGGATTGCCTCCAGATCGCGAGGTGGAGTTTGGTATTGATCTTCTACCGGGAACAGCGCCAGTGTCTATTGCCCCATATAGAATGGCACCGAAGGAGTTAGTGGAGCTAAAAGCGCAGATTCAGGAGTTGTTGGACCGGGGTTTTATCAGGCCGAGTGTATCGCCTTGGGGAGCACCCGTACTTTTTGTTAAGAAGAAGGACGGATCAATGCGAATGTGTATTGATTACCGTCAACTGAATAAGCTGACGATCAAGAATAAGTACCCGTTACCGAGGATAGACGATCTGTTCGACCAACTTAAAGGAGCATCGGTCTTCTCCAAGATAGATTTGAGGTTGGGGTATCACCAACTTAAGGTCAAGGAGGCGGATATTCATAAGACGACGTTTCGTACTCGCTATGGTCACTACAAATTCTTGGTGATGCCGTTTGGATTGACCAATGTGCCAGCAGCATTTATGGATATGATGAATCGGGTTTTTTAACCATATCTGGATCGGTTCGTCGTGGTGTTTATAGACGATATTCTGGTGTACTCGAAGTTCGAGGAGGAGCATGATTCACATCTTCGAGTGGTTTTGCAAATTCTGAGGGAGAAGCAGTTGTTCGCAAAGTTTAGTAAGTGCGAGTTCTGGCTAAGGGAGGTTACCTTTTTGGGTCATGTGGTGTCAGCTGAGGGGATCAGGGTGGACCCTCGGAAGATTGAAGTTGTATTGAACTGGAAACCACCTAAGTCTGTGGCGGAGATTCGGAGTTTTCTTGGTCTAGCTGGGTATTACAGAAGGTTTGTAGAAGGGTTCTCTCTGATTGCAGCACCATTGACAAAGTTGTTAAGGAAAGGGGTTCCGTTTGTGTGGTCTGACAAACAACAAGAAATTTTTGAGAAGATAAAGAGGATTTTGACGGAAGCTTCAGTGTTGATTCAGCCTGAGGTAGGGAAGGAGTTTACTGTCTATTGTGATGCGTCGCATACAGGGTTAGGATGTGTGCTGATGCAAGAGGGGAAGGTAGTTGCGTATGCTTCTCGACAGTTGAGGCCTCACGAAGTGAATTATCTGACGCATGACTTGGAGCTAGCTGCAGTGGTTTTCGCCTTGAAAATCTGGAGACATTACTTGTATGGGGAGAAGTCTATTGTTTACACGGATCACAAGATCTTGAAATACCTCCTTACCCAGAAGGAGTTAAATCTAAGGCAGCGGAGGTGGATCGAGTTGTTGAAGGATTACGACTGCTTGATTGAATACCATCCGGGTAAGGCTAACGTGGTGGCAGATGCGTTGAGCCGTAAGGTAATATCAGACTTAAGAGAAATGTTTGCCCACCTTAGTTTGTATGATGACGGAAGTTTATTAGCGGAACTGCAAGTGAAGCCGACATGGGTGAATCAGGTTTAAGAGAAACAGTTGTTAGATGATGTCTGGAGTGCTCGACTTCTACAAGTACAAGATGGTGGCATAGAGGGTTACAGCCTGAACAGTGATGGAGCTTTATGTTTCCGTGGAAAGGTCTGCATGCCAAAAGATGTGGATTTGAGGCAGAAGATTCTTCAGGAAGCACATAGTAGTCCATACGCTATGCATCCTAGAGGTAATAAAATGTACCAAAATTTGTGAGAGCAGTTTTGGTGGCCGGGTTTGAAGCGAGCGGTAACTGAATTTGTGCGTAAGTGTTTGACGTGTCAACAGGTAAAGGCATAACATCAGTTGCCTTCAGGATCGTTGCAATTGGTGAAGATTCCGCAGTGGAAGTGGGAAAGGATCACGATGGATTTTGTTAGTGGGCTACCTCTTACGCCTACTAAGAAGGATTCGGTTTGGGTAATAGTCGACCGGTTGATGAAGTCTGCTCATTTTATACCGGTTCGGGTCGATTATTCTCTTCAAAGGTTGGCTAAGTTGTATATAGCCGAAATCATAAGATTGCATGGGGTACCAGTGTCTATCATCTCACACAGGGACCCTAGATTCACGTTAAGGTTTTAGAAGGCGTTACATCAAGCTTTAGGTACGAAGTTGGATTTCAGTACAACGTTTCATCCACAGTTCGATGGGCAGTCAGAGAGAGTAATTTAGATTTTAGAGGATATGTTGAGAGGCTGTGTTTTAGACTTCAGGGGTAGTTGGGAAGAATTTCTACCGTTGGCAGAATTCACGTATAACAATAGCTACCAGTCGAGTATTCAGATGGCACCGTATAAAGCGTTATATGATCAGAAGTGTCGCACACCGACGTGTTTGACAAAGTTGGGTGAGCGTCAGATGTTGGGTCCAGTGTTGGTTGCTGAAACGGAAGACAAGGTTAAGCTGATTCGAGCTCGATTGAAGGAAGCTTCGGACAGGCAGAAGTCCTATGCTGATCTAAAGCGGAAAGATATAGAATTTGCAGTGGGTGACAAGGTTTTCTTAATGGTGTCGCCGTGGAAGAAAGTGCTAAGATTTGGTCGGAAGGGCAAGTTGAGCCCAAGGTTTATCGGGCCTTATCGGGTGTTGAAGCGTGTGGGACCAGTAGCCTATCATGTAACATCTTGAATTTTTTGGCCTATGCGTTTAATGGGTGAACATGTGTAATGTGTTAATTTAACCATTAGGGGTCCAAACTGGGCTCAGGATGTGGTCAAGGCCTTGGTGAAATTTTTGTTTCTACACTATAGAGTTTTAAAAGGTGGTATCTGTGTTTAAATTATCAAAATGGGCTTGTGGCTCAGTGGTCAGTGGTGCCACTTAGGGAGCAAGGAGGTGACGCCACACAAGGGAGTAAGGGGCCCAAATTTAAGTTTCATGGAGCCCAATTCTTTTAATTTAAGCTAGCTAATTTTAAGCATTAGGGTTAGGTGGAGTGGACGGCAACAAGACTATTATTTAGGGGATTTTTAATGTTTAAAATATGTAGATATTATGCTGATAAAGGAGGGAGGAGTTGGAGCTAATTAAGTCTCTTTTAGATGAGTTAGTAGATTAAGATAAAGGAGAAAAGATAGGATTTATCTACAAGGTTAGGTAAGTGCCGAAATTTCTATAAATAGGGGGGATAGCTAATCAATTCTAGCATTTGAGCCCTACTCTTTCTTCTCTTCCCGTGCCGAAAATTTGAAGGCCATCTCACTTGTTTTCTTTTCTCATCTTTTCTCTTCCAAAAGCCGAAAATCACCATTGTTTTCTCACCTTTTCTTTCTTTTTCTTTGAAATTTCCTTTTAGCCGAATCTTCTGATCTCCATTGTTATTCTTCTCCCACTCACTAAAAGCCGAAACTCCTCATTCAATTCTTCTAAAAGTCGAAAAACACATCAGCCTTCTCTCGTTCATCTTTTCCAGGATTTTCTTAAAAGCCGAAATCCATAGATATCATCTCCTGTGATTGCCGAAATCCTTCTGTGGTGTCTACTTGTGCTGAATCTTGAAGAAAACTAAAGGTAAGTGCCGATTCGTGAGATTTCAATCTTTTTTCGGCTTTTAGAGATTTTAGCCGAATGGCTATATGGCTAACTAATCGGGTATTTTCTCTCATTTGCGGCATTCCGGGATTTGAAGGGGATTCAATCGCTTAGATCTCTAAGACAGAGTTCAGTAGCATTCGGGTCGTATTACTTTCGGGATTTCAAGGTAAGGAGATTTGTTAGTTTAAACATATAAATCGGGTAAAACACTAACCCTTGGCCGAATATAGGAGAGGCCGTATCTTCGCGTTATTTCGGCTTTTGAGCAAAATTGTAGACAAAGGGCAGTAGATCTGATTAGTGAGGATATCGACATAGAGAGTAGTCCTACGCATTAATCAGGTGTGTAACTTCTCACACCATTTAGATTGTCTACCAATATGTGTTATTAAATCTGCTTATACTCTATTAATTGCCGAAATCCCGGCATAACGGTTGAAAACCCGAGGAGGGTAAAAGCGAATCACCAGATTAGTGATCTCTGTCATTCGTAACTGAATGTTTCTGCTGATGATATGTTTTGTATGTATGCCGATTTCTGTGATTGCACGGGGTTGGGTGATTGATTAAAGGGGAAGTGTTCTGTTGTAGTGGCTTTTTGCCATGATCTGTTGTAGTGGCTATTTGCCATGATCTGTTGTAGTGGCTTTTTGCCATGATCTGTTGTAGTGGCTATTGCCATGATCTGACGATGAGCAGCTAACTGCAGCATGACTGCCATCGATGGTGTGTAGCGGTGTGGGTTGATTGTAGAAATCCCCAATGGTGTGACTGGCAGGTAAGGGTGGTGTGTAGCAGATGGAAACCTAGGATTGGGTTGGGCTTTGCATAATTTCTGTTAGTTCATGTTTTAATATCTGTTCTGTGGGGCTAAGGCCCAATCTGATGGTGCATGAGAGTTGCACACTGAGTCTCGTGACTCACCCTATTATTTAACATCTTTCAGGTAGCACCTAGTGCATCGGACCGGGCTGGAAAGGAGCGCAAGGTGGCCATGCAAGAGATTATTTTGATTCAGCAGAAGACTTTACTTAGTTATTTATTTTTAATATTTTTAATTAATGGGTTTTAAATTTCGTTGTAATAAGGCCATGGGCCATTAGTTTTATATTTCCGGTTTTTGGGCTCTACCTTCAGACACCTGAATTATTCGATAAATATTAAAACTAAGGCATGTACTAAATTTCGGTTTTTAATTCATAAAGGCATCTTATAAAATATATATCTTATATTAATTACCAAATTATTAAGTTTTCCGGTATAAATGCTTAAACTCGACAAATGACTTCCAAAAATGCGACATGTTTTACTAAAACTTATTAGTAACATGCCAGATCCGGTCGTGGTATTTGGGCCGGGTCTGGGGTGTTACAAATTGGTATCAGAGCCCGGTTCAAAACTCAGCTTTGGGGTTTTGGGCTCAAAACATTTTCTAAAAATGGGTTTTGGAAACATGCATGTTTATAAATAACACAGAATGGTTTTCTCAGCATGGCACCTGCGTCTCCGGCCCAAGTCCGCCAGGTAAGTATTCTGAACTCACTGTGTGATATATATGTATGTGGGCTTGATGGGCTTTATGGGACGTAGACTATTTAAATTACAACATGATGGACTCTAGGCTTAGCTTAAACAACTTCTTAAATCTCATAAGACTTAAGTCAACTAAACAAACCCATGAACAAGTCGTTGGGTTGGGGTGTGGCAACAGGCATGCGCATGTCTAGGATTGGATCCGGAAGAGCCTGGTACTTAAGCAGTCCTAGTGACTCACCTCCTCTTCGCTGGAATCCTACCTGGTGCGTAGTGACTGCTCACCCTAGCCACGAGGATTTGTTGACGGGCCAAAATCTATAATTAAAACCCGAAAAGGACCAGCCACCCTATTTCGCAACCAAAATACCCCCAAGTTTTGTAAAATTCCGAAATAGACTTGATTTGTGAAAATTTCCAGAATACCCCAGAATTGTAAAATTACCAAAATCTGTGAAATTACCGAAACACTCTGGTTGGCAAAATTTCCAAAATACCCGTGGTTTGTGAAAATTTCCAAAACAACCGTGATTTTATGAAATACCCATGTTTTGCAAATTTACTCGAAAACCCCTATATTTACAAGAGTAACCCGGTTTGCGAAATTAAATTTTCCAAAGTACTCCTGCTTTACAGAAAAAAAACAACAACAACATCAAAATATCTCTATTTCAGGAACAAAACCAAGATACCCTATTTTGAGGAAATTACCAAAATACCCTCGCTTTAGAAAAAAAAACTTGTTTTCCAAAATACCCTTGCTTTAAAAAAAAGAAAAAAAATGTACCAAAGTACTTCTAATTCAAAGAAAATCACCAAGATACTCTATTTTGTAAAATACCCTGTAGGGCAAAACTACGGAAAAACCCCTGGGTAGTGAAATGACGAAAATACCCTTATGTGATGAATGTGAGTTCATGGATGCTACTTGTATGTTGATGTGTGATGGTTGATGTATGTGGTTCCTAGAAATAGGAGATACAAACTTGAGACTGAAACTCGTAGATATAATTTAGAATTCGAAAGAACTACTCTTAAAACTACTTTCCATAAGATTGTTCGTGGTTAATCAGTGAAAGAAATTAATAATTCATAGAATTTCTAATTCAGATAATACGATGATCAACAATGAGTGCTAGAAGAGGAAGAAGAGGCCGCGGCCGAGGCCGTGGAAGTGTTAGGACTGATGTGCTGACTCAGCTAGTTAGGGAGGTACTGAAGGAGGTTAAAGAAATCGGTGAAACACTTCGGTTTGGGTGTGTGGAATGTAAGGAAAAAAAAGAGATCTTAGTTTTCTAGGGTTGCAGTCTCGTTCTGTGAAGCATGTTAAGGTACGTCCAAACTTTCGGGTTTGCGAATATTGCAGAAGGCGTCATCCGGGTGAATGTTAGAGGAAGTCAGGAACGTGTTTAAGATGCGGGTCTGAGGAGCATAAGGCTCGGGATTGTTCAATCACCATTAAGTTAATATATTTTGTGTGGATGCTATATTTTTGGGTATAGAAACTGTATGCGTGCAATGTTTATATATTATTAAATTAGAGTGCGCAGCGAAAGCATAGTGGTGAGACTTGGGTAGTATGATTATTAGTTAGTTGGAAATTTCGAGGACGAAATTTCTTTAAGGGGGTAGAACTGTAACATCCTGAATTTTTGGGCCTATGCGTTTAATGGGTGAACATGTGTAATGTGTTAATTTAACCGTTAGGGGTCCAAGTTGGGCTCAGGATGTAGTCAAGGCCTTGGTGAAATTTTTGTTTGGGCACTATAGAGTTTTAAAAGGTGGTATCTGTGTTTAAATTATCAAAATGGGCTTGTGGCTCAGTGGTCAGTGGCGCCACTTAGGGAGCAAGGAGGTGACGCCACACAAGGGAGTAAGTGGCCCAAATTTAAGTTTCATGGAGCCCAATCCTTTTAATTTAAGCTAGCTAATTTTAAGCATTAGGGTTAGGTGGAGTGGACGACAACAAGGCTATTATTTAGGGGATTTTTAATGTTTAAAATATGTGGATATTATGCTGATAAAGGAGGGAGGAGTTGGAGCTAATTAAGTCTCTTTTAGATGAGTTAGTAGATTAAGATAAAGGAGAAAGGATTTATCTGCAAGGTTAGGTAAGTGCCGAAATTTCTATAAATAGGGGGATAGCTAATCAATTCTGGCATTTGAACCCTACTCTTTCTTCTCTTCCTGTGCCGAAAATTTGAAGGCCATCTCACTTGTTTTCTTTTCTCATCTTTTCTCTTCCAAAAGCCAAAAATCACCATTGTTTTCTCACCTTTTCTTTCTTTTTCTTTGAAATTTCCTTTTAGCCGAATCTTCTGATCTCCATTGTTGTTCTTCTCCCATTCACTAAAAGCCGAAACTCCTCATTCAATTCTTCTAAAAGCCGAAAAACACATCAGCCTTCTCTCATTCATCTTTTCCAGGATTTTCTTAAAAGCCGAAATCCATAGATATCATCTCCTGTGATTGCCGAAATCCTTCTGTGGTGTCTGCTTGTGCTGAATCTTGAAGAAAACTAAAGGTAAGTGTCGATTCACGAGATTTCAATCTTTTTTCGGCTTTTAGAGATTTTAGCCGAATGGCTATATGGCTAACTAATCGGGTATTTTCTCTCATTTGCGACATTCCAGGATTTGAAGGGGATTCAATCGCTTAGATCTCTTAGACAGAGTTCAGTAGCATTCAAGTCGTATTGCTTTCGGGATTTAAAGGTAAGGAGATATGTTAGTTTAAACATATAAATCGGGTAAAACACTAACCCTTGGCCGAATATAGGAGAGGCCTTATCTTCGCGTTATTCTGGCTTTTGAGAAAAGTTGTAGACCAAGGGCAGTAGATCTGATTAGTGAGGATATCGACATAGAGAGTAGTCCTACGCATTAATCAGGTGTGTAACTTCCCACACCATTTAGATTGTCTGCCAATATGTGTTATTAAATCTGCTTATACTCTGTTAAATGCCGAAATCCCGGCATAACGGTTGAAAACCCGAGGAGGGTAAAAGCGAATCACCAGATTAGTGATCTCTGTCATTCGTAAGTGAATGTTTCTGCTGATGATATGTTTTGTATGTATGCCGATTTCTGTGATTGCACGGGGTTGGGTGATTGATGAAAGGGGAAGTGTTCTGTTTTAATTAATGGGTTTTAAATTTCGTTGTAATAAGGCCATGGGCCATTAGTTTTATATTTCCAGTTTTTGGGCTTTTCCTTCAGACACCTGAATTATTCAAAAAAAATTAAAACTAAGGCATGTACTAAATTTTGGTTTTTAATTCATAAAGGCATCTTATAAAATATATATCTTATATTAATTACCAAATTATTAAGTTTTCCGGTATAAATGCTTAAACTCGACAAATGACTTCCAAAAATGCGACATGTTTTACTAAAACTTCTTAGTGACATGCCAGATCCGGTCGTGGTGTTTGGGCCGGGTCTGGGGTGTTACAAATTGGTATCGGAGCCCGGTTCAAAACTCGGATTTGGGGTTTTGGGATCAAAACGTTTTCTAAAAATGGGTTTTGGAAACATGCATGTTTATAAATAACAAAGGATGGTTTTCTCGGCATGGCACCTGCGTCTCCGGCCCAAGTCCGCCAGGTAAGTATTCTAAACTCACTGTGTGATATATATATGTATGTGGGCTTGATGGGCTTTATGGGACGTAGACTATTTAAATTAGAACTTGATGGACTCTAGGCTTAGCTTAAACAACTTCTTAAATCTTATAAGACTTAAGTCAACTAAACAAACCCGTGAACAAGTCGTTGGGTTGGGGTGTGGCAACAGGCATGCGCATGTCTAGGATTGGATCCGGAAGAGCCTGGTACTTAAGCAGTCCTAGTGACTCACCTCCTCTTCGCTGGAATCCTACCTGGTGCGTAGTGACTGTTCACCCTAGCTTCGAGGATTTGTTGACGGGCCAAAATCTATAATTAAAACCCGAAAGGGACCAGCCACCCTATTTCGCAACCAAAATACCCCCAAGTTTTGTAAAATTCCGAAATAGACTTGATTTGTGAAAATTTCCAGAATACCCCAGAATTGTAAAATTACCAAAATCTGTGAAATTACCGAAACACTCTGGTTGGCAAAATTTCCAAAATACCCGTGGTTTGTGAAAATTTCCAAAACAACCGTGATTTTATGAAATACCCATGTTTTGCAAATTTACCCGAAAACCCCTATATTACAAGAGTAACCCGGTTTGCGAAATTAAATTTTCCAAAGTACTCCTGCTTTACAGAAAAAAAAACAACAACAACAACATCAAAATATCTCTATTTCGGGAACAAAACCAAGATACCCCATTTTGAGGAAATTACCAAAATACCCTCGCTTTAGAAAAAACCTTGTTTTCCAAAATACCCTTGCTTTTAAAAAAAAAGAAAAAAATGTACCAAAGTACTTCTAATTCAAAGAAAATCACTCTATTTTGGAAAATACCCTGTAGGGCAAAACTACGGAAAAACCCCTGGGTAGTGAAATGACGAAAATACCCTTATGTGATGAATGTGAGTTCATGGATGCTACTTGTATGTTGATGTATGATGGTTGATGTATGTGGTTCCTAGAAATAGGATATACAAACTTGAGACTGAAACTCATAGATATAATTTAGAATTCGAAAGAACTACTCTTAAAACTACTTTCCATAAGATTATTCGTGGTTAATCAGTGAAAGAAATTAATAATTCATAAAATTTCTAATTCAGATAATACGAGGATCAACAATGAGTGCTAGAAGAGGAAGAAAAGGCCGCAGCCGAGGCCGTGGGAGTGTTAGGACTGATGTGCTGACTCAGCTAGTTAGGGAGGTACTGAAGGAGGTTAAAGAAATCGGTGAAACACTTCGGTTTGGGTGCGTGGACTGTAAGGAAAAAAAAAGAGATCGTATTTTTCTAGGGTTGCAGTCTCGTTCTATGAATCATGTTAAGGTACGTCCAAACTTTCGGGTTTGCGAATATTGCAGAAGGCGTCATCCGGGTGAATGTTGGAGGAAGTCAGGAACGTGTTTAAGATGCGGGTCTGAGGAGCATAAGGCTCGGGATTGTTCAATCACCATTAAGTCGGGTATGTTTTGTGTGGATGCTATATTTTTGGGTATAGAAACTGTATGCGTGCAATGTTTATATATTATTAAATTAGAGTGCGCAGCAAAAGCATAGTGGTGAGACTTGGGTACTACGATTGATAGTTAGTTGGAAATTTCGAGGACGAAATTTCTTTAAGGGGGTAGAACTGTAACATCCTGAATTTTTGGGCCTATGCGTTTAATGGGTGAACATGAGTAATATGTTAATTTAACCGTTAGGGGTCCAAATTGGGCTCAGGATGTGGTCAAGGCCTTGGTGAAATTTTTGTTTGGGCACTATAGAGTTTTAAAAGGTGGTATCTATGTTTAAATTATCAAAATGGGCTTGTGGCTCAGTGGTCAGTGGCGCCACTTAGGGAGCAAGGGGGTGACGCCACACTTGGGAGTAAGGGGCCCAAATTTAAGTTTCATGGAGCCCAATTCTTTTAATTTAAGCTAGCTAATTTTAAGCATTAGGGTTAGGTGGAGTGGACGGCAACAAGGCTATTATTTAAGGGATTTTTCATGTTTAAAATATGTGGATATTATGCTGATAAAGGAGGGAGGAGTTGGAGCTAATTAAGTCTCTTTTAGATGAGTTAGTAAATTAAGATAAAGGAGAAAAGATAGGATTTATCTGCAAGGTTAGGTAAGTGCCGAAATTTCTATAAATAGGGGGGATAGCTAATCAATTCTGGCATTTGAACCCTACTCTTTCTTCTCTTCCTGTGCCGAAAATTTGAAGGCCATCTCACTTGTTTTCTTTTCTCATCTTTTCTCTTCCAAAAGCCGA
This sequence comes from Gossypium australe, assembly GCA_005393395.2. NCBI lineage: Eukaryota > Viridiplantae > Streptophyta > Magnoliopsida > Malvales > Malvaceae > Gossypium > Gossypium australe. The sequence continues at coordinate 67,652,577 of CM016615.1, forward strand.
AAATCACCATTGTTTTCTCACATTTTCTTTCTTTTTCTTTGAAATTTCCTTTTAGCCGAATTTTCTGATCTCTATTGTTATTCTTCTCCCATTCACTAAAAGCCGAAACTCCTCATTCAATTCTTCTAAAAGCCGAAAAACACATCAGCCTTCACTCATTCATCTTTTTCGAGATTTTCTTAAAAGCCGAAATCCCTAGATATCATCTCCTGTGATTGTCGAAATCCTTCTGTGGTGTTTGCTTGTGCTGAATCTTGAAGAAAACTAAAGGTAAGTGTCAATTCACGAGATTTCAATCTTTTTCCGGCTTTTAGAGATTTTAGCCGAATGGCTATATGGCTAACTAATCGGGTATTTTTTCTCATTTGCGGCATTCCGGGATTTGAAGGGGATTCAATCGCTTAGATCTCTAAGATAGAGTTCAGTAGCATTCGGGTCGTTTTGCTTTCGGGATGTCAAGGTAAGGAGATCTGTTAGTTTAAACATATAAATCGGGTAAAACACTAACCCTTGGCCGAATATAGGAGAGGCCTTATCTTCGCGTTATTCCGGCTTTTGAGCAAAGTTGTAGACAAAGGGCAGTAGATCTGATTAGTGAGGATATCGACATAGAGAGTAGTCCTACGCATTAATCAGGTATGTAACTTCTCACACCATTTAGATTGTCTGCCAATATGTGTTATTAAATCTGCTTAAAGTTAAATGCTGAAATCCTGGCATAACGGTTGAAAACCCGAGGAGGGTAAAAGCGAATCACCAGATTAGTGATCTCTGTCATTCGTAAGTGAATGTTTCTGCTAATGATATGTTTTGTATGTATGCCGATTTCTGTGATTGCACGGGGTTGGGTGATTGATGAAAGGGGAAGTGTTCTGTTGTCGTGGCTTTTTGCCATGATCTGTTGTAGTGGCTATTTGCCATGACCTGTTGTAGTGGCTTTTTGCCATGATTTGTTGTAGTGGCTATTGCCATGATCTGACGATGAGCAGCTAACTGCAGCATGACTGCCATCGATGGTGTGTAGCGCTGTGGGTTGATTGTAGAAATCCCCAATGGTGTGACTGGCAGGTAAGGGTGGTGTGTAGCGGATGGAAACCTAGGATTGGGTTGGGCTTTGCATAATTTCTGTTATTTCATGTTTTAATATCTGTTCTGTGGGGCTAAGGCGCAATCTGATGGTGCATGAGAGTTGCACACTGATTCTCGTGACTCACCCTATTATTTAACATCTTTCAGGTAGCACCTAGTGCATCGGACCGGGCTGAAGAGGAGCGCAAGGTGGCCATGCAAGAGATTATTTTGATTCAGTAGAAGACTTTACTTAGTTATTTATTTTTAACATTTTTAATTAATGGGTTTTAAATTTCGTTGTAATAAGGCCATGGGCCATTAGTTTTATATTTCCAGTTTTTGGGCTTTTCCTTCAGACACCTGAATTATTCGAAAAAAATTAAAACTAAGGCATGTACTAAATTTTGGTTTTTAATTCATAAAGGCATCTTACAAAATATATATCTTATATTAATTACCAAATTATTAAGTTTTCCGGTATAAATGCTTAAACTCGACAAATGACTTCCAAAAATGCGACATGTTTTACTAAAACTTCTTAGTGACATGCCAGATCCGGTCGTGGTGTTTGGGCTGAGTCTGGGGTGTTACATATCAGCTCGAGTTACCTTCAGAGTAAAGTCAGATCCACAACGTATTTCACGTTTCTATGCTTATACGCTATCGTTCGGATCCGTCCCATGTTGTGCCAGTAGAAGAAATTGAGGTAAGCCCAGACTTATCTTTTGAAGAGGAACCAGTGCAGATCTTGGATCGGGATGTCAAGGTATTGCGTGAGAAATCAGTTCCTTTGGTGAAGGTGTTGTGGCGAAATCATGGTTCGGAGGAAGCGACGTGGGAACCAGAAGATGTGATACGACAGCAATACTCTCAACTCTTTTGATCAGGTAATTTCGAGGCCGAAATTATTTTAAGGGGGGTAGAACTGTCACCTCCTGAGTTGGGGTCTTTGCATTTTATGTGTTTGTGTGTGAATGCTATGTTTATCATGTTAATTTAGGATACTTTAGGGTCTAAGTATGACTTAGGGAAAAGCCGGAGGCCTGGCTAAAATTTTCTTTTTGGGAACTTTCAGGTGGGAGCTGGTTAGAGTAGGACTTAAGGGATGTTGTTTTTATTTGGTTGACACAATTGAGGAGTTAACTAAGTGGCAAGGTGGCGCTACTTAGTGCTCAGGAAGGTGACGCCACAAGAGTAGGAGAGGGAGCAGGTTCAAGTCACAAGGAGCTCATTTTGGAGTTTTTTTGGCGTCAGGGAGAGCAGAGGCAGATTCGGCTGGGACACTTCAGGATAGGAGAGTGGACTGAGTCAAAAAGTTTGAATAAGTGGCTGAGAGGAAAAAGTGGAGTTTGAAGCATTCAAACGTATTTAAAACAATTCAAACAGGTGATCAGGAGGAATTTGAGGAGAAAAGTAAGGGATGACCATTGGAGCTCAGTGTTGGCCGAATTTCAAAGTCTTAGTAGGGGGAGAAATCGGTTTTGTTTTGGCTAGGGTGTGCCGAATTTCTTTTGTGGCAACATAGGTTTTCTATTCTCAAAGAGGGTATTTTCGGTTGTGGAATTGGTAGGTGCCGAAATTGTGTTTAGTAAGTGAGAGTTTTCCATTTTCGGCATTTGGGGTCTCCTTCATTCACTTCCTCATTCTTTTCCTCTGTTAAAACCGAACCCTCCTATCCCCTTTTGCGCTTCTTTTTCATTTTCTTCTTTTCAGCAGTTTCATCTAAAAGCCGAATCTACCTAAGCCTTGTCGAAATTCTTCTTTCTTTTCACCATTCGGATCACCTTCTCATCTCGTTCTATTTCTTTCTCATCTTCTCTTTTCTTCATCTATACTATCTCAAAGCCGAAACCCCTAACTCCATTCTCATCATCATTCTCTGTGCTATAGCTGAATATCCCCATCCAAAGTTCTCTTCTCTGATTTCTCTCTACAAACCGAATCTTCATGGCTTTCTCTTTTCCATCTTTTCTTTTGATCACTTCTAAAATCGAAAACTCTTAAGTTCCATTGGTAGTGTTTTTCGGCTCTCTTATCTTCTTCTCTGCTGTGCCGAATTTTCTCTTCTACTGTGCTAGTGCCGAATCCTCTTAGGTGATAACTGGATCTCCTGTGTTAAGGTTAGTGATGATTTCGATTGTATCTTGATCTTCTCTTTCGGTTTTAGGGAAGCCAAAGCCGAATGGCTAATTGGCCTAATGTTTGGGGGCTTGGCCGAATGTAGGTGGAAGGGGGTGTCGCAATCCTTTGGAGATTTTCGGGATTCGCTTGGCTTGTGAATCAAGTCTGAAGCTTCGGCTTTTGCCGATCTAGGTAAGGAGATCTTTTTTGCTAACGTGTAAATCTATTCATATTTTACCCTATGTGTTAACTCGGTCTTCTGACCAAGATCTGTTCCATGGACTCGAATGCCAGCAATTCTAAGGAGGGGGTTGGAGCCGTAAACCCAGCCCCTAAGTTTAAGAAGCGAGCAGTGTCAGCGGTGCGAGATTGGCCACCGGGTTGTGGGCCGGCTTCCGAGAAGAATAGTAGGTAGATAGCGGTAGTGCCTGTCAGCGATAGCGTCGACGTAGAAAGTATTGTGTTATGTGTTATCAGGTGTTTAACTCCTCACACCATCTATAATGCTGTGTTAATATTAATATGTTCTGTAAAATGCCGAAAACTCGGTATGGCTATTGAGATACCCATGGAGGGTGTATGCGAAACATCAGGTTAGTGACTTCTGTTTTGATAAAGTAAGTGGTTATGGTGAAATAATTTGATTTATGTTATGAGTATTCTGTACACGCTTGTTGAAATCTGTTGCATCCATACATCTGTATTTTATGTTTGCATGGGGATTGGGAATATGTTATGAGAGGGGAAACGTTCTGGTGGCTCTACCACAATCCATTGTAGTGGCTCTGCCACGATCTGTTGTAGTGGCTCTGCCACGATCTATTCTGGTGACTATGTCATGATTCTGATGATGAGCAGCTAACTGCAGCATGACTGCCATCGGTGGTGTGTAGCGGTGAGGGTTGATTGTAGATATCCCCATTGGTGTGATTGGCAGGTACGTGTGGTGTGTAGCGGATGGAAAACTAGGTTGGGTTGGGTTCTGCATTAATTTCTGTATATGCATTATTTGCTATTCTGTTTTGTAGGGCTAAGGCCCAAATCGATGGTACGTGAGTGTTGCACATGAGTCTTATGACTCACCCCGTTGTTAACATCTCTTTCAGGTAGCACGTAGTGCAATGGACCGGGCTGGAGAGGAGCACGAGGTGGCCATGCAGAATTTAATTTCATTTCAGTAGAGAACTTTATTTATTTTAATAACTGGTTTGGTTTTTTTTTCTATGCTGTAATAAGGCCACTGTTAATGGGATTTAAATTTCGGGATCGTAAGTTTTAGACACTCGATTCATACAATCAATCGAAATAATGATATGTTTTAAAAAGAAAACACAAAGGCACGAAGTTTTCCTACGACTAAATTATTAAGAAAAATTTTACCTTTTCGACAAAACTTTCATGGTTTAAACGGATAACATGGGTTTTAAGTGGTCACTCGATTTTGAAATTTGGCAGACTAAACCCTGTTAAACATAAAATTACTAAGTTTTCTAGCTAAACACTAAACTGGAGGTTTTTTTCCTTAAGAACGCACTGTGTTTTATAGATCCTTCTCAATGACATGCCAGATCCGGTCGTGGTGTTTGGGCCGGGTTTGGAGTGTTACAATAAAGAAGTTAGTACACTAAATTAATAAAAGTAAAAATAAAAATCGTATCTATAATTCATAATTTTCATATCTATCCTATTAAATGCAAAAAATTAAAATTAATTCAGTGGCGTTGCCTCCTCGGCAATGGTGCCAACAAATTGACCGCCTCCAAACGTATTAACGTCTAGAGTGTGAATACTGCAACCAAATAAAAGTGTTAGGCAATTTTGGCAAGTATATGGGTTAGGATGTAATATAGTTTTACAATGAATTATAAAAGTACTCTGAGGATTGTACCCAAGGGTAGCGAGACTAAACTAATCCTAATTTCTAAGCTAACGGGTCTAATTAGTAATTTAATTAAACTATATTACGATTTATCTAAAGGTGGTTAAAAAAATTAGAAACTACTAGAAGAACATAAAAACAAATAAGGAAAACAATTTGTTGATTTTATCATATCTAATCGGAAGAAGACTAACTCGCATTGGTGTTCATAACTAACTTCTATTTCGGGTTTATCCAATCAACTAGCCATTAACCTAGTAGGGCTTAACCTAATGTGTCAGCAAGAACTACTTATCTCTCAACCTCACAGTCCAGACCGGCTTGGGGTAAGGTTTTCACGGATAGGTAATACCAATTTTAGGTTCATTTCAAATTATATGACTGCCTAGGTCGTCAAGCTTAGGGTTTTAAGTTCTTTCTATCTGAACCAGTTGATCCGCTAAGAAACCCTACATAGAAGTTAATTAATCCCACGTCCGCTCGTTAATCTCTCGTTACCAAATTAGTTCCATATAGATTTAACAAACATATGAAACTTGATTGAAAAGATAACCATTAATAACAAATCAAGAAAAGAATTTAGAAAAGTCCTGATAAATATAATTATAACAGACGAGCGATAATCCAGCGAAGAGTTTGACTGATCCACAATCTGAATTCCACAAAGAACAAAATAAAGACTAAACTCTAATTAAAACTGAAAACAAAAACCTAAATTTTAGATGGAAATAAACTAAGCAGAAAATAAAAAATTAGACTAAGTAACAAAAATGGTCTTTAAACTGAGTAGAGTAATACTCTTTATAAGCCTAGGGTTCATAGTTAGTCCTTGACCTAATTCGGTTAACTATTTGGTGTTAAAGTTTGTTGTGTAAACTGGACCTGGCATGTGGAGCATTAACTCTAACATTAGGTTATTTTTGAATAAAATATATAGTCAAAATTTTTACGTTGGTTTTGGACTGCAACCCTTATTATTTGGACTATGGCTTGATAATTTTCTTATTTGGGGGGTTTTTCATGCATGCATGGGCTTTTGAAACTTAATAACCGGTAGATGTATGTTTCCTGATCTAAAATAAAATAAGATAGTAGGCGAAGTAGTGGATTTAATTCCACTACAATAGAATGAAACAGGTTTTTTGTAACATCCCAAAATAGGGCTTAGAAGTTTGAGCTTGGCGAGCAAGTACAAGCCAGTAGGCTTGGCGAGTTGGTGTTCGCCAGTAGGCCTGGCGAGCTAAGGCTCACCAGAAAGCTTGGTGAGCTGATGTACTCCAGAAGTCCTGGTGAATTAAGAAAGCTTGGTGAGCTGATGTACGCTAGAAGTCTTGGTGTATTAAGGATGCTAGTGGATTTAATGGACTATAATCACCAGTGGGATTGGCGAAGTAGTGACCGCCAGTGGGCCTGGCGAGTTGGGGATTCGCTAGTGAGCTTGGCGAGCTGTAATCACTTTTCTAGGCCAAGAAGTCAAAAGTAGGAGTAGGCAAAAGGTAATTATACTAAATTTAGGAAGTCAACTTATTTTTTTCTACGTAACACCATCCATGTACGTAACTATTTCCTACTTCTCCTGCGACTAGGGTATCCTAAGAACATCCCAACACTTAGTGCAATTAAATAAAACCCTTCCCATCGAAAATTCATATTCTTTTGAATGATAAAATTATCTCAAATTTCTTCATCGATTATCTTGTTGTCAAGTTGCTACCCAAAACTTAGCTCATAAAACTTATGGTAAGGCTCTATTTCCTTAGAACTCTTAAGAAGGTTCGCCGTAAAAGGAATTAGGTTCACTAAAATACTAGTATGTGTGAACTTAGGACGCTTGTGTTTATGTATGAGTTTTAATATGCTTTGTTTTATCAGTGACTTGTGTATAATTGTAAATTGCAAACCTGACAGAACTATCTACAAGTAAAGACAAGGGAAAAGTCAAACTTGTCCAAAGCTTTAAGCAAACTGGTGAGTGTTCAGGGTTTGTACAAGTATGTGTGAACCATAATGTAAACCAGGAGCTTAGGGTTTTATCCTAAGTTTCGAGAGTAAGTCTTTTCTAAACTTTGTTTTGTGATTATATATCTATTTTTATGAATAGTGCTCTGCGAGCTACTCATGATTTGTGAGGTCTATGTTAAGTATATGTTTTTTACACTAAAACCTTCTAAAACCGTTAGATATAATAGAATGCCATAAGATTGTGAGTACTCACCTTATATTTTATGTTTTGGGTAGAAGGTCCCGAGATAGGTTAAAGAGATAAGGAAATGTTAAGCTAAGCTCTATTCAATGAGACATGTTGGTGTGTTTGGAGAGTATTTATCTTTATGTTACACTTACGAGACATGTTAAGACTCATTGAGTCATTCTACGGCATTATAAGGATATCCGCTTATGCAACAGGAAAGAACATGTGAATAAGATTATGTTTTCTGAAATAATGTGTTTTACTATTTTTAAGTTATTTGATAGTAAATGTTTGCAAACCAGGTTCACGTAAGTATGGCGAACCTAGTTCGCAGTTCACTGACATTGCCAAAGCTTTTTAACTTATGTTTTGTACATGCTATGTGGTTATTCTTTCCTTTAAATTCATTGAGTTCGCAAGAGCTCACACTATCCTTTCTAAACACTACAGATAGTTAGATGACATGGTGAGTAAAAGCGAGGCGAGTGGTCCAGACAAAGCATAAACCACTCGAAAGGTGATACAAGCGAACTTTGGATTTAAAGGCAATGAAAGATTCTGCTTGGGCTTAGGGGTATCTTTCTGTTGACTTCCGATTGTCCTATGACTAAGTTGTTTTTATATTTTCTTATGTTTTCATTATGTTTTTAATTGCGAAACAGTAATACTTTATAAACAGATCTAAATTTTAAGCATATGAATATAGTCCAAGTTTGGTTGATGTTTTCTTAATTTAAAAAGTTTTCTCCTAAGTAATTCATCTCTATACACAGTGTTCGCCATAAGCAATAGCATGAAATATTAAAAATTGACAAACTTATATAGAGTCCGCCAAGGTTTGACAGGGTTGGCGAATTGTGCAAAGTGTGAACCCCAACAATTGACGAACTGGTTTCGCAAACACTTAATAAATTTTGATATGCAGAATAAGAGGAACCCTGTGAACTGAGTTCACAATATCTAAAATCATAGGGTTAGCTCGCGAATATTACCATCTTTAATAAGCCTTGCACTGTAAAGACTCAAAATGTGCGAGCTACACTAGGAGCGAATCCTGATGCTGAAATGTGTAAATTGTTTGTCTAAGTGTATGATGTAGGTACTTATATGTTATTCCGCTGCACATTAGTAACTTACGCATATTTTATGTTTTAACTTATGATGCGTTGGTGGTTAGGTTGGTTGTTAATGGAGAGTCATTTAGGTGGCTAATATGGCATTCCATAGCTCAGGTTAGACGACCGGACCAGGTATGGAGTGTTATATTTGCTGGTATCAGAGCTTACTAGGTTGGTTGGTTAATTTGTTTGGTTCACCAGATTTGCAAGTCATTTGAAGTAATAAGTATGATTGTTTCATTGTTGGGGTAGGATTGGGAAAAATATATTGCCTTGGTTCAGCTATTTCTTTTGCAGGATTATGCTTCGGATTACTCTCTGTTTCTCAACTATCTAGTGGTTGTACCCACAAATACACTTGGCGAGTTGTGCTTATAGATGTGATTTAGCGAGATGTGCTCATAGATGTGGTTTGGAGAACTATGTTCGTAGATGTGTTTAGGTGAAGTATGTCCGTAGCTGAGTACGAGGTTGAATTTGTGTGACTAAGCCAATACGCAACTAAGATGGTCTCTTTGGAAAATGATCGCTACAAAAGGTTTCATTTTGGGTTGCATCACGACATCCAAATCTATCTGGTAGCACATGACACGACGAACTTTGATGGCCTGGTCGATAAAGCGAAGGTTGTCGAGTAGATAAGGGTAGTGGCTCCGTGAACTATAGCGGGCTTTAGAAAACAACTATCTAGACAAAAATCCAACAGGGATCGCGAATCACATAACACTGGCAGAAATATCTGACGTAGCTCCCAGTCTGATCAATCGCGGAAACAGGGTAAAAACCCGAGCTGAAAAAAGAGGTTTGTATAAGTTGCCAAGTTGGCCACTCTGAGAACATTCCGAATGAAGGCATCTTAGTGAATGTCGTAAGGTGACAGGAGGATGTTTCAAGTGTGGGTCCAAAGAACACATGATAAGGGATTGCCGAGATCATCTAGAGAGATCGTAACCTCATATTCTAACCCCCACACCAGTGCGAGCAAGGGTTCACGGTCGAGAACAAGACAGAGGTCGTGATACAAGACAAGCCAGATATTGAACCCTAGCTTACACTGCCACCAATCAAGCTGAAACGACATGGCTTGCACAAGTGTATGTTGTTAGGAAATCACATGATCAAGGTACAACTGACGTCATCACAGGAACCTTCACTCTGTGAACCATTCCATTGTTTTCTTTAATTGGTTCTAGTTTGACACACTTGTACATTTTCAGCAAGATAGCTTGTGGGTTAGGTATTCTAGTAGGAAACATTGGTAAGGGTATAATTGTCACTAGTTCGTTTGGTGAGAGTGTTCTAGTCGATAGATTGTATCGTAGGTGTCCCTTAATATTCCAAGGACATGTCTTCTTTACTGATTTGATGGAGTTGCCTTTCTACGGGTTCGATGTAATTCTGGGAATGGATTAGCTAACTAAGCATAAAGCCAAGATAGATTTTGAATTGAAAAGAGTGACTTTGTGAACTAGTGAAGGGGTGGAAATTGTTGTGGTTAAGGAGCGAACCCAATTTCTATCCTGTAATGCCCTCACTTGGCTAAGTCTTGAGTCTTGGTGTTTAGGTCAAAGGAAATTTGGTTGGCGTGATCCTACTCACCCAATTGACGCTCTAGGGCGCTAGTAGGGTGGATAGGCAATAATGGAAAATTAAAGGAATGAATGTCCTCCGCAAAGTATGTGTACATGTAGAAGGAGAAATTGAAAAAAAGATGTCAAGGTTTCGTGAGTGGTAAGGGATGTCGCCAAGATTAAGGCATGCCTAGTTAGTTTTGTTAATGTATAGGTTATACACTAACAAGATAGTTAGAGATGAAAGATCGGTCAAATCGAAAATATGAAAAGATGGTGGATTCTTATACACGGTTCCTCACAACTGTAAGCCACCAATGAGGGAAGACTCGAAAGTTGAGTGACACGTATCAAGTCTCACAGTAAAAGAACGGATTTTACTAAGAAATCTTCTAAAGGAAATAAAGATATCTTTTTCCTTCTATTTAAAAGAGCACAATTGCTACATTATTATAGTTGTTGATCAGGATATTTTCCTGCTACGGTAAGACTAAAGATTAGAGTTCAAGTATAGGGTTGTTTTGTAACAGTCCAGTTTTGACCCTAGTTAGAACAGTGGTTTTGGGACCACAAATCTGAGTCTAAAAAATATTTTAATATTATTTTCTGTGTCTACTGTGTGTGATTAAGCATGTGCTAAAGTTCCGTGAGTTAATTTGCCTGTCTGTGTGCTTAATCTGAGAAAATGGCTAAATTGCATAAAAGGCAAAAGTGACAAGCTATTTGTTTAATTGCTAAATTGCCATGTTCTTTTAATGTGAAGGCCTTAAATTGAAATTTGGCCATTTGTTTATAGATTGGACGGTTATAGCCTTGAGTGACATGGTTTCTAATTAATTTAGTAAGGTTATTATAGTAAATCATATATTAAAATGTTTTGTAATAAAAAAAAGTTTGATAATGGGCATTTATTCATCCATCTTTGACCGAAAATATAAATGAAGAAGAAAAGAGAAAGCAAAGATAGGTTTTGACCCTTGTTTTCCTTGATTAAGGTATGATTTTGCTTCGGTTTTTGATAATTTCTACGTTTTCGTAATCGTTGCTTCGAGTACTACTAAACCCATGTTTTAATTTTGAGAATTGATGATGATTTTGAAATGTGTCTTTGACGAACATATGAGCTTTGAATTATTTGATGATGAAATGTGGAATATATGTGTTTGATTAGCATATTTTGTCTTTGGAGTTTTGTTAATTTTGAGTAATTTGGTTGTAATTGAGATAATGAATATTTGAGGGACTAAATTGTGAAATAAATGAAATGTATGGACTCATTTGAGCATGAGTAAAATTCGGCTAAGCATGGGTGACATGAAATTTGGTGTATTTTGTGATTTTGTGAAATAGGGACTAAAATGTCCAAATGTGAAAATGTGAGGGCTAAATTACAAATTGCCCTAAATTGTGTTTTTGGATTAAATTGAATGTTTTGGTGAATAAATTTGAATAGGTATAGACCAAGAACAGAAGAAAACAAACTTAGATCGTGGAAAGTCAAAAGTTATCGAATAACCGAATCTGATCGAATATCCGAATCTAAGGTAAGTTGATATACAAATAAATGTATTTGAATTGACTTATTTGTCAATATATGAAATTTGAATTGCTATGTATAATACTCGAAATGATGAATATATGGATTTCGAGAAAGTATCGAGAGATGGTTAATGTCCGAGAAGTCCTGTATGAACCTAGGAATAGATAGGATAGTATATGTCATGACATAGGTGTCCGATATGTGATATCATGTAAGACCACGTCTAGGACATTCGCATTGATATGAGATTTTGTGTAAGACCACGTCTGGGATGTTGGCATCGATATGAGATCTACGTGTAAGACCATGTCTGAGACATTGGCATCGTATTGATTCGTGTAAGACCCTGTCTGGGACAGTGGCATCGATATCTGGATACATGTAAGACCACGTCTGGGACGTTGGCATTGTACGACTATTTCGAGCACTCTAAGTATCCTATTTAGTTTTGAACAGTTCAACAGGCAAGTCCGAGAAATGAATGACTATGTGAACTGTACATCAGTTTCAGGTACGTTGATATGTATGCTTTGTATAAGCATGAAAGGTAAGTAAGTATGTGCAATGATGCAAAGGAAAATTTGAGAAATATGTATGTTTGAGATATGAGCAAATGAGATGTTTGTGATATGATTAATTGGTAAGCAACGGCAAACCAAGTGAGCTAAAGAGATATTTTGTGTTTTGAAACGAAGATATGTAAATGAATCTAAATTGCTATGTTTATGAATGATTTTGTGATAAGTTTATTTGTATATGGCTTACTAAGCTTTTGGAAAGCTTACTTTGTGTGTGTTTATTCTGTTTTATAGATCGTTAAAGCTACGAGAGGCTTGGGGACCGTCGAGGATCATCATCACACTACCTAAACTCATTTTGTACCTTTTGGAAATGTATATATTAAGTATGGCATATATAGGCTAGTTGTTTTGGAGTTGTGTTTGAGATGTGTGTACATAGCCATGTGATATGGCTAGTTATGTAGTTATGCATTGAATGAGACACTATGCTATATGATGTTGGTTTTGGTATGATTTTATGCCTATGAAATGGTCAAGGTTATGATAAGCATGTTGATACAATATGAGTATATATGTTGTTCAATGAAATGGTTATATGAATGGTAAAAGGTGGATGTATCATGCTTGGTTATACAAGTGTTTTTGTTGTGTAATTAGGATACAAGTTGGCATGAATAGAAATGAAATTGGATGGGATGATATGTTGTTCATTTGACATGTTTTTGGTTGCATAATGTGTATGGAATAATGCTTGTTTGAGCTTGTAGGGATGACCCAAGTGTGGGTGGCATTTTGGCCTTGAAAATGGCCTATATTTGCCCACATGGTTGAGCACACGGGCGTGTGGCTCAACCGTGTCCCTCTTGGTTGAAATTCAAAACAAGTCAGGATCGACCACGGGCTAGACACACGGGCATGTGACTGGCCGTGTGGTGAAATTAGTATTGACCACGGGTGAGGCACACGGGCGTGTCCATGGCCGTGTGGACAAGTCAGTATGTATGCCCTATTTTGACACGGCTTAGACACACGGGCATGTCTGAGGGCCATGGGAGGCACACGGCCGGCCCACACGGGCGTGTGACCTCTGTAACTTTGAAAAAGTTTTAAATTTATGAGAATTTCTGTATATGTTTGGCTTAGTCCCGACCCTATTCTAATGCACGTTTGAGATCTCGTGGACCTACTTAAGGGACATTTTGATGTGATTGACCTAGCTATGATATGAGATGTCTGTAAAAGTTTTCGATCTGTCCGGTAACACCTTTAACTCTATACCGGTGATGGTTATGGGTTAGGGGTGTTACATGTTTGTTCACTCAGGTTAAGTATTTTGGACTCACATGAGTTTCTCTTGCGAAAGTGATCTTGCTTGAGTTTAAATAGAGAGATGTATAAGTAAGGCCTTGCATAGAGTTTGTTTAGGTTTTAGATGAAAATAAGAGTCAAGTTTTGATAGGATTCCTATGTCTTACGAATAGTGACCTTCAAGGGCCTGCCTCTAGATGTACAAACTTGGAGCCCAAGCTGCTATTAAGGTTAAAAAGTGAGTCTCTAAGCTGACTCCTGCAAATGTATTATGCATGTTAGAGCCTTTTGTGAAAATAAGCTAAGAAATGCATGACGTAATGATTCTGTGAGAAATATATGTCTGATGAACTTGCATTAATGATTTGTATGAAATATGGATATGATCTCTTAGGATAATGTGTCTAAATGAGTAAAGTGTGTATATGTGTGTTTTGATGACATGAACAAGTCAGTTGTGAAAGAGTTTATCATGAGCAAGTCAGATGTGAATGAGTCTGTCAAGTATAAGTCTGCATGAAGAGTCTGTGTCTATCTACAAAGTTGTCTAAAGGGATCCATCGGGACTAAAAGAATGAATCTCTGAAAGGAAAAGTCCATGGCACTCTAAAGACCATATATGTAAAGGACGGTTGAGTGAGTACCAGCGATGAGGGGAAAACCTCACGATAGTGAGTTTAGGAAAATCCCTATCGTCAAAAACACTAATTTTCTTATAAGTGAGCCTTTGTGGATATCTCTGAAATGAAGCCTTTATGGCGATCACTATTAAATGGAAGCCTTTATGGTGATCTCTATTAAATGAAAGCATTTGTGGCGATCTTTGTTAAATGGAAGCCTTTGTAGGGATCTCTGAAAGGAATCCGTTGTGGCTATCTTAGCTAAATGAATACTTTTTGGAAAATTCTGTTAAAAGGACACCTTCGTGGCGAGACTTTGGAAGGAAAGCCTCTGTGACTATTTTTAGAAAGGAATGCCTTCATGGCGTAATATGAAGAATGGTTCTTATGACGACCATCTGAAGGTAGGACCTATGAGCAGACTCTAAATGAATGACGAACACAGGATTTGGAGAATGGACAAGTGCGAACTAGCTTTGAAAGAAAAGCTAGTATAGAAGATTATGGAAAAGTTTGTATAATCGATAAGACCAAAGTTATGAATGAGAAACAAATGATGAAATCCTTAAATAAGGAATCAGGTAAAAAAAGGGTTTTCTCACTAAGTTCTATTAAACTTACCCTTTTTCGTTTTATGTCTCAGGTAAAAGAAGCGCCAGGAGTAAAGATGCTGGGGCTAAAACAAAAGAGTGGCAAAGTGCGCACTTATGCATATAGAGTTGGGGATGGCACAGGCGTGCCGAAGAAATGTTTTTGTACCAGTCTTAATATTTTTTTATGAGCCTCAAGATGACTCAGTTGTGTTGGCCAAATAACCTAAGTTAGTAACATTACTTAAAGGCTAAATACATGGGACAATATAAGCAAATGTAATGCATAATTAATCTTGTAAGTTTTGTATACATTGTTCGCCCAGACGCAACTTTATTAGGTGGTATTACTAATAAGGTGTATTTCTTTAAAAAATTGTGTGTTTTAAACATGTATAAGTCTGGAATAGTAATGTAACACCCAAGATCCAGATATGGGGAATCAGGTCAGTTGAGGGTGTTACATGTCCAACATGGTCTCGATAGTTAGAGCAGAAAAGAAGATAGGGAAAGGTTGTGAAGCCTAACTCATTTATGTGATAGGTTTGCAAGACAAAACAGTAGGGGTTTGCCATATACACACTATAGAAGGTTTTCCTAATGTGTTTCTAGATGAGTTGCCTGTTTACCACCAGATCACAAAATGGAGTTTATCATTGAGTTATACCTAGGTAGTTCACTAGTTTCTATTACACTTTATCGCATGACTCCAAAAGAGCTTAAGGAATTAAAGATACAATTACATGAGTTGCTTGACAAAGGTTTCATTTGACCAGGTGTGTCACCATGGGGATCACTAGGTCTGTTTGTGAAAAAGAAGGATGGTAGCCTAAGGATCTGTATCGACTATAGACAATTGATAACCTGTTCAACCATTTACAAGGTGCCACAATGTTTTCAAGAATAGACTTACAATTAGAGTATTATCAACTTAAAGTGAAGGTGTCAAATTTTTGAAGACAACATTTAGAACAAGGTATGGGCGTTATGAATTTCTAGTCATGCCCTTTGGATTAACAACTGCACCTACTGCGTTCATGGACTTGATGAGTCAAGTGTTCCATGAGTACTTGGATCAGTGCATAGTGGTCTTTATAGATGATGTCCTGGAGTACTTACGAACTGAAAAAGAGCATGATGCTCACTTGCTAACTGTGTTACAGATTCTGCGAGAGAAGCAACTATTTGTAAAGCTCAGCAAGTGTGAGTTTTGGCTAAAGGAGATAACATTCTTGGGTCATGTGGTTTCGGCGTATGGAGTTCATGTAAACCCAAAAAATATTGAGGCAATTTTGGAGTGGAGATCGCCAAAGAGTGTTACTGAGGAGTGAAGCTTTTTGTGGTTAGCAGGATATTATCGCAAGTTCGTGGAAGGGTTCGCAACCATAGCAACATCCTTAACGAAGCTACGACAGAAGGATGTGGAGTTGACATAGACAGATGAAAAGTAAAAAAAGCTTCGAAAACTAAAGCCATACTCATTAAAGCACCTGTATTGGTTCAACCAAAATTTGGGAAGGACTTTGTAGTTTACAATGATGCCTCGCACATTGGACTTGGCTGCGTGCTAATGTAAGAAGAAAGGTGGTGACTTATGCCTCAAGACAACTGAAGCCTTATGAGAGAAACTACCCAACTCATGATTTGGAGTTAGCAGCAGTAGTGTTCGCACTAATATTTGGCAACACTAGTTATATGGCGAGCGATGTAGCATTTACACATATCATAAGAGCCTCAAGTACCTTCTTATACAGAAAGAACTAAACTAATGAAAAAGGTGGATAGAACTGTTGAAGGATTATGACTGCGTGATAGAATATTACCCTAGAAAGGCTGTAACACCCCAAACCCGGTCAACACACCACGACCGAATCTGGCATGTCACAGAGGAAAATGTTTTGAAGAAAATCGAGTTACCGATTAAATTTTAGTGAAAGACGCCTTGTTGCTCTATGTTTGTAGAAATCAGGTGCATGATTATTTAAAAACCGATAGTTTACTTTGAAATCCCGGGAATAAATCTTTAAAACTTAGTCGTCGATCCATAGGTTAAAAAACATCTACGTCCTTTTTAAGAAAACCTGAATGATTAATTTGGAAACTGTTTGCATTTAAGTGTAGAAATTTAAATTTTGAAACCATTTAAGTTGTCGAAAACATTTGAGTTGTCATTTATTATCAAGTGATTTGTATTACCCGATGGTAAAGTTTTGAAAACCTTTGCGTTTTGTAGTTTAGAAAACCTTGCGCTCATATTATTAAATTAACCAAGTAATTTACTTAACCATGTTCGAAGTCTAATCCAAAACATATGAATAATTCAAAACATAATTTAAAAGGCCTTATTACAAATCCAAATAAAAATGAAAACCGAATTTAAATAAAGTACCCAAACCAAAGTCCGTGTAAAACCGAATTTCTATTGCATGGCCACCTCGAGTCCATCTGGCTCCTCATCCGCGATCTACGAATCACCTGAAAAGATATGGGAGTAGGTGAGTCACCAAGACTCAGTGCATAATCCCTGTCCCGGTTAATGCAACATGCTTACACAAATCATAACCAAGCAATATATCATGCACCCAAACCTAGCCATCCGTAACTCCATTTCTACCCCATGTGGTACCAAACCACTGGTGGTGCCAAACCACTGGTGACCCAAAGTCACGATATCCAAATAAAAGTGTGATGCCAGATCACTGGTGACCCAAAGTCACGAATAATCCAATTGTGGGGCCAACCCACGTTGTGATACCAAATCACTGGCGACAATCCCAAAATATCAAATGTGGGGCCAACCCACTGTGGTGCTAAGCCACTGGGACGCCTCTGGTGTCCCAAAGACACAAAATAATCTGTGGTACCAAACCACTGGAGGTGCCAAACCTCTGGTGTCCCAAAGACACGGACATCAAATCCTTCCCCCTCCTCTCATATCACCCATAATAGTGCAGTTATTATGCAATTCATGCCATCATGCTTTATTATGAATCATAAAGCAAATATATCACATATCATGGTATTAAGCATCATATAACAAATCATATCGAAACGGACTTACCATAATCCTTGCTCATACCCATACGGTATCATATCGAGATCTCACAGTTTTTGGCTTTTAATCATGATTAGGTTATATATATATTACCAAGTTATAAAGTGTGTAAGTTACACACCTGTTACTAACGTAAGTTCTAGATCCCAAAGACCCGATCTACTGCACTAGATCTCCTTGCCCTATATTCGGCCAACACTTAGATCAATAACATAGGCCATTCGGCCAACAACAAACCTTAGTTTCAAAAGCCTTCGGCTTTTCAACCCCTTAAAGAATGATGAACCAACATAGATCCTTACCACTTGACTTACCAAAATCGATTGTCAGAGAATAGAGGCTTAAATCGACTGCTTCCAAAATCTCGAAGAATCTAAGAGAAATTGATTCCTATGAATGGTTAGAATCTTGCTAACAATTGCCCAAAATTCGGCTTTTGCTCACATGAAAATAGACAGAGAGAAGAGAAAAGGAATAAAGAAATTCGGCCAACACTACTTACCCTTCTCAAAACCGATTGAAGAAGAACCCAAAAGAGATTTACCCTTGTTGATATTCGGTCAAAACAAAACTAGAAGAAAGAGGGAGATTTTGGCAAAATGGTTGAGTGATGAAGGGAGTTTCGGCTATGGTTGATTAAAGACAACAAATAGAATTCGGCTAGAGTGGAAAAGAGGAAGAAAAAGAAAGTAAAATGAAAGAGAGGGAATTCGGCAAAGGAAGGTGGAGAGGATTTCGGCACAAGAGTTTGAGAGAAGAAAAGAAAAGATGAAAGGGAAGAGATGGGTACTTTCGGCTTTGAGCAAAAGAAAATGGAAAAGACAAGGAGAGAGATGGAAGAGTAGTAGGTTCGGCCAAACACTTTGAGAAGGAGAAAAGAAATGAAATAAAATAAAATTCAAGAACTTAAAGGGACATTCGGCTAGGTACCAAAAAAAAAACAAAAAGGAAAACGCACAAAATGCCCAACACTACCTTATGCACAATCGGCTTCTCCCCTCCATCAACATGATCGAAATGGTCACCAAAGACTTCCCTTGGCCGGCCAACATTCATTCCCATATCAAATCCCACCTTTTTCCTCCTTATTTCCTCCTAATCACATTCAAAATTAAGCCAACCCCCCTAGCCCCCTAAACCGTCTACATTCATGGTCAAATGGCCATAGAAAAAAAAATTTCCAAAACATCACCCCATACTTCAAGCCTTATGTCCCCTTATCTTACCAAAACTCCTTGATTCCATACCTTAAATAAGCACTTGCCTTTTTCCTAAGTCTACTATCCATAAATGAAAAATCCATCCTTACCATAATTAAAATTTTACCAACACATGCCATACAAAAGCAAAAATAAAAGTATCCTTAATGACATCCATGGGATTCGAACCTAAGCCCCCCACACACTGCTTGTGGCGTCACCTCTTAAGGCCCTAACTGGCGCCTCCTTGCCACTTTACCAAGCCCAATCTTGTGTTTAAATTCCCCACGAATTACACTTAACCCTTAGCTCCTTCGGCTCCCTCTAACTAAAGCTTAAAAAAACAAAAATTTTCCTATAGCTCGGGCCTACCCTTGGCTTATTCCTAAACCCTAGAACATCTCACTTAACAACACGACAATCCGAACTCATGCAAAATAATACAATCACAATTAACCCCTATTTCAGGATATTACAATTCCACCCCTTTAAAATAATTTCGGCCTCGAAATTACCTGGTCAAAAGAGTTGAGGATACTGCTGTCTCATCACATCCTCCAGTTCCCACGTAGCTTCTTCCACGCCATGATTTCGCCATAATACCTTCACTAATGGAACTGACTTCCTGCGCAACACTTTCACATCTCGATCCAGAATTTGCACTGGTTCCTCTTCCACCGTCAAATCTGGACTCACCTCTATTTCCTCCACTGCCACGACATGCGAAGGATCAGAACAATAACGTCTAAGCATGGAGACATGGAACACATCGTGAATCTGACTCAACTCTGCTGGCAACTCGAGCTGATAGGCTACTGGTCCCACTCGTCTCAACACCTTATACGGCCCAATAAACCTTGGACTTAACTTGCCTTTTCTCCCAAATCTTAACACTTTCTTCCATGGTGAGACCTTCAAGAATACCTTGTCACCCACAGCAAACTCTATATCTCTCCGCTTCAGATCGGCATAAGACTTTTGCCTGTCCGAAGCTTCCTTCAACCGAGCTTGAATCAGCTTCACCTTATCCTCAGTTTCTGCAACCAACTCTGGTCCTAACATCTGACGCTCACCCAACTCTGTCCAGCATGTAGGTGTGAAACACCTCCTACCATACAACGCCTCATATGGTGCCATCTTAATGCTTGCCTGATAACTGTTGTTGTATGCGAACTCAGCTAATGGCAAAAACTCTTCCTAGTTGCCTCTGAACTCCAAAACACAACCTCTCAACATATCCTCTAAAATCTGTATAACCCTTTCCGACTGCCCGTCAGACTGTGGATGAAATGCGGTACTGAAATCCAACCGCGTACCCAAAGCCTGATGTAACGCTCTCCAAAACCTCGGCATAAATCTAGGATCTCTGTCCGAGATGATTGACACTGGCACACTGTGCAACCTCACTATCTCCGCCACATACAACTTAGCTAACTTCTGAAGCGAGTAATCCACCCTTACCGGAATGAAATGAGCTGACTTTGTCAGACGATCCACAATCACCCAAACTGAGTCCTTCTTACTAGGTGTAAGGGGTAATCCACTAACAAAGTCTATAGTGATCCTTTCCCACTTCCACTGTGGAATCTTCACCGGCTGAAGTAATCCAGACGGTAACTGATGTTCAGCCTTGACCTGCTGACACGTCAGACATTTACCCACAAACTCAGTTACCTCTCGCTTTAGACCTGGCCACCAAAACTGTTCTCTTAAATCCCGATACATCTTGCTACCTCCATGATGCATAGTGTATGGGCTGCTATGTGCGTCCTGAAGAATTCTCTGCCTCAACTCGACATCCTTCGGCATACAGGCTCTCCCTTGAAAACACAATACTCCGTCCCTGGACAAACTATAATCCTCTAAACCACCATTCTGAACCTGAAATCTCCGACCATTCAAACCCTCATCCTCTAACTGTTTCTCTCTAATCTGCTCAACCCAAGTCGGCTTAACCTGCAATTCCGCCAAAAGACTCCCATCGTCATACAAGCTAAGGCGAGCAAACATCGATCTTAAGTCTGATACAACCTTACGGCTCAACGCGTCTGCCACCATGTTAGCCTTGCCCGGATGATACTCAATCGAACAGTCGTAGTCCTTCAACAACTCAATCCATCTGTGCTGCCTTAAGTTCAAATCCTTCTGAGTCAAAAGATACTTTAGACTCTTATGATCCGTGTAGACTATCGACTTCTCTCCGTACAAATAGTGTCTCCATATCTTCAAAGCGAAAACCACTGCAGCTAATTCCAAGTCATGCGTCGGATAGTTAACCTCATGTGGTCTCAACTGTCGAGATGCATAAGCCACTACCTTCCATTCCTGCATCAGCACATATCCCAAACCAGTATGTGATGCATCACAGTAAACCGTGAATTCCTTGCCTCCCTCAGGCTGAATCAACACCGGAGCTTCAGTCAGAATCTTCTTCAACTTGTCGAAACTTCTTTGCTGCTTCTCAGTCCACACAAATGGAACTCCTTTCCTTAATAACTTGGTCATTGGTGCTGCGATCAAAGAAAATCCCTCTCCAAATCTTCGGTAATACCCCGCCAGACCTAGAAAACTCCGAATCTCAGCCACTGACTTAGGCGACTTCCAATCTAACACTGCCTCAATCTTTTGTGGATCCACTCTAATCCCCTTAGCTAATACTACGTGACCCAAGAAAGTCACCTCCCTAAGCCAGAACTCGCACTTACTAAATTTGGCATATAGCTGCTTTTCCCTCAGAATCTGCAACACTACTCGCAAATGCGCATCATGCTCCTCCTCTGACTTTGAGTATACCAAGATATCGTCTATAAATACCACGACAAACTGATCCAAATACTGCTGAAATACCCGATTCATCATGTCTATGAATGCTGCCGGCGCGTTAGTCAACCCAAACGGCATTACCAGAAACTCGTAGTGCCCATACCGAGTGCGAAATGCCGTCTTATGGATATCAGCCTCTTTCACCTTTAGCTGATGATACCCAGACCTTAAATCAATTTTGGAGAAAACCGCTGCCCCCTTTGTTGGAACGCCGGTACCCCATGGCGCAACAGAATAAAATTAGATTCGGCGATCCAAATCATGGATCCATGTGTGAGGAATGAATCGGGGTGAAATAAAGGTTTCGAAATTACCAAAACTTCAATCTGAGTAGACAGCGACGCCTTGGCAACAAGAGTTTTGATCTACTGTCGAATCAAGCCTCAACCTTTTCCGATGTCGGCCTCTACGTAATCCACCCGGTTTGACTATGAACGGAAGAAATCTCCAAAACTGTTTTGGAGGCTTATTTGCTTGACGGCTGCTAGACCTAACAAGCAATCACTTAGGGTTTTCATATCTAGTTTTGTCTCCTTTTAATACCTTTTATAATGGGTGCCTTTCTCATTGGGCCTTTTATAATAGGTATCCTCTTAATTGGGCCTTTTATAATTGGTATGTCTTGAATGTATTACAAGATTAAATAAATACAATAAAGTTTTTAACCGAAAATTATAATTACATTAATTATATCTGAAAATTACAATTACATTAATTATAATAAGGATTCCGGTAAACTATATTTATTTAAATTTATATATGAATCAAATTCATATATTAATAAAATTATGTTATCATTATGTGTACAACATCCTTGTACATATAATATGTTCAATATTTGATTGCCCAATTAAATTAATTCTTTAATTAATTTAATTTATGTGACAACCAAGCACAATACCAACTATATTTTATTCCGTTCATTTCAACCATAGGGTGTGACCCTGTAGGTTCTTGCAACGTTAGCAGTAATACTAGAACGATTCTATTGTCACAGACAATGAGTGGCATCTAGCAATGCATCATTGCTACCTAAGTTACAAGAAGTCATGATTCGACATAACCTTTCGTGATTAACCTTTCATGCATTAATCCTTAAGTCCTTTATCTCTGGAACGGATACAAGTCATGGGATAGTCACACTTGCATAATCCATCCCATGTTTCTTGATATCTTGAGTAGACTATGATATACAAATTAGTATGACATCTCATATCAACTTATTTGAGCATGGCCATGCATTTCTAGTCTCACTCAATCAAGTGGCCTAAGATATTACTCCTATTATGTAGGAGGGACTTATCCTTTATTGATCAACCATATCCCTCTACATAGATTGTGGTATATCCAACATCAGCCTTTATAGAACAACCTGTTACGGTGTACGTTTGACTGTATCAAAATATACAACTCACGATGCTGGGATAATAATGATCTCAAGTCTAAGGATCATATACATATTAATCACTATGAGTAATGTTGTGACAATTACATAATAATCCAAGAAACATACTCATAGCGGGTCAATCCAATATGTTGTTCTCTAACACACATATTCATGCATTGATTTTGACACTCCATATCAATGACAACTCTTTATCATCAATCAACTACATGTTAGTCTTAATGCACTATTATTGTCCTAGTCAACAATAATACTCGACTAAGGATCTTTTAAGAATAATCATATTATTCTCAGGACATTATTATAAAACAGTTTATCTATACATACAGAAAGAAAAACTGAAATAATAATGACAACGCTTTATATTAATAAACATGGTAAATTAAGTATGTTATTACAACCATCTCATGATTGATCTTTGGGCATACTCTTACACCCTTAAGCTGATCAAACAAGTCATCTATCCTTGGCAATGGATACTTGTTTTTAATCGTCAGCTTATTCAACTGGCGGTAGTCTATACACATCCGCATCGTACCATCCTTCTTCTTGACAAAGAGTACCGGTGCTCCCCAAGGCGGAACACTTGGTCGGATAAAACCTCAGTCCAACAACTCTTGAATCTGAGCCTTCAATTCCACCAATTCCTTTAGCGCCATCCTATACGGAGCGATAGACACTGGCGCAGTTCCGGGTAACAGATCTATGCCAAATTCAACTTCACGATCTGGAGGCAGTCCCAGAAGTTCTTCTGGAAATACATCAGCATACTCCTTTATCGGTCGGACATTCTCTACAGTAGACTCCTTAGCCTCCAACGTACACACATGAACCATAAATGCTTCACAGCCCTTCCTGACCATCTTCTTAGCTTTCAACGCAGATACCACGTTGGATAGATAATCTCTTCTATTACCTATCATAACCACCTCTTCACCCTCAGCTGTCTTCAAAACCATGCGCTTAGCAGCGCAATCCAAACTTGCCTGGTACTTGACCAACCAGTCCATCCCAAGAATCAGATCGAACTCCCTAAACGGCAGTTCCATCAGATCAGCTACAAACACTATCCCTTGAAGTTCTAGGGGTACATCCCTATACGCTTATTTACTTCTACAGAGTGACCTAGAGGGCTAATGACTGTCATCTCCCTAGAAGTAGTCTCAGAGTCTAAGTTCATGGTCTCTACTATGCTACTAGCAACATACGAATGCATCGAACCCACATCAATCAAAGCAGTATATGGTAAACCAAAAATTAAGAACATACCGGTTATGATGTCCGGTGCGTCGCCCTCCTCCCGACGCCTTGCTGCATATACTAACCCAGGCTGTCTTGCCTCAGTGTTGCCTGCACCTCTGCCCGGTGCTCTGCGGCCCCGACCAGAACCATTACCTCTTCTACCATTACCACGACCCCTCTGCGGTGGCGGTCCCTCATTTCTGAACTGAGCACGACCTTGACCCTCAGACTGATTCCTAGCTAGCTTACGTGGACAGTCCCTCACACGATGATCCAGCGAGCCACATTCAAAGCATCCTTTTCCACTAGTCCAACATTCGCCCCAATGAGATTTCCCGCACCGATTACACTGTGCTGGTCCCTGATTGGCAGTAACAGACCTCCCAGATTGATTCGGCCCACTCTGCCTAGCCCTTTTCTGAGAATTACCGACCGATCCAGAAGATCCAAAGCTTCTCTTATGTCTATTCTTATCCATATTCTGCCTCACAGACTCCTAAACCCCTTCGGCTACCTTAGCCTTTTCTACCAGAACAGTAAACTCACGCTCCTGCTTTGGAGCAATCAGCAATCTCAGCTCATCCCTCAGTCCGTCCTTGAACCTGACACATCGCTCGTGCTCCGTAGCCACAATACCTCTAGCATATCGGCTCAACCTTAAGAACTCTGCCTCATATTTCGATACAGACTTACTCCCCTGAACCAGCCTCAGAAATGCCTTCCGCTGTGAATCAATGTAGCTAGACCCAACATATTTCTTCTAATACGCTGCCTTAAAATAGTCTCAAGTGAGATCTTCCGCTGCAGCACTATCCTGCACCGTGAGCCACCACTGGTATGACTCATCCCGAAGAAGCGACACTATCCCTTTCAGCTTATCCTCAGCAGTTAGATCCAAGTCATCCATGATTCGCTCCGTCGCCTCTAACCAATACTCAGCCGTACTGGGAGCCACACCAGAAACACCTCGAAAAACCTCAGCTCCATTGGCTTGGAGTCGCTCAGGTATAGATTTCCGAGCTCCCACACCTCCACCTACTCCAGCTACCCTCTCAAGAACTCGCAGCATCGCCTGGGACACTGCGTCATCCCCCGTTTGATCCTGGAACTCTCCACCTACAGCTGGTGGTGGTGCTGGTATCTCATTTTCTGACCCCTGACCAGACCTTACTGGCTCAGACACAGCCATCCTACCCCGACCGCGTCCACGCGTAATACGACCCCGACCTCGAGTGCTCATATCTAAAGCCTCGACTTAACTGATTTAAAAGTTTTATGCATTAGTCATTATTCCACTATCTTTAAAGCACAGTTTTATGAATAATTCTTATTAAAGAGTTTTGTTTTCGCGAGTCCATAGAGTCCTATAAATTTCAGTCTCTAAGGTAGTCCACTATCACTAGTCATTCAAAGTTTATAACATCAAAAATCACAACCAAAGGCTAGGGGTACTTTCCTGGGCGGATTGGTGCCGGAGACTCGGTGACATGCCTTCCAAATAATTTCAAACAAAAACATTTTAAGACCATACTTTAAAACATTTTGGACCTTGGGCTTACAGCCGAGCCTTTGAACTTGGCTCTGATACCACAATTGTAACACCCCAAACCCGGTCAACACACCACGACTGAATCTGGCATGTCACAGAGGAAAACGTTTTGAAGAAAATCGAGTTACCGATTAAATTTTAGTGAAAGACTCCTTATTGCTCTATGTTTGTAGAAATCAGGTGCATGATTATTTAAAAACCGATAGTTTACTTTGAAATCCCGGGAATAAATCTTTAAAACTTAGTCGTCGATCCATAGGTTAGAAAACATCTACGTCCTTTTTAAGAAAACCTGAATGATTAATTTGGAAACCGTTTGCATTTAAGTGTAGAAACTTAAATTTTGAAACCATTTAAGTTGTCGAAAACATTTGAGTTGTCATTTATTATCAAGTGATTTGTATTACCCGATGGTAAAGTTTTGAAAACCTTTGCGTTTTGTAGTTTAGAAAACCTTGCGCTCATATTATTAAATTAACCAAGTAATTTACTTAACCATGTTCGAAGTCTAATCCAAAACATATGAATAATTCAAACCATAATTTAAAAGGCTTTATTACAAATCCAAATAAAAATGAAAACCGAATTTAAATAAAGTACCCAAACCAAAGTCCGTGTAAAACCGAATTTCTATTGCATGGCCACCTCGAGTCCATTTGACTCCTCATCCGCGATCTACGAATCACCTGAAAAGATATGGGAGTAGGTGAGTTACCAAGACTCAGTGCATAATCCCCCTCCCGGTTAATGCAACATGCTTACACAAATCATAACCAAGCAATATATCATACACCCAAACCTAGCCATCCATAACTCCATTTCTACCCCGTATGGTACCAAACCACTGGTGGTGCCAAACCACTGGTGACCCAAAGTCACGATATCCAAATAAAAGTGTGATGCCAAATCACTGGTGACCCAAAGTCACGAATAATCCAATTGTGGGGCCAACCCACATTGTGATACCAAATCACTGGCGACAATCCCAAAATATCAAATGTGGGGCCAACCCACTGTGGTGCTAAGCCACTGGGACGAGTCGCTATGAGGTGCCAAACCTCTGGTGTCCCAAAGACACAAAATAATCTGTGGTACCAAACCACTGGAGGTGCCAAACCTCTGGTGTCCCAAAGACACGGATACCAAATCCTTCCCCCTCCTCTCATATCACCCATAACAGTGCAGTTATTATGCAAATCATGCCATCATGCTTTATTATGAATCATAAAGCAAATATATCACATATCATGGTATTAAGCATCATATAACAAATCATATCGAAACGGACTTACCCGAATCCTTGCTCATACCCATACGGTATCATATCGAGGTCTCACAGTTTTTGGCTTTTAATCATGATTAGGTTATATATATATATTACCAAGTTATAAAGTGTGTAAGTTACACACCTGTTACTAACGCAAGTTCTAGATCCCGAAGACCCGATCTACTGCACTAGATCTCCTTGCCCTACATTCGGCCAACACTTAGATCAATAACGTAGGCCATTCGGCCAACAACAAACCTTAGTTTCAAAAGCCTTCGGCTTTTCAACCACTTAAAGAATGATGAACCAACATAGATCATTACCACTTGACTTACCAAAATCGATTGTCAGAGAATAGAGGCTTAAATCGACTGCTTCCAAAATCTCGAAGAATCTAAGAGAAATCGATTCCTATGAATGGTTAGAATCTTGCTAACAATTGCCCAAAATTCGGCTTTTGCTCACATAAAAATCGACAGAGAGAAGAGAAAAGGAATAAAGAAATTCGGCCAACACTACGTACCCTTCTCAAAACCGATTGAAGAAGAACCTAAAAGAGATTTACCCTTGTTGATATTCGGTCAAAACAAAACTAGAAGAAAGAGGGAGATTTCGGTAAAATGGTTGAGTGATGAAGGGAGTTTCGGCTATGGTTGATTAAAGACAACAAATAGAATTCGGCTAGAGTGGAAAAGAGGAAGAAAAAGAAAGTAAAATGGAAGAGAGGGAATTCGGCAAAGGAAGGTGGAGAGGATTTCGGCACAAGAGTTTGAGAGAAGAAAAGAAAAGATGAAAGGGAAGAGATGGGTGCTTTCGGCTTTGAGCAAAAGAAAATGGAAAAGACAAGGAGAGAGATGGAAGAGTAGTAGGTTCGGCCAAACACTTTGAGAAGGAGAAAAGAAATGAAATAAAATAAAATTCAAGAACTTAGAGGGACATTCGGCTAGGTACCAAAAAAAAAACAAAAAGGAAAACGCACAAAATGCCCAACACTACCTTATGCACAATCGGCTTCTCCCCTCCATCAACATGACCGAAATGGTCACCAAAGACTTCCCTTGGCCGGCCAACATTCATTCCCATATCAAATCCCACCTTTTTCCTCCTTATTTCCTCCTAATCACATTCAAAAGTAAGCCAACCCCCCTAGCCCCCTAAACCGTCTACATTCATGGTCAAATGGCCATAGAAAAAAATTTCCAAAACATCACCCCATACTTCAAGCCTTATGTCCCCTTATCTTACCAAAACTCCTTGATTCCATACCTTAAATAAGCACTTGCCTTTTTCCTAAGTCTACTATCCATAAATGAAAAATCCATCCTTACCATAATTAAAATTTTACCAACACATGCCATACAAAAGAAAAAATAAAAGTATCCTTAATGACATCCATGGGATTCGAACCTAAGCCCCCCACACACTGCTTGTGGCGTCACCTCTTAAGGCCCTAAGTGGCGCCTCCTTGCCACTTTACCAAGCCCAATCTTGTGTTTAAATTCCCCACGAATTACACTTAACCCTTAGCTCCTTCCGCTCCCTCTAACTAAAGCTTAAAAAAAACAAAAATTTTCCTATAGCTCGGGCCTACCCTTGGCTTATTCCTAAACCCTAGAACATCTCACTTAACAACACGACAATCCAAACTCATGCAAAACAATACAATCACAATTAACCCCTATTTCAGGATATTACAAAGGCGAATGTGGTTGCAAATGCTGTAACAACTCATTTTTCAAGGGTGTTGAAAATAGTGATTTTGGGACCACAAATCCAATGACTGGACTTGTAAATATTATTAATTAATATTTACAAGTCAGTTATAGTATTATATTTAATTTATATTTAATTTTGATATGATAATTTTGGCTTATTGAATGAATAGTTAAGTACAAGTGGTTTGTCCCTAAACTCAAGTGGTTTCGGGAAATGAGGTATCGGGACCTCGTTTCTATAAATTGAGCCCGTAAATATTTTTATTAAATATTTTTGGAGTTATTATACAGGTGTATTAAAATTTGGTTTGTTAATTTTGATGTTTGGCTAGTTAATTAATGAAAAAGGACTAAATTGTGAAAACTAAAAAAGTTAATCACTATAGGCTAATAAGATGTCGGTTGTGAATATAATATGCGAATGTGCAAGTGTACAAGCCGAATCAAGTAATAAAGTAGTAAGTAAAATCGTCTCCTCAGGGGTTGAATAGGATTAATTCGATTAAGCTATTACTATAAACTATATGAATCAGGCTGTGGCAAAACAAAATAAGAATTTGTAAAGGAATAATCAAGTATGCAATATTAAAATCAAATAACTAACTTAAAATGTTGTGGCAAAGATGTGGAGACAAAGTTGAGAGGATCTACGCTGTTGAATGGGAAGGTTGGGATTACTAAGATTCTTTTCTCATAACACAATAATGCCATGGCAAAATCTTAACCAATCTATTATTCAGATTAAATCTAAGGTAGTCTGCTTCTTTCGAGAGTCATACTTCAAGCTGCCCTACCTAAGGCTTTGCATGTCTACAAGCCTCAAGAAGGATACCTAACACTGTTTCTTCCTTTCTCTGTACAAAGCGCAGCTCTTTGTCTAGAGTGCTATGATTATTTTGTCGAATACTCGCTTGTATCATCCAATCACAATCCAACTCATCTAACCTTTTTAGAATTAAATCAAGTTTATGGACATACCATATATTCATCTATGTCTAGAGACTACATGCATGCATTTTAAAATAGCGCAAATAGAATCAAGATAATGCCTTGGTCATTAAAGGAACTGAAGATTCATCCAGTAATCCCAACTCGATGAGATTAGCTCATGAGTTGGAAATTAAAATCCAAAATTAAAATATCATTCAAAAACATATTTCCACAGTTAAAATTCATATAAATCATGAAATACCCCAAACCCGGCCCACGAGCTTTGACCAGATCTGGTATGTTCCTCAAGAAAACCGGTTCAAATTCTTTTGCTTCTTAGGAAAAACTTGTGCGAATTTTTTTTTTTAAAAAAATATTGTTTTGGGTTGGGCTTGAGTTGAAAACGAATTCGATTTTATATTGAAAACCCTTTTTAATTTTAAGTGATAAAACATATAGAGTATTTTCAAAAATAAATTACTTAATCTTTAACTTAATAAAAATTTGTAAACATAATTAAACAATAAGACAGAAATAAAATAGTTCACTAAGACCTTATTACATCAATATAACCCAAATTTAAAACCAAAGTATTTAAAGAAAATAAAAGTCCAAATCATAGATTTCTTGCTGTGCATGACCATCCCTAAGCTTCTGCCGAACCCGGTCCATTACTGCTCGTCACCTGAAAATAGTCCCACAACAGGGTGAGTCAACAGACTCAATGTGTACACAACACTAAGTCCAAATAGATTTAGGCATACCATACAAATCAAACCATATAATAACCCATATAGCAAATAGTAATGCAACTTATTCACATGTGCTCACTTATTGGGCTTGGCCCATAACCATATCACATTCTTATAATAGGGTAGTTAACCACATAATTTCCACATACTGGGCTTAGCCCATTTCCACACTGATCCACATTCATATACTGGGCTTGGCCCTTTTCTTAATAATCCGCATATCAACTGGGCTTGGCCCATTTCCACATTAAATATTCATATCAGATATAATATGCAAAGTGCACCCAACCCAACCTAGGGTCCATCCTCTACACACCCCCATATCCAGCCTACCACACACCAGGGGATTAACAAATCACCCTCTCCTTTTCACTCCAAAGGCAATCAATGCCGTCCACGTACAATTAAGCACAATAATCCACAACGCGACCTCAGTCAATACCAATCCACGATGTAGCCGTAGCTAACACCAAAACCACGATGGGACACATAGTCACTCATCAACCACGATATGGCACATAGCCTATATCAACCACGATGAGGCATAAAGCTACTCATCAAACCACGCGAACTTAATCGCAAACAAATCCACGACGTGACCTCAGTCAACGTCAATCCACGATGTAGCTCAAAGCTAACATCAAACCACGTACTCGAAGTACACCCGTACCTTCTTTCATATCCCAACCCATGCATATGCAATAAGTAATAGTGGCATAATAATAAATGCATGCACATGTTATTAAGGCAATTAATCACATTTCCACAGGCATAGTCACATTCACATCGGCACCTTCACATTCTTAACATTATTCTCATGTTACACATAACATATTTCATAATCCTAGTAGGAGTAGGAAACGTACCTGAGTACTTTTGTACCATAGCATGGTACTTAGCCATATTCACATTCTTATAACATACATGCATATTTAAATATTGCCATAAACTTATTAAGAATTAGTGTGGGGTACACACTTGATTCGCTTAAGGTTTCCAATCCAAATCCCGAAAAGCTTGATCTAATGCCTTAGATCTTAGATCTCTACATTTAATCAATCATTTAATACTTAGTAAAGAGCCATTTGGCCATAAATCCAAATCCTAGTGGGATTAGTGCAATTAAAACCTACCTTGTTTCTGATTGGCTTAAGAATCAAGTCCCGAAACTTTGTATCCTCCTTCCTTGAAATCGGCAATCACTAGATTAGTTTCGGCTTTTGAATAATTTAAGGAAACACATCTATTTACCAAACATGGCCTTGGCCGAATGCTATAGACACTTACCTTATGGGTTTTAAATCCCGAAACTCATCGAATAACTAGGGAACACGCGGCTTATGGTGTACCTTTGGGAAAAGAACTTCTCCTTCCTTGTAGTCAACACTTAGTAAATCCCGAAAGATCTCTTCAAAGTTTCGGCAACAAGATATTAAGGGTATTAGAATCTTAATTTCGACAGCCTTAAAAGAAATAGAATGAGAATCTAACCTAATCTTACCCTTACTGAAGAATTCGATGGAACTCTTGCTTGAACCCTTAGTAGTATTCGGCTATGGCTTTGATGTGGATAACAATTTTGGCTCTTGAGGCTTAGTGAGAAATCGGCTAGGGCTATTGGCATCTTCGGCTTTTGATTGTGTTTGTAATAGAAGAAGAAAAGAAAAGAGAAAAAGAGAATAATGGCAGAGAGAATTCGGCAGATAGAAGAGGAGAAACTTTAGAGAATTTCGGCAGAGGTTTTCTTGAAGAGAAAAGAATGAATGAAGAATAGCCTTACTCTTCCTTTTATAGCCGAAATTACTAGGCTAGAGTCCCTTACTTGGCCACCACTCTTCTATTTTGATAGCTTTATCCCTTGAATTATCACTTTATTAAAAGAATTTAATCCAACAATTATCTCTTGAAAATAATGATAAATAAATCCTTTATTTATTCCTTATTTATCCACTAATTATAAAAGAATAAAAGCTCCTAGAATTTAGCCATGTACCCCTGCTCCTTGCAGTAAAATAAAACTCTTTTATTTGCTCCCCAAGTGACTCGAACTCAGGCCCACTTGCATAGCTTGTGGCGTCACCTACCTGGGCCTTAAGTGATATCTTCAGGCCACTTTTCCAAGCCTGTTTGTGTGTCAAATTCCTCCTATTAATTTTCTTAAGGCCACCTTGCCTTCGTTTCCTCTTTTTAAACATTAAAACTTGACATTTCCTTACATTTCCAAGTTTCCAAAAATGTTCGTTTGCCTTCTTTAAACTTAACATTTCTTACATTTCCAAGTTTCCAGAAATGTTCACTTTCCTCTTTTGAACTTAACATTTCTTACATTTCCAAGTTTCCAGAAATGTTCACTTTCCTCTTTTGAAACTTAACATTTCTAAATCATTTCCAATGCATTCCCTCATATCTTAGGGTTCCTAAAACTCCTCAGAACACATCCAACACACCCACTGAGCCCACTATCTCATGAATTACGCACGAACGCATAACCCCTAATCTAGGATGTTACAGTTCTACCCTCCTTAAAAATAATTTCGTCCTCGAAATTACTTATTAACAGTCGTACAATCCTTCTCACCGCACTATGCTTACACTGCGCACTCTGATCTTAATAGAACCATCATACTTTCTAGGCACAATCTTTAAGTTCACGTCCCCTAGAACTCATGTCTACTATCGTGCTTTAATCTAATTAAGAAATTTTATGAATTAGCCTTTATTCCACTGATTACCCGCGAAGAAGTTTTATGAAAAGAATTTTAGAAGTGGTTCTTTCGTATTCATACATGCATACAGTCTTTACATTCATACATTCATCAATCAATTATGAACTTTCGTTCATTCAGAGAAATGTTGTAGTTTTCATTGTTGCTGTTTTTCCACTACCCAGGGGTATTTTCGTAATTTGCCCTACAGGGGTATTTTCATAATTTTTTTAAATAAAGTTCCTTGTGGATTTTGGCAATAAGGGTATTTTGGAAATTTTTGAAATCCCAGGGGTATTTCGGAAATTTTGAAATTACAGGGGTATTTCGGTAATTTTGGAACTCGGGGGTATTTTGGTAATAAACCAGGGTAAATTTGTAAATCTTACTAAATCAAGGGTATTTCAACATTTGCAAAACTTGAGGGTTCTTTTTGAGAATTTGTTTTCCAAATCGGTGATGTTGCAAAATTTCGAAAACCAGGGTTATTTTGGTAATTTTGTAAGTTAGGGGCAATTTCGTAAATTTTCCAAATCAGAGTATTTTGGACTTTTGCAAAATAGAGGTTTGGGATACTTTTACAAAATAAGAGAGTTTTATTGAAACCGGGGTAATATGGTAATTTTCAAATCCCAAGGGCAGTTTTGTAATTTTACAACTAGGGGTATTTTAGTAATTTTCACAAATCTAAAATATTTAAGAGAATTTCTAAAATCGTGTTTGCAATTCAAAAAGGTAGTTAAAAGTTTGGAAACTAGGGTTTCCATAAAAATGCGGCTGGTCCCTTTCAGGTTTTAGTTAAAGGTTTAGCCCATGAATAAGTCCTCTTGGTTAGGGTCAACCGGAGCTACGCATCAGGTAGGATTCGAGTGGAGAGGAGGTGAGTCACGCGGACTGCTTAAATACCAAATTGAAACACCCCAAACCCGACCCACGAGCTTTGACCAGATCTGGTATGTTCCTCAAGAAAATCGGTTCAAATTCTTTTGCTTCTTAGGAAAAACTTGTGCGATTTGAAAGAAAGTTTGTTTTGGGTTGGGCTTGAGTTGAAAATGAATTTGATTTTATATTGAAAACCCTTTTTAATTTTAAGTGATAAAACATATAGAGTATTTTCAAAAATAAATTACTTAATCTTTAACTTAATAAAAATTTGTAAACATAATTAAACAATAAGACAGAAATAAAATAGTTCACTAAGGCCTTATTACATCAATATAACCCAAATTTAAAACCAAAGTATTTAAAGAAAATAAAAGTCCAAATCATAGATTTCTTGCTGTGCATGACCATCCCTAAGCTTCTACCGAACCCAGTCCATTACTGCTCGTCACCTGAAAATAGTCCCACAACGGGGTGAGTCAACAGACTCAATGTGTACACAACACTAAGTCCAAATAGATTTAGGCATACCATACATATCAAACCATATAATGCAACTTATTCACATGTGCTCACTTATTGGGCTTGGCCCATAACCATATCACATTCTTATAATAGGGTAGTTAACCACATAATTTCCACATACTGGGCTTAGCCCATTTCCACACTGATCCACATTCATATACTGGGCTTGGCCCTTTTCTTAATAATCCACATATCAACTGGGCTTGGCCCATTTCCACATTAAATATTCATATCAGATATAATATGCAAAGTGCACCCAACCCAACCTAGGGTCCATCCTCTACACACCCCCGTATCCAGCCTACCACACACCAGGGGATTAACAAATCACCCTCTCCTTTTCACTCCAAAGGCAATCAATGCCGTCCACGTGCAATTAAGCACAATAATCCACAACGCGACCTCAGTCAGCGCCAATCCACGATGTAGCCGTAGCTGACACCAAAACCACGATGGGACACATAGTCACTCATCAACCACGATATGGCACATAGCCTATATCAACCACGATGAGGCACAGAGCTACTCATCAAACCACGCGAACTTAATCGCAAATAAATCCATGACGTGACCTCAGTCAACGTCAATCCACGATGTAGCTCAAGGCTAACATCAAACCACGTACTCGAAGTACACCCGTACCTTCTTTCATATCCCAACCCATGCATATGCAACAAGTAATAGTGGCATAATAATAAATGCATGCACATGTTATTAAGGCAATCAATCACATTTCCACAGGCATAGTCACATTCACATCGGCACCTTCACATTCTTATCATTATTCTCATGTTACACATAACATATTTCATAATCCTAGTAGGAGTAGGAAACGTACCTGAGTACTTTTGTACCATAGCATGGTACTTAGCCATATTCACATTCTTATAACATACATGCATATTTAAATATTGCCATAAACTTATTAAGAATTAGTGTGGGGTACACACCTGATTCGCTTAGGGTTTCCAATCCAAATCCCGAAAAGCTTGATCTAATGTCTTAGATCTTAGATCTCTACATTTAATCAATCATTTAATACTTAGTAAAGAACTATTCGGCCATAAATCCAAATCCTAGTAGGATTAGTACACTAAAACTTACCTTGGTGTCGAATTGACTATAGTCAAATCCCGAAAACTTTGTTGTACACCTTCTTGCATTCGGCCAAACATTAAGCCAAACATTAGACACCTACCTTGTGGATTTTAAATCCCGAAACTCACCGAATAACTAAGGAACACGCGGCTTATGGTGTACCTTCGGGAAAAGAACTTCTCCTTCCTTGTAGTCGACACTTAATAAATCCCGAAAGATCTCTTCAAGGTTTCGGCAACAAGATATTAATGGGGTTAGTCCTAGATTTCGGCAAATCTTAAAAGAAAAAGGATGAAACCGAATGAGATCTTACCCTTACTTTAGATATCGACAGTTCCTTTGCTTGAAGTCTCAAACTATTCGGCTATGGCCTTGATCTTAGCAAGCTTAAGGTTTTTGGAGGGATTAGAAAGAAAAGAGAAAAAGAGAATAATGGCAGAGAGAATTCGGCAGAGAGAAGAGGAGAAACTTTAGAGAATTTCGGCAGAGGTTTTCTTGAAGAGAAAAGTATGAATGAAGAATAGCCTTACTCTCCCTTTTATAGCCGAAATTACTAGGCTAGAGTCCCTTACTTGGCCACCACTCTTCTATTTTGATAGCTTTATCCCTTGAATTATCACTTTATAAAAAGAATTTAATCCAACTATTAACTCTTGAAAATAATGATAAATAAATCCCTTATTTATCCCCTATTTAGCTAAAATTTAAAGAGAATAAAACTCCTCTTTTAAGAGCCTTAATGCCGTCCACCTCTCTGATTCTGGAAGCAAAAATAAAACTTCTTTTATTTGCTTCCCAAGTGACTCGAACTCAGGCCCAACACCCTTGCATGTGGTGCCATTTCCAGAGGCCCTAAGTGGCATCTTCAGGCCACTTTTCCAAGCCTGCTTGTGTGTCAAATTCCTCCTACTAATTTTCTTAAGGCCACCTTGCCTTAATTTCCTCTTTTTAAACCTTAAAACGTGACATTTCTTTACATTTCCAAGTTTCCAAAAATTTTCGTTTCCTCCTTTAAACTTAACATTTCCTTACATTTCCAAGTTTCCAGAAATGTTCACTTTCCTCTTTTGAATCATTTCCAAATCATTTCCTTACCTTTCTTAGTTTCCAAAAAGGTTCACTTTCCTCTTTTAAACTTAACATTTCCATACATTTTCCAGGTTTCCAAAAATGTTCAAAACATAGTCATAACACATAAGACATGTCATTTCTTACAATTAAACCGAAAATGCATAGGCCCTTTTCAGGATGTTACAAATCAATTAAGATAATAAAGGAAGAACTTCAGGAAGCTTTCGCCAATCTAGCCCTCAACTCCAATGCTGCAATATCTTGCGAAGCCTAGGGTTGAATGCTTTTCCTTCTTCCTTGTGTTACTGCTCTGTTACTTAGTTGCTACCCTCTTTCCTTATGTCTCTAGATCTCTCACAAGAAATTTGTAAGAGGAAAAAAAAACCTCTTTCTGCTCTTTCTCCTCTTTCTTTTTATAGGGTAGGTCCCCCTCTCAGCACACACTCTTTTCTCCCTTTTTTTTCAGGTGGATATTTCTGGTACAAGTACAACTAGCTGAGAGTGGCACATATTGAAAGCTAAGTCAGCATCTTCCTGGAATTTCCATGACATTTGTGCTGAAAATCTATCCAACCTTTCTTCATGAAAAAACTTCACTCCTTCACTTTTTTTCCTCCTTTCTACACCTGCTATAAACAACACGCAATTCCTTTCCTCCCACAAGTAAAAGTAACATATAGTGACATTGAATGCACAATCCAAGCTTCATGATGCAATGCTATAAAGATACTAATATAATTTTCTAAAATGCAACTAAATTTACTCAAGTACGGACAATTAACCAAGTCTAAAGGCTTGAAATATAACTCTTTTCAAGAGTTACCATAAGATTTAATTGAGTGCAAAAACATAATTTAATGGGCTTAAATGGAAATTTAGCCATAATTAAAATAGTAGTACAATTGTTGGCCATAATACTTGATATATTATTAAGTTTTAATATTATTTAATAATATTATAACAAAAACATGTTTTAATTTGTATAAGAAAAAAAGAAGAAGACATTCAACATTTCTTTCATCTTCAAGTCGAATTTTAAAGGAAGAAGAAGAACAAACATTCGGCCAACTTACCTCTCTTGGATGTAAGCCCTTAAACTATTTGTTTTTAATAATTTTTATGTTTTTAAGATTGTTGTAGCTTAATCTAGCTAACCCAGGGACTAATTTGTGAAACTGTGAAATGTTTTGAGTTATTCCATTGATGGATTTGTGATGTTTTTTAAGTTTGATGATAGATTATTAAGCTTGATAGTTAAATAGGACTATTTTGTAAAGTGATTTTGGTTAGTTTAAGGACTAAATTGATAAAAAAAAACTTAGAATGAAATTCTTGTGATATTTTAATAAATATGGGCTGTAACTGCATAGGGAAAAATTTGGCTAGCATAAAGTTTGTTTAATTGTACTAGACTTGAAAGTTTCGGGTTGAGGGACTAAATTGAATAAAAGGTAAAAGTTTAGGGTAAAAGTATAAAATGACGATTAAAGGTCAAATATATGAATTTTAGAATTTTATGATATTTGAATTGGTTAATTGAATAAAATTATTATATTTAGATCAAGAAACAGATCATTCAGTTGGTAATCGTAGGAAAGAAAAAGTCATCGAGTAGTCATCATCGAGGTGTCTATAGCTATTATATTCTGGTAAGTTTGTAACTTAGTTAAATTAATTTAGTTGTTGTTTTGTGTGATATAATATCAATCTATATATGTTGTGATTGATTTCATTTACTGGTTAAATGGTAAATCATGGAATGAACCAAATTGTAATGCTAATTAAATTAAAGGTTATGCTTGAAAATGGGAAACTACATGGATGAATTCTTGTGATGAAATAATGTGTATATGAATAAATGATATAGATATAAAACATGACCCGTATGAACCTTGTGAATGCTTAGGATACAAATGACATGTCATTAAGGTTATTACAGTTTGGGTGTTGGTCTTGGATGTCCTACCGATGGCTGAGATTTTGTATTTGTTGCATATTCTCCACAGCTCGTGTGAGTAGCATCGTGTAGCTTAACATCCCGACCCATAGCTTGTGCAAGCATTTATAGGTACAATTACAGTTACATTTACAGGCACACTTTGTGTGAGCATTGTTCCCGTGTATCTGACGTTATTTCATTTGATTCATCGGGTGATAAAAGTGTAAAATGAAAAGAATATTTGAAATGGTTATATGTAATGGCTATACGAAATGATTATATGAAATGGTTACACAAAATAGTAACATGATATGGTTATACGAAATAGTTATATAAATGAGTATATGAAATGATTATATGAACAGATTAAATGGAAATAGTTATATGAAGTGATTATACGAAATGTTTATAGGATATATATGTAAAAAGGGACTTTTGAAATGAACACTTGAAATGGAAATGTGAAATGAATAGATGTTGTATGTATGGTATATCAAATGTGTTTATTTGTATATGTTTTATGACATGATAAAGTTATAAGTTTCGTATATGTGAACCCACTAACCTTGTGAGACTTGTGATATGTATAGGTTACTAATGAACTCATGATCTTGCTTATGAATTTAATTGCAAAAATGTTTAAGTTACAACCCTTACAGTAAGTTAAAGTTTAAGTTTAATACGAGCTTACTAGGAAAAGATTTGCTTACATATCTTGTATTTGGTTTCTTGTAGATCATCAAAATTTTATGTCGGTTGGAAGTTCAAGTCGGAGCTCACACTATCCGTTCAACGACTCGGTAAAATTTTTATTATTTGGTTCGAGTTATAAGCGATATGTACAAGGAATTTTTAAGATATTTTGTTTATGACGATGTTGCTTATAACTTTGGTTTAAGTAAGTGTAACACCCCTAACCCCTTTCCGTCGTCGGATTAGGGTCACGGGCATTACAACCAATCAAAACATTTAATTACATCACAAGTAGTAGTATAAGATGACTAATATCATTATAACATTCAAGAGAAGAACATGCCAATTTAAATCTTGCATAGTATTGTCATACAGGGAGCAAGACATGCTAATCTAATACTTTCATACTAGAATCTTATACAATCGGATAATAAATTATGCTATGCAATGCTAAACTTGATTTTCCACAATATATGCTAATCCATTCCAATTTAGAGTAAAAGTTACTCTTACAACACCTATTTCGAGTCTATAGGACCTTCAAAATATTTTTAAAATAGGCAGGGACTAATTTGGAACAATTCTGAAGGTTTAGGGTCATTTTCAAAAAAATTCCTAAAAACAAGGGACACACGGCCATGTGGCCAGGTCGTGTGGAGCGCCCCAAGTTGTGACTCTTGAAGTTGGGATTCACAGCCGTGTCCCAGCTCGTGTCCTTGTTCGTTGAACTCACTAACTTGAGACGCATGCCCGTGTCTCTACACGTGTAACTCACTGACTTGGGTTACACGCTTGTGTGTGTTGCCCGTGTGTGACACACGGCCGTGTGCACCTTAAAAGTACCTTCAAACTCAAGTTTACCATTTCCTACTTGCTTAGAAACTAAGCAACTCATTTACCAATTATTTAACCTACTAAAATCACGATTAAACATGCTCAAAATATATCAAATTCATCACCTAATGTGCCTAACCAGTGTACCCTCATTAGTACCACATTTTATAACTTCAAAGCACATCAACAAGGCATTAATCATTCAAGACTTCCATCCATATCAAATTTACCTATATAGAACTAATCTTTAGCTATTTAAGCTATCAAGCTTTAAACCAAAAATATACCAAGCATTAGGCTAACATACCAACATAGCCTCAACCACAACCATATACACATGTAACAATCATTTCACTCGCAACTAAGATAACCACACCTTATAACAATATC
Organism: Gossypium australe; assembly: GCA_005393395.2. Classification (NCBI taxonomy): domain Eukaryota; kingdom Viridiplantae; phylum Streptophyta; class Magnoliopsida; order Malvales; family Malvaceae; genus Gossypium; species Gossypium australe. The sequence goes on from CM016615.1 coordinate 67,693,181, forward strand.
AACAAAAGACTCCCTAGGTACATGCCATTACAAAATAATATATCACCACACTTGAGTTCGGGATTTGTTATTTGATACTGAGTCGACGATAAGTCGAACAGTACCTAGCCTGCGCACAGAAAACAAAATCACATGCTGAGTAAAACTCAGTGGTATTTCTATAATTCGAATAGTATAAACTTGATATAAGAAATTAAAATGAAATATGCAACAAATAGGCTATGTTCAAGTGTTTCAATTTAATAAGAAAATTTTTTGCTCATTCATTATTCGTATCTACTAAAAATTTCACATGTTCAAACATATATTAATGACATTTCATATATCATTTGCATATTACAACTCATGCAATGGCATGATTAATTTCTTTGTTCAATACTTGAATTCTTTTCAAGTTCCACATCTCATTCATCATTTCATATCTCATATCTCATAATTCAATCCATATTCACAACAATATACTATTGCGTATTTCATTTCTCATCATTGCCATTTCAATATTTTCTCATCTCCTTTCCATTTCTCAACCATGTCATTTCAATATCGAACATATCAATTTTATAATTTATTTCCCCTATTAACATGACTCAGACTCCGATGGATGCACAGATCAAACCAACACACCAGTTTTGCACCCAGTGCCTTATCGGATAAATCCAAAGTAATAACTGTGCCCAACGCTATATAAATTGGTACCTAGTGTCTCATCGGTTAAACCAAAGAAAATTGGCACCCAATGCCTCATCGATTTGAGGTTGAAGTAATCCATGAAATCTTCCTATCCTATGGCATGCCATCTATATTAGACTCAACTTGAACAGTTAATGGGGTTTAATTTCACTTTTCAAAACAATCAATGTCTCAATTTCACATATATATACCTTATCACATGTAGTAAATTCAATAATCATTTAATCAACATATTTCATAAAATACAAAATCAACCCATTTCCAATCCACTTTGACTTCAATTCAATCTCAAGTACCAAAGTACTCACCTCAAATGCTCACCATATTCAAACAATTAAATATGCAACAATCTACAATTTAGTTTTGGATTATAGAAACACTATTCGACGTTGATTTTATCCTTCCCCTTTTTACTCAAGTATTTCGGTACGATGTTAGCTACGGAATAAAACAATTAAATCACATTAATATTACACATTTCAATTTCACATAAAATTTCAAATTTCACACTATATTTTGCTTATTCATCAATTTAGTCCCTAAACCAAGACTAGTATTTAACATTCACATTTAACTTTATATTTTTATACTAATTTCACTCTAACTAAATTTAGCTTCCTCTTTTCCAGTTCAACCACTTAATTTCCAATTTTTTACAATTTAGTCCCTATTGTTCAAAATCAACATTTTATTCCACAATTTAGTCCTTTTCCATTTCTAACTTAAAAATCTATCTATTTAATCCCTAATACTTAAAATATTCAACAATGTCAACATCTAAAATCTTGAACAATACTAAAAATTACAGCATGGTTTGGGTAGCCCTAGGTACCGAGATTCCAAAAACGTAAAAATTACAAGAAAATGACTAAATTACACAAACCAATTTGAGCTTGAACCCTAAGGTCCCTAGCCATGCGTGACTATCTTCTTCTTTTCTTTCTCTAATTTTGCATGCAAATCTCTTTCTATTCTTTATTCTTTCTATTATTATATGTTTCTATTATATTTGTTATAACTTATATAATATGTATATACATTTCATATTATTTATTATAACATATATATATATATATATATATATATATATATAGAATAAGTTAACATATACATATAAATATATATGTATAATCATCATTAATGTCATCCACTTTAATGAAAAATGGCATAATTGCTTCTTTAATCCCTTTAATTTATTTCAATCTATAATTCAACTTTTAACCCTTACGCAATTTAGTCCATGTACCTTAATAACTCCTAATTTTACGAAATTTAGTAATCCAAAAATTAATTCATCTCTAGACTAACCTCGTAAATATTTAATAAAAATATTCACGAGTTCATTTTTTGGGAATGTAGTCCCGAACCTCACTTTTCAACACCCCTACCTATCGGGTCGTTACAGTAAGGCTTGTGGTTAAGTACATCTATTTGGTATCTTTGGCTCATGTATGTCTATATAAGTGTTTTTGGTCATATGATTTATGCCTTATGAAAGTAGTTTAAGTTATGGTAAAATGGATGTGAATCAAATAGATGCATTGGTATGTTTGATTTGTTTTAAGATAGTAATTTGTGACTATTGAATGTGAATTTTGTTTGATGTTTAAATTGTGGTACCATTGAAGGTACATTGGTTAGGCACTTAGGTTGAATGATATAGTATATATTTTGCATGTTTTGGTGTGATTTGATTAGGTAAAAATGATTGGAAATGGTATGGCATGGAACCTAAGAAATGATATTTGAAATAACTTGATTTTGAAGTCATTTTTGGTTCACATGGCCTGGGACACAGGCTGCCACATGGCCATATGTCACACACGATCATCCTACATGGTCGTGTTTTTTGTTTGATTTTAAATGCAAGATTTTTAAAATGGCCTATTGACACGACCGTGTGACCTTATTTTTGAATTGGACACTGTTTGAGGACACAGGCGAGTAGAGTAGCACCACATGGCCTCAACCATGTCACACGACCGTGTGAACCCTATTTATAGTATATTCCACATTTTTTTTTGTTTCATATTAGTCCTTGTTTTTAAATTGATTTTTAGGCCCGTAGGCTTAATTTAAGATCTGTTTTCACTTATACGCTTTGAATAGTGATCGTTTACTAATTTATGATGATTAAATTAAACTCTGAATTGTTTGGATTTATTATTAGACTTGGTAATCGTTGTAGTATCCCGTAACTTTTATTCGACGATGGAGATAGGTTAGGGATGTTATATTTAGTGGTATCAGAGCTACGATTTAGTCAGTTTTCAAACTGAACGTAGCATGTATTGAGTCTAGAAATACATGCCATCTTATAACCTGTGATAGTATGATGTCTCTTAACTCGAATTGATTCTATTTTTTGTATAGATAAAATATTTCATTTGAATCGAACTAAACTAATTCCAATAAACTAGAGAGTAATGTTCAAGCCTCAATGTATGAGGCTGCTCATAGTGCATCTGTTTTTGAGGTTCAAGGAAATGAGGCCCGTAGAGCCTTCTTCCATATGATGTTAGAATAGTTTATTGACTTTATGAGAGCCAATTGTTATGGCTCAACAACCTCTACCCCCTCATCCTCAAAGCCCTATACGACTGAGTACTCACAGAATTCCTATTGATAAAGTTCAAAAGTGCAGAGTTGAAAAGTTTCGTGTAAAGTGAATGATGATTCAACCAAAGCTGGGTACTAGTTAGAAAACATACAGAGGTTTCTAGATGAAATGTTGTGTTCTCCTGAAGATTATCTAAGGTGTGCCATGTCACTGTTAAAAGAGGAGGCTTCTCAGTGGTAGTCGAGTTTAACTACTGCAGTATCGAAAGAATGCGGTAAGTGGGATTTTTTTTAATTGAATTCCAAAAAAAAATATGTCAGCACACGATTTTAAACAAGAAGAAAAAATGAATTTCTTGAGTTGTAGCTAGGAAACAAATCAGTTGTAGAATACAAGTGAGATTTTGCTTAGATCAGTAAATATGCTTATAAGATGGTGCCGATTGAAGAGGAATTATGTATTTGCTTCAAAGATGGATTGAATAATAAGATTAAAATGCTTGTGTAGGCAATGGAATTTCGTGAGTGTAACACCCCTAATCCGTATCCGCCGCTGGAATAGGGTTACGAGGAATTACCTATTAAATCACAACAAACAACATACATTTATGCATCCATTCTCAAACATCATTCAATCATAATCACATTGTCCCTTATAAAGGCCTACGAAGCCTTAAACATGCTTTAAAAATGGTTCGTGACTAAATCGATAACATAAGAAAAATTCTCCAAAACTTAGAAAATTTTCAAACATACAAGGGTCACACGCCAGTGTGAACAGGCCATGTGCCTTACACGGCTCCAGACACTCCCGTGTCCTAGACTATGTGAAAATAGGGCATACATACTGACTTGGGTCATACGGCAGACCACACGCCCATGTGTCTAGCCCGTGTGCCCTTCAAAATGGCCACACACGCCCGTGTGCCAGGCCGTGCCAATCCTGTAGGGTATACTAACTTATGCAACACTGCCAAGTCACACGCTCGTGTGCTAGCCGTGTGCCATTTAAGGGGTATACTGACTTGTGCCACACGGTCGGTCACAAGCCCATGTGTGTGGCCGTGTGGAGCATATTGACTTCAATTCAATTTCAACACCAGGGGACACACGGCCGTGTAGCATGACTGTGTGTCGCACACAGCTGAGACACACGTCTGTGTCTCTGCTCGTGTGGACAAAAATAGGCCATTTGCAATACCATTTTGCCAGCCTTTCTCATGCTCACCTAAACAACCAAAATAATACCATTTCAGCACATTTATAGGCAACCAAAACATGCTATTTCATATACATATCATGCTATTTAAAATCCATCCATTTCACTACTCAAATCATAATCCAAAACATACTAAAACAATATGTCATTACCGACAATTTCACCTATCTTCTTTATGCATTTTTCTCATCATCTTATCAACTAATTCATGCCATAAAACATACCAAATCATCATCTTCAAATCAAGCCACAACAGTCCATTTTTCAAGCAATAATACGCCAATTGACAACTTGCTAATTGAGCAACCATATAACTGTAACAGCCCGTTTTTGAGTCAAATTAGAACGGTGGTTTCAAGACCACAAATCCGAGGTCAAAATATTTATTTTATTATTTTATTAAATTTTACACCATGATATAATTATTATGAGAAAGTTTTGTAAAGAAATTTTACTGTTTAAATGCTTAATTTGGTAAAAATGACTAAATCGCGTAACATGTAAAAGTTGCATTCTAATTGATAAAGGTGCTTAATTGCTATGGTTTATTAAATCAGAATTCCTTATGTTGTAATTAGAGCATAATTAAATTGAATGGACATTAATGGGTATAATATCATGATTTTGGTGGTTTTTAGTTAAGGTTAATATGGTAAAATGTTAAATAATGTTATATTAAATAAAACAAAGTTAATTTAAGCATTATTATCATCTACAAGCATCGAAAATTGGAATAAGAAGATGTTAATATAGGTTTTCTCATTCGGCAAGCATAAATTCTTCGATTAGGTATGTAATTTGACTCAGTTTTAAATGATTTTTACGTTTTTGAGATCATTGCTTCGTATTCTAGCTAGCTCGAACCCTAGATTTTGTTATTGTTGAAGATTTAATATGTTTCCATTGTTGAATACTTGAGTTCTTTGATGTTTAATGATAGATTATGGAAGCTTGATGATAGTTAAACTAGTTTTGTAAAGTGATTTTTGGTAAAAATGTCAAAAAAGAATTAAATTAAGAAAATGTGAAATGTTGTGGTTAAAATTGTGAATAAAATAAAAATATGGGCTGCTAGTATTGTATAATAAATTCGACTAGGCTTGGGTTTCATGAAAATTGAATGAATTTCATTTTTACGAGCTTAGGGACTAAATTGTGAAAAATGTAAAACATTAGGGGCAAATGTTTAATTTGCCAAAATTAGGAAATATGGGCTTAATTGAACTGAGTTACTATTGAATGGGTTAAATTTGATATATATAGATCAAGATAAGCCGAGATCGAGTTCAGATCGGGCAAAAGGAAAGATTGACGAATAGCCGTTAGTTGTTATCCGAGCGATACGAGGTAAGTTTGTATAATTAAAATCAAATTTTTAAATACTTGTAAGTATTTAAATGAATGTGTATAATTGTGTAATTCATATACTTGAAAAATGAATGCCTTATTGATTTAATCTATTTGTTACCGAGCCCCATTTGAACCGTATGAATTCGTAGGATACGAGTGACATGTCACTAAGGTTACCGTTTTGGTCGAGCTTCTGCATTTGTTACGGACTCACCACAGCTCGTATGAGCTTACCGATATATCAGCTCATATGAGCTTATTGTTCTCAGCTCAATAGAGCTTACTATCCATCAGCTCAGGAGGAGCTTATCGATCATGCTCGAAAGAGCGAAAATGATAATGAATTGACGGATTATTGATGTTTATCACCCGAGTATCCTTTGGAGTTCTAATAGGTTCAACAGGCATAAATTCTGTTTATACGGATGAGTACTATTATTGAATGGATTATTGGTTATATGATTGAGAATGAAATTTTGAATGCTAGTTATATTGAGTATTAAATTGTGATAATGGATGATTTCATGTATTAACATGTCTAACCTATGGATGAATGCTTGTGATAGGCATTTGGAAATTGTATGGAGTTTACCTTAGTTATTTGTATTGGTTTGGTATAAATGGTAAGTTTAATTCTAAATTATACGGGTTTACTAAGCTATAAAGCTTACTCTGTTTCTTTTTCTATGTTTTATAGAGGTTCGATAGCTCACTCATTTCAGACAAGTCGGAGTTACACATCACACTATCCAATTCTCCGATTGGTACTTTTGAACTTGTGGATATATGTAAATATGGCATGTATAGGCTAGTTTAAAAGATGTTAGTTATGTTACTTGATATCATGATTTTGGTATATTTTTGGGTATAAGTTAAGCCATGTGATTTGGCTTATTTTGGCACTATGTTTTGGTTGTGTATAAGTGTTCAATTATGGTATGTTTTGGCAAGAAATAGATGAAATGAAAATATGGCAAATAATTTGTATTGAAATGGTTATTTTGGATGCCTATTGAGTTGTAAAAATGTTGTCATTTATGCTTGTGAAAATAGGGTGGCAAAATGGCTTTGCAAATAGCCTATTTTTGTCCACACGGGTAGGGACACAGGAGTGTGTCTCAGCTGTGTGTGACACACGGTCATGTTACACGGTCGTGTGCCCCCTGGTGTTGAAATGGAATTGAAGTTAGTATGCTCCACACGGCCTCACACACGGGCTTGTAACCGGCTGTGTGGTACAAGTCAATAAGCCCCCCTAAATGGCACATGGCCTAGCACACAGGCGTGTAACTTGGTCGTGTTGATAAGTCAGTATACCCTACAGTTTTGGCACGGCATGATACGCGGGTGTGTGTGGCCATTTCGAAGGGCACACGGGCTAGACATACGGGCATGTGGTTGGCCGTGTGACCCAAGTCAGTTTACTCTCCAGTTTTCACACGGCTTGGAGCACGGGCATGTCCTCAGCCATGTGACACAAGTCAGTATGTATGCCCTGTTTTCACACGATATAAGACACGAGCGTGTCTACAAGTCGTGTGAGGCACACGGCCTGTTCACACGGTCGTGTGATTTTTGAAATGTTGAAATTTTTCTAAGTTTCCAAAATTTTAATATGTTGTCGATTTAGTCCCTTATGCATGATTTAAGCTTTATATGTTTGATATAAGTACATATTGAATGTGAATGAATGATATTTACTGAAATGAGATGATATTTGATAAATGATTGTTCTGAATTGAGTTACATGTTCGATAATGCCTCTTAACCTATTTCGGCAACGGTAACAAGTTAGGGGTGTTACATTTGTTGGTATTAGAGGTATGGTTTAGTCGATTCTAGAACTAACGTAGCGTATGTGATTCTAGCTATACATGCCATATATAAAACTGTGATAGTATGATGACTCATGACGTTTTCAAATGTTTTTTATATAGTAATGGATCCCGAACAAGCTGTAGCAGATGATCTAGAAAGTAACGCTCCTGCTCCCGCTCAAGGGACTGCGCCTACTGAATCTAGACCTGTGTCTAGTAGTCATGGGGGTGAGGCTAAAGAAGCCTTCTTTCAGATAATGAATGAGTGGTTCACACAGTACATTCGTACGAACTCGGCTGTTCAGCAACCTCCACCCCCACCTGTTCCCCTACCGATACTTGTAGTTCCTTAAGGTATTGATCTTTTGTGATTAAATAAACCACCTGTATATAAGAAACAGAAAAATAGAGCTGAGGAATTCAGAGCCACTGTCAATGATGACCCTGAGAGAGCCGAGTTTTGGCTTGAGAACACGATTTGGGTATTCGGCGAATTATCTTGCACACCTGAAGAATGTTTAAAGTGTGTAGTATCATTGTTGAGAGACACCACGTATTAGTGGTCGAATACCTTGATATCCGTAGTTCCGTGAGAAAGAGTTACTTGGGAGTTCTTTCAAGTTGAATTTAGAAAGAAATACATCAGCCAAAGATTTATTGATCAGAAAAGAAAAGAATTCCTTGAATTAAAGCAGGGTCGTATATCAGTCACAGAATATGAGTGAGAGTTTGTACGACCTAGCCAATATGCTCGTACGACCCAGCAAATATGCTCGTGAATGCGTTTCTTCTAAAGCTATAATGTGTAAAAGATTCAAGGATGGATTGAATGAAGAAATCAGACTTTTAGTTGGAATTCTCGAGCTGAATGAGTTTGTCATTCTGTTTGACAGAGCTTGTAAAGCCGAAGAGCTTTACAAAGAGAAAAGAAAAGCTGATTTTGAGGCTAGGGATTCTAGAAAGAGATTTGCGGGCAAACCACATCAGTCAGTATCAAAGAAATCTAAAGAATATCATCCTCGTTCTACGGCTTCTGCAGGAATTGCAATTAGAGACAGAGATATGAGACATTTCAGTTCTAAACCTCAGGCGACATCTGTTGCTAGTGCGGGAAGTGTTAGAAATGTTGGACCTGAATGTAAACACTGAAATAAGAGACATTACGGTGAATGTAGATTAGTAAGCAGAGCTTGCTTTCAATGTGGATCTCTTGATCATTATCTCTGGGACTATCCAGAAAAGTTTACAGCTAAAAGAGAACAACCAATGAAAGTAAGTAACACAACTACTAGAGGGAGACCACCTGAGGATGAAAAGAACTCAAAACGGGCCCTAAACGGAGTAAAAGGGCCTTAGTACGAAATTGACATGGCCTGGCCCAAAGCCCACACTGCCGTGCCTCAACGATCACCTAGAGCACGACCTCAACTCCGCCTCGCATAGCCGTGCCTCAAATTAAAAGTTCGAACACGGTTTGAACGCGATCCACACGGGCGTGTGCCATGGCCGTGCCTCTTTCGCTAGAAAGAACAATTTCAATCGGAAAAGGATACTTAGGGAGAAAGAATCGCATTCCAAGAGCCTATATATATCCCCTAAGTGCTACCTTTGAAAACGCATCAAACCTAAGCCAAGGAGCCAAGCCGAGAAGGTCAGAGTTAGGAAATAAACATGAAGATAGCCAGTTGATCCATCCCAAGAAGCCAGAGTTATACTCAAGACGGCAAAATTCTCCTTCAATTCCTTCAGGGGGTTTTAGGGATTTCTTATGTTTTGTTTTATCTTTTCTCTTGTGATGTTTTCTTTATTCATTATGAACTAAACCCCTCAGATACCTGAAGGGGATGAAACCTAGACGAATCTTGTTATTTGGGTTTTTTAGTTATATGATGAATTACTTAGTTTGTTCTTAATTATGTTGCTTAATCCAAATCTAATGTGCTTAGGTGGAGGAGGAATAGACCTTGCTTAAGAGTAGATCTAACATAATTAAGCGGAGTTGATCGAATGCCTAGAGATAGGGTTACGAGATTTTGCCGGATTAGGGTGAAACCTAATATGGGAGTCCATTGATCGATTTACTGCTATCTTAGGGGGTTATTATAAGTGAACGAGAGTTCCACTAATTAACCTAGGGTTAGACGTTATTCGCCTCGAAAGAGAGTTTAATATAGGTTAGGGAGTCCTACGGATCAAGCTAAGTGAAGAAATTATATAATTGAGGGTTAGATAACATGTGAAGTCTAGGTGGATTCTTCCTGAGGGTATCGTCGTGATCAATTAAGTTTTCTTCAAATTATTTTCCAAGTCGTCCTTTTTGTCTTTGTGTCCTTAGTTTAGTTCTTGTCAATTTAGTTTTAAAGCAATCTTCACTCTAATTCTAAGGCTAAATAATAAAAAGAAAGTTGACATTAATACTTTTAGTTCCTTTGGGTTCGATAATCCAGTCTTGCCTAAGCTATACTACTGTTCGATAGGTACACTTGCCTTTAATCGTTGTCAGAGTTAGCCTCTACGTTCGATCATTCTTTTATAAATTTTTAAAACTCTGATTTCAGCGATCAAGTTTTTGGCGCCGTTGCCGGGGACTAAAATATTAAGAAAACTCTATTTTTATTGCTTTAGCCATAATTTTTATTTTTAACAATTTATTTTTGTTTTTATTCCTATTTTTACTTTTTGCTGAAATTTTCTTTCTTTCTTTTCCTAGCAGGTACCTCTAGTTTATGACTAGAAGAAACCCAAGAGGATCTTTGGTATATGATAGTGAAATCGAAGCCACCGCTCGCAGGAATCGTCGAGAAACCAGGTGAAGCTTAGATTACATAGAAATAGAGGAAGAAGGCAGATCCAATCCTACTGAAGGGATGGACGAAACAACCCACCACCACGCGATGTGGGGGAGAATAATGCTCCACGTACAATGTTTGATTATGCGAAACCGCATTTAACAGGAGCAGAATCGAGTATTGTTAGGCCTGCTATATCTGCTAATAATTTTGAATTAAAGCCTAACATGATACAAACGATTCAACAATTTGTTCAATTTGATGGTTTGCAGGAAAAAGATCCAAACACGCATATAGCTAACTTTTTAGAGTTCTGTGATACCTTCAAAATAAATGGTGTTTTTGATGATGCCATACGTCTTCGGTTATTTCCATTTTCATTGAGAAATAAAGCTAAACAGTGGTTAAAATCATTACAACGAGGGTCAATCACTACATGGGATCAAATGACCGAAAAGTTTTTAATGAAATATTTTCCACCGGTCAAAACGGCCAAATTACGGAATGATATCTCTTCTTTTGTGCAGATGGATTTAGAGACACTATACGATGCATGGGAGAGATTTAAGGATCTCTTGAGGAGGTACCCACACCATGGCTTACCCTTGTGGCTACAAGTCCAAACCTTTTACAACGGTGTAAACCCCTCAACAAGGCAACTGATTGATTCAGCCGCCGGTGGAACCCTGAACAACAAAACTCCAGAAGCAGCTTACGAGTTCATTGAGGAGATGTCACTAAATAATTATCAATGGAAGGCTTCAAGAACCAAACCAACAAAATCAGCAGGAGTTTTCAACATCGATGCAGTGACCATGCTATCAACGCAGCTAGAGATGATGAATAAACAGCTTGATAGTTTGTGTTCTTTGCAGGAACATCCAGTCATGCAGTGCGACGCAAGTGGAACCGTGGCGAATCCTGAGTACCCACCCTACCAACCAGAAGCAGAGAGTGAACAGATGAACTATATAGGTAATAATTTATGATCCAATAATAATCCTTATAGTAACCATTACAATCCAGGTTGGAGGAATCACCCAAATTTTTCGTGGGGAGGTCAAAGAAATCAAGGAAATCAAAGGCAACAACCTCCTCAAAAATTCCAAAATCAGCCCTATCCACAAAAGAAGAAACCAACCCTCGAGGAGATGATGGCAAAATTCTCAGCAGACACAGAGAAACGTATCCAAGAAACTGAGAGAACAATCAAAAGCAATGAGAGCCGAATATGGGAAATTACTAAATCAGTCAAGGAAGTCACTAATGTAGTCGAACAACTCGCAAAGCTGATGTCAGAACGACTGCAAGGTCGTCTACCAAGCAACACTGAGGTTAACCCTAAGGAACAAGTTCGAGTCATCACAGCTCAAAATAATAAGGGGTTAGATAAACCTGATACAAGGCCAGAAAATAAGGTAGAAGAAGGTAAAATAGAGGTAATGCAAGAAAAGCCAAAACCGTCAATTAAAGAGTACCAACCTCGCATACCTTACCCCGAAGCTATAAAAAGAGACGATTCAGAGGAACAGTTTGGTAAGTTTCTTAAACTTTTAAAGAAATTACATATTAACTTACCTCTTCTTGAAGCTCTTTTCCAGATGCCAGACTTAAGGAAATTTTTAAGACAGCTCTTAACCAACAAACGCAAAATAGATGAAAAGCAACACGTGGAACTAAATGCAACATGCTTGGCAATGTTACAAAATAGACTACCACAGAAACTAAAAGGTCCAGGGAGTTTTACAATTCCATGTTTAATTGGTAGTTTAAATATTGATAATGCATTAGCTGATTTAGGGGCAAGCATAAATGTCATGCCTTATTCACTGTTTAAACGACTAGGTCTAGGGAAACCCAAACAAACTAGGATGAGTATTCAATTAGCTGATAAAATTGTTAGAATTCCTAGGGGCATTATTGAAGATGTTATTGTAAAAATCGATAAATTTGTTTTCCCAGTAGACTTTGTTGTCTTAGACATGGATGAGGATAATTCAATCCCCTTAATTCTAGGAAGACCTTTTCTAGCAACTGCCAGGACTAAAATTGATGTTGCCACAGGTGAACTCATACTTCGTGTAGGTGATGAATCAATCAGTCTTCAAGCTCTAAACTCGGCCAAGACAATAGTCGATGAAGGTAAGAAAGTCACTTCAATTGATAATCAAATTATTCAACCTTCATCGCAGGAAACATCGCAAGGCCTAAACCCTGAGCCAACTCATAGACCCCAATTCAACAAAAAAACATTACACAAGGAACAAAGCATTAGGGTCGATCAATTAGAAGAACAGCCAACACACGTCAAAGAAGAACCAGATCCACACGAAGTAAAACCAGAGGAACTGCCAGAAGAGCTCGTAGGGACATCCAACCACTTCAAAATAGGAGAATAGGTACTGTTAGACAGAACTGATCCTCACATCACTACAACATAACTGAGGACAAAGGGAGAAATTCTCCTTAAGGTACACGATATCTTCCCACACGAAATAGTCAAGGTAAGCAATCCAATATTCGGCAATTTCAAGGAAAATGCTTCTCGACTCCAACTTTGTCAAGGAAATAGAAATTTAAGCATGAGGGAAGATATTCAAACCTTTAAACCTCCCTAAAAATTTCAAATACAAGGAAAGTCTAGCTTAAGACTATAAATGAGCGCTTCTCAGGAGGCAACCCGAGCACTAACCCTATTTCTTTTTAAAGTCGTTTTCATTCCTTTTTATTTTTCTTTCTTTTTCTCCTTTTAAACTAACCAAAAGTGCAAATTCCCAGGCCACACGGCCTTACACACGGCCGTGTCCATGGCTGTGTAGACCACCGAAACCGCCCCACTGACAGAGCAGGGCCCGTGCAAGTCAGTCCAACCACCCCCTCAACGTCACGGATCCAACCACCCTTCCCACGGGCACCGACAGAAAGGCACGGCCGTGCCCTTAAACCGTGTGAAGCTACTGACTTGCACACCACGGGCAGAGCACGCCCGTGCGGTCCAACCGTGCCCACATACTGACTTCACAAACACGGGCATGGTAGGCTGATACACGGCATGGGCTACCAAACATGGTCGTGCGAGGCGGCCTTGTAAATCGGAATGACCTTACACCACGGGCGTGTGAACATGCAAGAATTGAAATATTATTTAAACCCCACAGCTCTTTCCCTTCCCCTCATCCGGTTTCATCTTCACTTTCTTTTCTTTTTACCTTTCTCCTTCTCAGATTCTTCACTTTATAAATCTCTAACACCCTTGAGCCACACGAAATCATGTCGAAGAAGCGGAAGAAGCTAAGCATAGGCTCCTCAATGGAGAACGAGCATCATGAGTTCATCCCAGCAGCTTCGACTAATCACCAAGCCAAGGGTTTTTGAGACCAATTTATTTTTTCTTTTTGTTTCTCTTCTCCTTTATTTTCCTTATCTAAACTTCTCTACTGCTCTTTTCGTTTAATTTTCTTTTAGTTTCTTAGTGTCAAGTTCGCCAGGCTACCAGGGAATCACGTCGACCACCACGATAACCTCACCACTCTTACCACCACCACCACCTTCACAGCCCTAGAAGTCGGACCCACCTTGCGAACGATCCTTCAATAAGGACTCTTCGGTCCATTCTTCTTTTCTTTTATTTTCGTTTTCCTTCTTAGTCTCCTTTTCTTTTTCTTTCTTGTTTTTAATTTTATATTTAGTTTAATTTAATTATGTCTTAATAATCACTGGCTAATCCTTCATGAGATCCCCAATTTCTTCATCTAGCGCAGAGCTTGGGAACCAACACCACTACCATACCGACGCCTTTGCCGTATTCACCACATCCTCCACCGAACCCGCCCAAGAATTCAGGGAGTACCTGTCACCCTCACTTTTGATTTCTATAAAAATAAAAATATTATCTATCTTTGTACATTGAGGACAATGTACATCTTAAGTGTGGGAGGGGTAAAAATGCCTAACTTTTTGCATTATTCTCAAATCCCTGAGGGTAAAAGTAGAATAATAGTGCCAAACTTTTTTCATTTTTCTCAAATCCCTGATTTAGTCTTGTTTTTATGCAAAGTTGTCATATTACTAATTAGGATGAAATTTCTGATGATTTGTGATTTTTATTGACATGTTTTAGAATAAGTCATAGTTAATTGTGCATTGAAAATTGAATTTGAAAGAATACTAGAAAATTAAGCTTGATAAGTCTCTTTTTTAAGAATTAAAATTTTGTTAGGTTGTTGACCTAAATTTGAGTACTACTTTGAAATTTGAATTTCACGAGGATGATGTCAAAACACCCATAATTTTTGTGAGATTTTGAGCCTTACAGAGCATATAATTCCTTTTCGTGCTCATTCTTTGGTTATGAGTGTGTCAACCATGAACTGTTATTTTAGAACTTGCATCGTTTATGCATGTCGAGACCACACTTTTGATTTGATATTACAGAAATGATAAAGGCACCTAGGTTTTAACCCACTTACACTACTAAATAGCCTACCCGTAACAACTAACCCCTAGTGAACCTCGTTGATCCTAATAATCCTTTTTATTGACTCACCTACTAATATTAACCCAAAGCCCCTTTGTAATTGTTATCACCCTTTCTTTTGACTACCCCTTAATCGAGAATTGATTTGATCAAGTTACCTAAATATATTATTCCGGTAGTTAAATCGATCTTGTATTATTTAGTTTGTTCTTAAAAAAAAATTCAAAGTTCAGTATTAGTGGTGAGCTTATACAGTTAAAGTTTATATACCGAAAGAAAAGCTCGTGTTATTAGGATTATTATTCTCAGTTAATCTAATTATTATTCCAGTTTTCATTAAGGTAGGTACTTATCAAATTCGATCTCGATTCTAACCTTCTAATTTAAGCCTTTATCCACACCTTAATCCTAGCCCCATTACAACCCTAACAAAGACCTTTTGATCTGTTTATTATCTCATTTTACAATGGTGGAGACTTGATTTTCAGGCAAGCCATTAGGATTAACTTTTCAGGTTCGACTTATGAGTGCTTCTTTTCCTGACCCTTAAACACTTTGAGTGAATCTATAGTGAGGACATCAATCCTTGTCAGCTTTGAATTGAAAAGGTAGTTATTTAAATAAGGGGAGACACCTATGTTTTCGAAGTACAAACTCAGACTTATCTCGTTTAAATCTTTAGGACTCTTTAAATTGAATTATCCATGTATGAATTATCTATGAATTATGATAAGGCATTGTTGATAAAAATTATAGATCATGGAAAGTTCGTTTCAATTGTAAGTTGAGAATTTTGCTTGAGGACAAGCAAAAGCTTAATTGTGGGGGTATTTGATAAACCATAATTGTAACATATTTTAACCCACATTTAATATGCTTTTCGATGATTTATTCCTTGATTTTTATAAAAAGGTCTTGTAATCCTTTCTTTTCATGTCTTATACCCAGGAAAGCACCCAAGGATGAAAAGAACTCAAAACGGGCCCAAAACGGAGTAAATGGGCCTTAGTACAAAATTAACACGGCCTGGCCCAAAGCCCACACGGCCGTGCCTCAACGATCACCTAGAGCACGGCCTTAACTCTGCCTCGCATGGCCGTGCCTCAAATTAAGTCCGAACACGGTTTGAACGCAATCCACACAGGCGTGTGCCATGGCCGTGCCTCTGTCGCTTGAAAGAACAATTTCAGTCGGAAAAGGATACTTAGGGAGAAAGAATCGCATTCCAAGAGCCTATATATATCCCCTAAGTGCTACCTTTGAAAACGCATCAAAGTTAGGCCAAGGAGCCAAGCCGAGAAGGTTAGAGTTAGGAAATAAACGCGAAGATAGCCAGTTGATCCATTCCAAGAAGCCGGAGTTATACTCAAGACGGCGGAATTCTCCTTCAATTCCTTCAGGGGGTTTTAGGGATTTCTTATGTTTTGTTTTATGTTTTCTCTTGTGATGTTTTCTTTATTCATTATGAACTAAACCCCTCAGATACCTGAAGGGGATGAAACCTAGACGAATCTTGTTATTTGGGTTTTTTAGTTATATGATGAATTACTTAGTTTGTTCTTAATTATGTTGCTTAATCCAAATCTAATGTGCTTAGGTGGAGGAGGAATAGACCCTGCTTAAGAGTAGATCTAACATAATTAAGCGGAGTTGATCGAACGCCTAGAGATAGGGTTACGAGATTTTGCCGAATTAGGGTGAAACCTAATATGGGAGTCCATTGATCGATTTACTGCTATCCTAGGGGGTTATTATAAGTGAACGAGAGTTCCACTAATTAACCTAGGGTTAGACGTTATTCGCCTCGAGAGAGGGTTTAATATAGGTTAGGGAGTCCTACGAATCAAGCTAAGTGAAGAAATTATAAAATTGAGGGTTAGATAACAAGTGAAGTCTAAGTGGATTATTCCTAAGGGTACCGTCATGATCAATTGAGTTTTCTTCAAGTTATTTTCCAAGTCGTCCTTTTTGTCTTTGTGTCTTTAGTTTAGTTCTTCTCAATTTAGTTTTAAAGAAATCTTCACTCTAATTCTAAGGCTAAATAATAAAAAGAAAGTTGACATTAATACTTTTAGTTCCTTTAGGTTCGATAATCCGGTCTTGCCTAAGCTATACTACTGTTCGATAGGTACACTTGCCTTTAATCGTCGTCAGAGTTAGCCTCTACGTTCGATCATTCTTTTATAAATTTTTAAAACTCTGATTTCAGTGATCAACTGGAAATATGAGTGGTAACTGAAGTGGTACGAGAGATTCGACTGCGAGATATGAGGTATGAGCACCTGCCAGAGCTTGTGCTATTCCTGCACGGGAGGAAGCATCATCGCCAGACGTTATTACCGGTAATTTTTCTCTATTTGATACTGATATAGTTGCATTGATAGATCCTGGATCAACTCATTCATATAGCTGTATAAATTTAGTATTTAAAAAAAGTTTACATGTCGGTTCTACAGAGTTTGTAATTAAAGTATCGTACCCCTTAGGCAAGTCTGTTTTAGTTGATAAAATTTGTAAGGATTTCTTTTTGATGACTCAGGGTTACTATTTTTGGGCTGACTTGATGCTTCTACCGTTCGATGAGTTTGATGTGATTCTTGGTATGGATTGGCTGGCTATGCATGATGCAGTTGTGAATTGTAGACAGAAGACTATCGAATTGAAATGTCAAAATGGTGAGATTCTTCGGATTAAGTCTAATGATTCGAATGAATTACCTACTGTGAGATCATCTATGTTAGCTTAGAAATATTTGAAAAAGGGTTGTGATGCATATTTTACGTACGTACTAGATACAAATGTATCTGAATCAAAGATTGAATTTGTACCTATTGTTTGTGAGTTTTCGGATGTATTTCAAGGAGAATTACCAGGTTTACCTCCGATCAGAGAAGTTGAATTTGGTATTCAAATAGTACCTGGAACAACACTGATATCGATAGCTCCGTACTGAATGGCTCCAATAGAATTAAAAGAATTGAAAGCTCAGTTGCAAGAATTGACAGACAGAGGTTTTGCACGATCGAGTTATTCTTCCTGGGGCGCACCGGTATTATTTGTGAAAAAGAAAGATGGCACGATGAGAAAGTGTATCAATTACAGACAACTGAACAAAGTGACTATAAAGAATAAATACCCTCTACTGTGGATTAATGATTTATTTGATCAATTGAAAGGGGCTATAGTATTTTCAAAGATTGATTTGAGATCGGGTTATTATCAGTTATGTGTTAAAGAATCGGATGTGCCAAAAACCGCGTTCAGAATGAGGTATGGACATTATGAATTCCTTGTTATGCCTTTCGGATTAACTAATGCTCCTGCAATTTTTAAGGATTTGATGAATTGGATATTTAGACCGTATTTAGACAGATTTGTTGTTGTATTCATTGACGACATGCTGATCTATTCGCAAGATGAATCTGAACATACCGAGCACTTGAGAGTTGTGTTACTAACTCTACGTGACAAGCAATTATTTGCAAAGTTTAGCAAATGCAAGTTTTGGCTTCGAGAGGTTGGATTTCTGGGGCATATTGTTTCAGTCGATGGTATTGGAGTTGACCCGAGTAAAATTTCTACTATTGCTGAGTGGAAACCTCCGAAGAATGTGTCTGAAGTCCATAGTTCTCTAGGATTAGCGGGATATTACCGAAGATTTGTGAAAGGATTCTCGATGATTGTGACACCAATGACACGACTACTACAAAAAGACATGAAATTTGGATGGTCAGAAAAATGTTAGCAGAGTTTTGAACAGTTGAAAGTACTATTAACTGAAGCACCAGTTTTGGTTCAACCGAAATCGGGGAAAGAATTTGTGATTTATAGCGATGCATCATTAAAAGGTCTGGGATGTGTTCTGATGCAAGAAGGAAAGGTTATAGCTTATGCTTCTCGACAATTGAAACCGCATGACAAGAATTATCTGACACATGATTTAGAGTTGGCTGCAATTGTGTTTGCGTTGAAAATTTGGCGACACTACTTATACGGTGAGAAATGTCACATTTATATGGATCACAAAAGCTTGAAATATTTTATGTCACAGAAAGACTTGAACCTACGACAGCAAAGATGGCTCGAGCTACTAAAAGATTATGAATTTGTGATTGATTATCATCCAGGGAGAGCAAATGTAGTTGTAGATGCTTTGAGCAGAAAATCATTTTTTGCTTTACGGGCAATGAATACACATTTGATGATTTATGATGATGGATCGATATTAGCTGAGTTAAGAGATAAACCAGTATTTCTTCAAAATATTTGCGAAACTCAGAAAAATGACAGTGATTTACAAGCTAAACAAATTCAATGTGAGTCTAATTCTGATTCAGAATTTCATATTGGAACTGATGACTGCTTAATGTTCCGAAATAGAATTTGTGTACCGAGAAATTCAGAACTCATTCAAAAGATTTGCACGAAGCACACCATATTTGCTTATATGTTCATTCGGGAAGTACCAAGATGTATAATGATCTGAAACAACTGTACTGGTGGTCGGGTATGAAACGGGATATATCAGTGTTTGTATCAAAATGTCTGATTTGTCAGCAAGTAAAAGCTTAACATCAAGTACCATCGGGATTACTACAGCTTATGATGATTCCTGAGTGGAAATGGGATAGCGTTACAATGGATTTTGTGTCGGGATGCCCCTAACTCCGAAAAAGAAAGATGCTACCTGGGTTGTTGTTGATTGACTAACGAAATCTGCTCATTTCATACTGATACGTACAAATTACTCACTTGACAGATTAGCTGAATTGTACATTGTTGAGATTGTTCGATTACACGAAGTGCCACTATCTATTACTTCTGATAGAGATCCGAGATTTATGTTGCGATTCTGGATGAAACTACAAGAGGATTTGGGAACCAATTTGAATTTCAGTACTGCTTTTCATCTTCAGATTGAAGGTCAGACCGAGAGAGTTATTTAGATTCTCGATGACATGTTGAGATGTTGTATTTTAGAGTTTGAAGGTAGTTGGGAAAAATATTTACCGTTAATTGAATTCACATATAACAATAGTTTTCGAACGAGTATAAAGATGGCACCATACGAAGCTTTATATGGCCGCAAATGTCAAACTCCACTATACTGGACTGAATTGAGTGACAAAAAGATTCACGGGGTTGAATTGATCAAAGAAACTGAAGAAAAAGTGAAAACGATTCACGACAGTTTAAAAGCAGCTTCAGATGGACAGAAATCCTACGCAGATTTGAAACGTAGAGAAATTGAATTTCAAGTCGGGGACCGAGTGTTTCCAAAGGTGTCACCGTGGAAAAAGGTTCTTCGATTCGGCCGTAAAGGAAAGTTGAGTCTGCATTTCATCGGGCCGTATGAAGTTATTGAACGAATAGGGCCAGTGGCATATCGGCTAGCTTTACCATCAGAACTTGAAAAGATCCATAATGTTTTTTACGTTTCTATGCTACGTCGATATAGATCTGATCCGTCACATGTGATTTCTCCAGTAGATATTGTGATACAAGCTGATTTAACGTATAGTGAACAACTGATCAGGATTTTGGCTCGTGAAATCAAAGAGTTGAGAAATAAACACATAGCCCTAGTAAAGATTCTCTGGCATAAACACGGGATTGAGGAAGCTACATGGAATCCGAGGAAACTATACGAAAATAGTACCCTAACCTCTTTGCTGGTAAGATTTTCGGGGACGAAAATCCCTAAGGGGGAAGAGTTGTAACAACCCGTTTTTGAGTCAAATCGCAACAGTGGTTTCGCGACCACAAATTTGAGGTCAAAATATTTATTTTATTATTTTATTAAAGTTTACAGCATGATAGAATTATTATGTGAAAGTTTCGTAAAGAAATTTTACTGTTTAAATGCTTAATTCTGTAAAAAGGACTAAATCGCGTAATGTGTAAAAGTTGCATTCTAATTGATAAAGGTATTTAATTGCTATGATTTATTAAATCAGAAGTCCTTATGTTGTAAATAGACCATAATTAAATTGAATGAACATTAATGGGCATAATATCATGATTTTGGTGGTTTTTAATTAAGGTTAATATGGTAAAATGTTAAATAATGTTATATTAAATAAAACAAAGTTAATTTAAACATTATTATCATCTAAATGCACCGAAAATTGGAAGAAGAAGATGTTAATATAGGGTTTCTCATTCGGAAAGCATAAATTCTTCAATTAGGTATGTAATTTGACTCGGTTTTAATGATTTTTACGTTTTTGAGATCGTTGCTTCATATTCTATGTAACACCCCTAACCCGTAACCATCGCCGATCTAGGGTTAAGAAGTGTTACCGGACATAACAGAACTTTTACGATCATTTCTCAAACATAAATTCATCTTCATCATATCATAGTAAATCATATACATATAGTCCCTTTAAAAGGTCTACGAGACCTTAAACATGCATTGGGAAGGGGTCGGGACTAAACCGAGCACATACAAATTTTTTTCCGAAAATCAAACATTTTTCAAAGTTACAGAGGTCACACGCCCGTGTGGGCAGGCCGTGTGCCTCACACGGCATCAGACACACACGTGTGTCCAAGCTGTGGCAAAACAGGGCATACCTACTGACTTGTCCACACGGCCGAAGACACGCCCGTGTGCTTGACCCGTGGGGAACACTGACTTAATTCACACAGCCTATCACACGCCCATGTGTCTGGCCCGTGTGCGAGTCTGACTTGTTTTGAATTATAAATTTAAAAGACATTGTAACACCCCAAACCCGACCCAAAACTCCACGGCCGAATTCGAAATGTTACTGGGAAAATGTTCGAAAAGAGTTCTGTCTTGAGGGTGAAAATAAGTGTTAAGTTTAAAAACGAATACTCAATTAGTAAAGGTTTTGTATTTAGAAAGTAGTAGTTTGCCGGGGAAATAAAAACTTACAGATTTGTGTAAAGGTTAAGTTGTTGTTTGAAAGAAACTATGAAAAACGAATTGTTTGTCAGTAATCCGAATTTGAAAACTTCAATTTGATTTTTACGTTGCAAAAGTTTCTAGATCATTCTTAATTAATAATCCGTTATAAGTCTTAACTTAAAATCATAATAAAAATCCCGAACCATTTAAAGCGGCCTTATTACAATAAAAATAACCCAAATAGTAATTAAAAGTTTAAAATGTATATAAAAGCAAGACAACTTCTGCATGGCCGCCTCGAATCCACTCCAGCCCAGTCCAGTGAGCTATGAGTTACCTGCGTTGTTAAAAAAAATAAGGTGAGTCACCACACTCAGTGTGCAATTAATCCACACAACTCCATAGATGGGCTTGGCCCAAATCCACACAAATCCACATACCACGCATAATGATGCAAAATGTTAACCCAGCTACCTCTAAAGTCGATAACACATCCCCTCAACATATCCTCCAACACTTGTATTACCCTTTCAGACTGGCCATCCGTCTGCGGATGAAATACTGTGCTAAAATCCAATCTGGTGCCCAATGCCTGATGCAACGCCCTCTAAAACCGCGACGTAAATTTAGGATCCCTATCTGATATGATCGATACCGGCACCCCATGTAGTCTCACAATCTCTGCCACATACAGCTTCGCTAACCTCTGCAGAGGATAATCAACACGAACAGGTATGAAATGAGCGGATTTTGTCAACTGGTCCACAATCACCCATACCCAGTCCTTCTTAGTAGGCGTAAGAGGAAGCCCACTAATGAAATCCATTGTGATTCTCTCCCACTTCCACTGCGAAATCTTCACTGGTTGCAGCAACCCTGAAGGCACTTGGTGTTCAGCTTTGACCTGCTGACACGTCAAGCACTTCCCCACAAATTCCGTAACTTCCCGCTTCAATCTAGGCCACCAAAACTGATCTCGTAGGTCCCTGTACAACTTACTCCCTCCCGGATGCATAGCGTAAGGACTACTATGCGATTCTCGAAGAATCCTCTGCCTCAACTCCACATCCTTCGGCATACAAACCCTTCCAGGGAAACACAAAACTCCGTCGCTGTTCACACTGTAGTCCCCTAATCCCCCGTTCTGTACTTGCAGAAGCCTAGCACCCAAAACATCATCCTCCAACTGTTTCTCTTTTACCTAACTTAACCAAGTCGGCTTCACCCGTAACTCCGCTAACAAGCTCTCGTTGTCATAAAGACTCAGATGAGCGAACATCGCCCTCAGATCCGATACTACTTTCCGACTTAGCGCATCCGCCACCACATTCGCTTTCCCCGGGTGGTACTCAATCGAACAGTCATAATCCTTCAGCAACTCCACCCATCCCCGCTGTCTCAAGTTCAGCTCCT
Organism: Gossypium australe; assembly: GCA_005393395.2. NCBI lineage: Eukaryota > Viridiplantae > Streptophyta > Magnoliopsida > Malvales > Malvaceae > Gossypium > Gossypium australe. Next base: position 67,716,372 of record CM016615.1, read on the forward strand.
TCTGAGTCAACAGATACTTTAGACTCTTATGGTCCGTGTAGATCACCGACTTCTCCCCATACAAATAATGCCTCCATACCTTCAAGGCGAAAACCACTGCAGCCAACTCCAGATCATGCGTCGGATAGTTGACTTCATGTGGTCTTAACTGCCGAGACGCATAGGCAACCACTTTCCCTTCCTGCATCAGTACACAACCTAACCCAGCATGAGAAGCATCACAATACACCACAAAATCCTTCCCCGCCTCAGGCTGAATTAAAATCGGAGCCTCTGTCAAAACCCTCTTAAGCTTCTCGAAGCTCTCCTGCTGCTTATCCATCCATACAAAAGGCACCTCCTTTCTCAACAACTTAGTCAAAGGTGCAGCGATAGAGGAAAAACCCTCGACAAATCTTCTATAGTACCCTGCTAACCCCAGGAAACTACGAATCTCTGCCACCGACTTGGGTGGTTTCCAATCCAGCACTGCCTCAATCTTCCGAGGATCCACTCTTATCCCTTGCAAATACCACATAACCCAGAAAAGCAACTTCTCTTAACCAAAATTCGCACTTGCTAAACTTGGCATACAACTTCTTCTCTCTTAAAATCTGCAGTACTACTCGAAGATGCGCATCATGCTCCTCCCACTTAGAATATTCCAGGATGTCGTCTATGAACACCACGACGAACTGGTCCAAGTAGGGTTGGAAAACCCGGTTCATCATATCCATGAATGCAGCTGGGGCGTTCGTCAACCCGAACGGCATTACCAGGAATTCATAGTGCCCGTATCAAGTACGGAAAGCCGTTTTATGGATATCTGCTTCCTTCACCCTAAGCTGGTGATATCCCGACCTCAAATCTATCTTTGAAAACACCACAGCCCCTTTAAGCTGATCAAACAAGTCATCTATCCTTGGCAGCGGATACTTGTTCTTGACCGTCAGCTTATTCAACTTGCGGTAATCTATGCACATCCGCATAGATCCGTCCTTCTTCTTTACGAACAACACCGGTGCTTCCCATAGAGATACACTGGGTCGAATAAACCCGCGATCTAGCAACTCTTGGATCTGGGCTTTAAGTTCAACTAACTCCTTTGGAGCCATCCTGTAAGGAGCGATGGACACCGGCGCTGTACCTGGCAGCAGGTCGATTCCAAATTCCACCTCTCGATCCGGAGGCAACCCTGGAAGCTCTTCTAGAAAAACATCCCCAAAATCCTTCACTGTTCTAACCTCTCCCACAGCAGCTTCCTTTGCATCCAGAGCACTAACAACCACTAAGAAAGCCAAGCACCCCTTCTTCACCATCTTCTCCGCCTTAAGAGCAAACACTACGTTAGACAGGTATTTTCTCCTCTCACCTATCACCAAAACCTCATTGTCCTCGGGAGTCTTCAACGACATGCGCTTAGCAGCACAGTCCAAATTCGCACGATATCTTACTAACCAGTCTATACCTAGGATCAGGTCAAATTCTCCGAATGTTAGCTCCATCAAGTCAGCCGGGAACACTACCCCCTGAACTTCTAAAGGCACGTCTCTAAAGAGTTTATCTACCACTTCTGATTGCCCTAAAGGACTAAGTACAGTCATCTTCCTAGAGACAGTTTCAGAGTTCACATCCAAGGTTCCAGACACCATACTAGCAATGTAAGAGTGAGTCGACCAACATCAATCAAAGCAGTAAAAGGTAACCCAAAGATGAAAAACGTACACGTGATAACTTTTGGTGCATCCCCCTCCTCACGACGTCTGGCTGCGTAAACCAACCCAGGGTATCTAGCATCTGAGCTCCCAACACCTCTGCCCGGTGCTTCACGACCTCGGCCAAAACCATCCCCTCCTCGATTTGGACCACGACCCCTTGACATCTGTTGACCACCCCTTCCTGGCTGCACATACCCCTGACCTACTGTCCGAGTCCTATCCATGTCCTAAGGATAGTTCTGAACCAAATGATCTTTCGACCCACACCTGTAACACTCCTTACTCCTTCTCCAGCACTCTCCTACATGAGTCCTCCCACACTGAACACAAGGACGGACCTGATTTCCAGCAGCTGGCACAGAAATCCGAGCAGAACTCTCAACCCTAGGCTTTTTCTGAAAACCCCCTGAAGACCCTGATGATCCATAACTCCTCTTATTCCGGCCTCTTTCCTTATCTCTATTCTGCCTCTCAGTTCACTTAACTTCCTCCGCTATCCTAGCTTTCTCTACTAGAGTAGCAAAGTCCCTTTCCCGCTGAGGAGCTATCAACACCCGCAGCTCATCTCGCAGCCTATCCTCCAATCTCACACAGCGCTCGTAGTCAGTAGCAACAATCCCTCTGGCATACCGACTTAACCGCAAGAACTCTGCTTCATATTCCGCTACTAACTTACCCCCTTGCACTAAATTTAGGAACGCTTTCCTCTGTGCGTCCACATAACTAGCCCCGATGTACTTCCCTTCGAACTTAACCTTAAAGAAACTCCAATCCACCCGGTCTGCTGGAGTACCCTCTCTGACGGTGAGCCACCACTGGTAGGCCTCATCCCGAAGTAAAGAAACAGCGCCCTTCAGCTTCTCCTCAACAGTGCAGTCCAAGTCATCCATGATCCTCTCGACTACCTCTAACCAATACTCCGCCACATTCGGAGCTACCCCAGAAACACCCCTAAATATCTCGGCTCCATTCGCTCGGAGTCGCTCAGAAATGGATTCCGGGCCCCAGTACCCATATTTGCTCCCGCAACTCTCTCCAAACCCGCAGCATAGCCTACGGCACAGCGTCATCTCCACCCGTCTGATCTTGAAACTCAGCCTCCGCAGCTGGCGGCGACGACTCATTCCCTGATCCATGACCAGACCCAACCGGTTCTGATACTGCCATTCTGCCTCTACCACGCCCACGCGCATTGCGACCACGTCCCCTAGAACTCATGTCTATGATCGCGTTTTAATCTGTTTTAAGAAATTTTATGTATTAGCTTCTTTCCACTTGTTGTTTAAAGGAGTAGTTTTATGATACAGTATTCCAAGTTATTCTTTCGTAAAAAAAAACACACATCCCTAAAAGTTTCGGTCTCTAGAGAGAACATCCTACATTCTAACATCCACAACAATATCCACAACAATGCATCATATATCCATTTCTACTCAAATGGTCAGAAGACTTACCTGGCAGACCTGGGCCGAAAGATTCGAGTGACATGCCTTCACAAATCCATTCCACGAAAAATTTCTTTTAAATACCCATTTTGAAAACGTTATGGGCCTTAAAACCCAAAGGCCGAGTTTAAAATCTGGGCTCTGATACCAAATTGTAACACCCCAAACCCGACCCAAAACTCCACGGCCGAATTCGGAATGTTACTGGGAAAATGTTCGAAAAGAGTTCTGTCTTGAGGGTGAAAATAAGTGTTAAGTTTAAAAACGAATACTCAATTAGTAAAGGTTTTGTATTTAGAAAGTAGTAGTTTGCTGGGGAAATAAAAACTTACATATTTGTGTAAAGGTTAAGTTGTTGTTTGAAAGAAACTATGAAAAACGAATTGTTTGTCAGTAATCCGAATTTGAAAACTTCAATTTGATTTTTACGTTGCAAAAGTTTCTAGATCATTCTCAATTAATAATCTGTTATAAGTCATAACTTAAAATCATAATAAAAATCCCGGACCATTTAAAGCGGCCTTATTACAATAAAAATAACCCAAATAGTAATTAAAAGTTTAAAATGTATATAAAAGCAAAACAACTTCTGCATGGTCGCCTCGAATCCACTCCAGCCCGGTCCAGTGAGCTATAGGTTACCTGCGTCGTTAAAAAAAATAAGGTGAGTCACCAGACTCAGTGTACAATTAATCCATACAACTCCACAGATGGGCTTGGCCCAAATCCACACAAATCCACATACCACGCATAATGATGCAAAATGTTAACCCAACCCAACCTAGTATCCAACCGCTACACACCACCCGTATATCCTCCCACCACACACCAGGGGATTACTAAATCGACCCTCCATCCGCTACACACCTCTTTGGTAGTACACTGCTCAAAGTCCACCTAGTGGTCTAGCCACTGATCTACGTGATTAAATCACAATATCCACGATGTGACTCAAGGTCATCATCAATCCACGTACATAAATGTACAATGAGGCTCGAGGCCATCATTAATCCATGATGAGACTCAAGGTCATCATCAATCCACGATGAGGCACGAAGCCAACATCAATCCACGATGAGGCACGAGGCCAACACCAATCCACGTACATAAATGTAAACACTTCCCCTTATTCAATATATCCCGATTCCCCCATGCACATGCAGCAGAATATAATGATATGGCAATATAATACATGAACATACCAGATAGGCACATATAACATGCTTACATGAATCCACAATTAATAACCACAACCGTAACATATTGCCCAATTTAGGTAATATCACCACTACAGCCACTATTTCGGCTACCACTCACAATACATATATTTTTAACTAAAGCAAATAAATAAACAGTGTGTTAATTACACACCTGATAACTCGTAACACCACGCCCTCTATGTCGACACTGTCACTAAACGACACTACCACTATGGATTAATCACTCCAGCCCGGTCCAGTGAGCTATAGGTTACCTGCGTCGTTAAAAAAAATAAGGTGAGTCACCAGACTCAGTGTGCAATTAATCCATACAACTCCACAGATGGGCTTGGCCCAAATCCACACAAATCCACATACCACGCATAATGATGCAAAATGTTAACCCAACCCAACCTAGTATCCAACCGCTACACACCACCCGTATATCCTCCCACCACACACCAGGGGATTACTAAATCGACCCTCCATCCGCTACACACCTCTTTGGTAGTACACTGCTCAAAGTCCACCTAGTGGTCTAGCCACTGATCTACGTGATTAAATCACAATATCCACGATGTGACTCAAGGTCATCATCAATCCACGTACATAGATGTACAATGAGGCTCGAGGCCATCATTAATCCATGATGAGACTCAAGGCCATCATCAATCCACGATGAGGCACGAAGCCAACATCAATCCACGATGAGGCACGAGGCCAACACCAATCCACGTACATAAATGTAAACACTTCCCCTTATTCAATATATCCCGATTCCCCCATGCACATGCAGCAGAATATAATGATATGGCAATATAATACATGAACATACCAGATAGGCACATATAACATGCTTACATGAATCCACAATTAATAACCACAACCGTAACATATTACCCAATTTAGGTAATATCACCACTACAGCCACTATTTCGGCTACCACTCACAATACATATATTTTTAACTAAAGCAAATAAATAAACAGTGTGTTAATTACACACCTGATAACTCGTAACACCACGTCCTCTATGTTGACACTGTCACTAAACGACACTACCACTATTTGCCTACAATCTTACTCCGATGCTGGCCCACACCCCTAGGGCCAATCCCGCACCGCAGAAACCGACCGCTTCTTGAATTTAGGGGTAGGGACTACGTGTCCAACCCCTTTCTCTCCTTGACTGGTACTCGCATCCATCGAACAACAACTTAATCAGAAAACCCGGTTAAATGTTAAATCAGATCTAACCGAGACTAAATAACATCTTAATTGAATAACCTTACCAGAGTCGACCCAAATCCCGAAGGCTCTCACTTGCACTTGAAGGCTGTCGAAATCCCTACATGGATCAATGTTAGATTCGACCTAACATTTATTGTCCAACCGAAATGGCCTTTGGCCAAACCCAAAAGTACACCCTTCTTACCTTGATTGACCAACTCCCAAAAGATCCTCTTATTCCCTTAACGTTGGCCTACACAGAGAACCCGAAACCAACCTTCATAGATTCGGCCACACACATAATACATAGTTAGGCTTCTAGATTTCGGCAAACCAAAGAGAAGGAAGAAAGATCAAATAAAAGAGAACCCTTACCACGATTACTAGCAATCGATTGAGAGACCTGACAGAAGATAAACGACGGCACTTCCCTCAGAGATTATCAAACAAAGATGATCACCACACTCAAGGAGATTCGGCTTTGGAGAATAACAACCACTAAAGAAAAAGGGTGAATAGAGATGGCTTAGAAGGTTCGGTTATCAAAACACAAGGAAAGAGGAGTTATTCCACTTTTGAAGATAAAGGAATCGATGGAAAGAAAATGAGAAGAAAGGGTTGAGGCTTATGGGGTTTCGGCTATGGTGAAGGGTGAATTCGGCTTTTAGAGAGTGAGAGTCTAAGATTATTAAAACGAAAAAGAAAAGAGAATAAGAAGGAAATATGGTTCGGCCAAGTGAAGGAAATAGGGAGAAAGAAGATGAATAAAATGCACCAAAATGGCCACCCCAACTTTCGGCTTTTGACTAAAGATAAAGAAGACAATGAAAGGCTTTAGACTTACACTTTCGGCTAAGAAAACCAAGGAAGACAAAAATGCCCCAAAATGCCTACACTCAAGTTACTAAACTCACAATTTCGGCACACCCCCCACAAAACCGATAATACCACCTCCTAGCACCCCATATTCAGCCAACTCTCACCCCCCTCCTCATCCCCTCTTTTCCCTCCTAAATTTCCTCCACTCCACCCATTCAAATGAGTTTGAATGATTCAAACTCCTACCTCCCTTCATAGCCACACATTTGAATTGTTGACTCATTCAAACTCCCACTTTCAAGTGCCATAGTCGAATCCACTACCTCCTCCCTGCTTGACGCAAAAAGCAACCCAAAATGCTGTCCATGCTACTCGAACCTCCTCTCCCCTACAACTCCCTTTGACGCAAACTCCTATGCACCCTAGGTAGCGCCCCTTTGCCACTCCACCTCCTCACTTCTTGTGTCCTTGAACACCAACTTTATTCCCTTAAGGCCTAACTCCCCCAGCTCTCCCCTAATCAGCTTAAACCAAAAATTCCACTAAGGCTCCTACCTAACCCCAAGGTTTCCCGAAGCCCCCAAACACACTCAAACAGCATACAGAGCATAGCCACACTTAGATATGAATTAAAATGCAAGACCCCTAAATCCCGAATGTTACAGACAAGGTCGAGACACACGCCCATTTGCAAGGCCAAATTGCCACCCAAAAATTAGGTCAAACTTACAAGCATCTAACATGCCTCAAATCAAGATCCAATATCAACCAAAAACATACCAAATCATGCACAATTTGATCTTTAACTATATCATTTATTTCCATATTTATATCCAACTCAAACATACAAATTCAAAGTATCAATTTCACATCAAAAACATGTAACTCATACATTATTTAAATCTTAACCAATTCATAGTATTTCTCATCATCTCAATATCCAAATCAACCATGAACTTACCAACATAAACCATTTCATTTGGCCATTTATGAGCACATCAAAACATCTCAACTTATGCATCGTAAAACAAGAAAAAAAACTCATCCATAAACACATTCATTAACAAGCCATATCACATGGCTATATTTACACATCTCAAAACATTCCATAATTTTTAGCCTATACATGCCATATACTAAAGATATAGCTTCCAAAAGTACCAAAATAGATGACCGATAGTGTGATTGAGTCGCTGACGATCCCTGAATCCGAGCTACCTTTAATTATATTGTAAAACAGAGAAAGACTTCACACAGCAAGCTTTTTAAGCTTAGTAAGTTCATAATATAATACAAATAGCTCAAGATTTCAAATTTAATATACAAAATTAATTAACACATAGTTCAATTCTCATCACCATTCAATTTCATCCAATGCCATTACTCACATTCATACTACATCTCAAGGTTTATGTACAAGCATTTATAATGCTTCATAATCTAATCTTCCTTAACTTTCATTCGCATAATCAACCATTTATTTCATACACGAAATAATCAACCACATAGGTTATGTACATACCTATTCCATCACATATTTATTTATCACATATACCATATAATACTCAATGCCATAAATCGCTCGATCTTCTTTAACCATTCGGTTTACTCGCGCACTTAGTGCCAATTTCTTAGCCGAAGCTTTAATATCATTGCACACTTAGTGCCTTTACATTAAACCGAATTTGACTCGGTATTGCGTACACAGTGCCAATTAATGTAGTCGATGCTTTCTTTATTTCGCACATATAGTGCAGTTCACCATTGTATCGATCCTATTTACGCACACAAAGTCCAAATCTCTTCAAAATCACTATTTACATTTCTAACTCAACAACCACATTTCCATTCATTGCATAATATATGAACATAAATTTAACAATTCGTATTATACACGAACTTACCTCGGACGTAGAAACAACGATACAAGTCGATCAATCGAGCACTTTGTTCTTGCCTCGGTCTAAGTCTGAATTTCTCTTTTCTTGATCTATACATATTCAAATTTAGCTCATTCATTCACCAAATCATTCAATTCTATCCAAAAACACCTATTTGAGCATTTTGCAAAATAGCCCTCACATTTTCACCTTTTGACATTTAAGTCCCTATTCATAAAATCATCAAATACACATAATTTCATTATACACATGCTTAGCCAAATTTTCCCCTAGCTCATATAAGCCCACATATTTCATTTATTTCACATTTTAGTCCTTTAATTTCTCATTTTCACAATTTATCCCAAATTACTCAAATTCATCAAAAATCTCAAGACAAAACATATCAATCTCATATCAAGCTTCCATAATTCATAAACTAACATCATTAGACTCATATAATCATCAATGGCATATCTCAAAATCTTCATCAAATTTAGAAATTAAAACATGAGCTTGATAGATTTCTAAGCAACGATCACAAAAACGTAAAAATGATCAAAAACCGAAGTAAAAGCATACCTTAATTAAGCCAAATTCTAGCCGAACCCTAGCTTAGTCTTTTTCTTTTCTTTTCTTGTGATTTTTGGCCAAAGATAGGATGAACATGCATGATTTTTACTTTAAGTTCTATTTATTTCATATTAATATGCCATTTACCATTTTAACCTTTGATTAAAACCTTAAAATTCCACTAACTATGACAAATTGTCTATCCCCACTATCAAGGGTCTAATTATAACATAAGGAATTCTTATGTAATAAGCCATGACAACTAGCACTTTAATAATTAGCACACAGCTTTTGCATTTTATGCGATTAAGCCCTTTTTCGCAAATCGACACACAAACGATAAAATTTTCACTCAGATTTTTCACACATTCTTAATCACATACTATAAACACTAAAAATAATATTAAAATGTTTTTTCCAACCTCAGATTTGTGGTCCCAAAACCACTATTCCGACTAGGGTCTAAACCGGACTGTTACATTCTAGCTAGCCCGTACCCTAGATTTTGTTATTGTTGAAGATTTAACATGTTTCCGTTGTTGAATACTTGAGTTCTTTGATGTTTAATGATAGATTATGGAAGCTTGATGATAGTTAAACTAGTTTTGTAAAGTGATTTTTGACAAAAATGTCAAAAATGGATTAAATTGAGAAAATGTGAAATGTTGTGGTTAAAAGTGTGAATAAAATAAAAATATGGGCTGCTAGTATTGTATAATAAATTCAGCTAGGCTTGGTTTCATGAAAATTGAATGAATTTCATTTTTACGAGCTTAGGGACTAAATCGTGAAAAATGTAAAACATTGGGGCCAAATGTGTAATTTTCCAAAATTAGGAAATATGGGCTTAATTGAATTGAATTACTATTGAATGGGTTAAATTTGATATATATAGATCAAGAAAAGCCAAGATCAAGTTTAGATCGGGGAAAAGGAAAGATTAACGGCCGTTAGTTATTATCTGAGCGATACGAGGTAAGTTCGTAGAATTAGAATCGAACTTTTAAATACTTGTAAGTATTTAAATGAATGTGTATAATTGAGTAATTGATATACTTGAAAAATGAATGCCTTATTTATTTAATCTATTTGTTACCGAGCCCAATTTGAACCGTATGAATTCGTAGGATACGAGTGACATGTCACTAGGGTTACCGTTTTGGTCGAGCTCCTACATTTGTTGCGGAGTCACCAAAGCTCGTATGAGCTTACCGATATATCAACTCATATGAGCTTACTGTTCTCAGCTCGTATGAGCTTTCTTTTTAGCTCAATAGAGCTTATTGTCCATCAGCTCAGGAGGAGCTTATCGATCATGCTCAAAAGAGCGAAAATGATAATAAATTGACGAATTATTGATGTTTATCACCCAAGTATCCTTTGGAGTTCTAATAGGTTCAACGGGCATAAATTCTGTTATATGGATAAGTACTGTTATTGAATGGATTATTCGTTATATGATTGAGAATGAAATTTTGAATACGAGTTATATTGAGTATTGAATTGTGATAATGGATGATTTCATGTATTAACATGTCTAACCTATGGATGAATGCTTGTGATAGGCATTTGGAAATTGCATGGAGTTTACCTTAGTTATTTGTATTGGTTTGGTATAAATGGTAAGTTTAATTCTAAATTATACGGGTTTACTAAGCTATAAAGCTTACTCTGTTTCTTTTTCTATGTTTTATAGAGGTTCGATAGCTCGCTTGTTTCAGACAAGTCGGAGTTACACATCACACTATCCAATTTTTCGATTGGTACTTTTGAACTTGTGGATATTTGTAAATATGGCATGTATAGGCTAATTTAAAAGATGTTAGTTATGTTACTTGATATCATGATTTTGGTATGTTTTTGTGTATAAGTTAAGCCATGTGATTTGGCTTATTTTGGTACTATGTTTTGGTTGTGTATAAGTGTTCAATTATGGTATGTTTTGGCAAGAAATAGATGCAATAAAAATATGGCAAATAATGTGTATTGAAATGGTTTTTTTGGATGCCTATTGAGTTGTAAAAATGTTGTCATTTATGCTTGTGTATGATTGTGAAAATAGGGTGGTAAAATGGCTTTACAAATAGCCTATTTTTGTCCACACGGGTCGGAACACGGGCGTGTGTCTCAGCCGTTTGTGACACACAGTCATGTTACACGGCCGTATGTCCCCTGGTGTTGAAATGGAATTGAAGTCCGTATACTCCACACGACCTCACACACGGGCGTGTGACCGGCCATGTGGTACAAGTCAGTATACCCCCTAAATGGCACATGGCCTAACACACGTGCGTGTGACTTGGCCGTGTTGATAAGTCAGTATACCCTATAGTTTTGGCACGGCCTGACACACAGGCGTGTGTTGTAACGCCACGAATTTGGGCCTAATGGAATTGGGCCTATTGGGCCTTGGGCATGGGAGCATTTAAAATTTTTGAGAACAAGAGAACGACACTAATGCAAGTTGGACCTATTAGGTGAGTGATTTTGGAAGGCTAGGGGGCTTCCATGAAGTCTTGGGTTCAAACCTGGGCTTTAGGAAAAATTTTGGTTTAGGTGAATAAAACCCTGGATGTAAGTGAGTAGGCCTTAAGAATATTGTTGGGGAAAACATAACACAAGGAAGCATGTGGCCTAGTGGTTGTGGAGTCATTAAGGGTGTAAGGGAGCTTGGGTTCAAATCTTGGCTCTTACAGAATTTCTTTAATTTTTGGCTCTTGTAAGAATCTGGACACTAGCACATAGGTGTTATAAATATTTGCGCATGTTTTAAGACACAAAAAGAACTTGTGTTGTGGTGGTATGTAGTGTCTGGAGCATAGGAGGGGGCAAGGGTTCGAATCCCATGTGAAGCAAGGAAGTGTTTATTTTGCAGATTGGACGGCCAGAGTTTGTGTTGGATTTGAACTCTAGCATTGGAGAGTTTGAATTGGTCTTGTGAGATGGTTGTGGAGGAAATCAACGAGGGATAAGGGGAGAGTATCTTGGAGATTTTCTAGGAGTTGGATTGGAGGAAGAATTGTAGCCAGATAGGGAGGCTTGAGAGGGGAATGTCGGCTAGGGGAGTTCATTTATTACATTTCGGCATTTGGGGAGGGTAGAAGCTAAATTTGCTCTCTGCTGTATTGGGGGTTTCTTTTATTTCGCTTCGGTTTTTTTTCTCTTCTGGTAACATCTCGTGCATCTTTTGTAACCACTCAGGTCTTGCTCTCCAACTTTTTCTGTCAACTGTTATTCACCTTGGCCAACACCCAAATACAAGTGCTAGATTTTTCCTTGAAACCTTTCCTTGTTTCTGCATATTTTTTTTCCGACTGGGCACACTTCTTTTTCTTCTCTTTGGAGCGTAGCTGAATTAAGTTCTTTTGTTCTCTCTTCTCCCTTTTTCCTCTTAGGCCTAAAATCACCCATCTTCTTCGAGTTTCAATTTCCTAGTAGGGTGAACCGAATCTTTTCTTATTTAGTTCTAGGGTGACTGAATTCTCCATTCTCTTTCCCCCTCTCTGTTGCAGTCCTACAAGTGATCCTGATATCGGTAAGCGATTATATTCTTTCCTTTTTGATTAAAACTATTCTCTCTTATTCTCTTTTTCTCTAAAAGCCAATTACTCATTTCCTTCTTGTTCTTTTATGGTCGAATAGTGATCCCTTCCTCTTGGTGTGGTGACTGTGGGTTTAGGCAATCAAGAGTTTTTCATGGAGGCAAGTGATAGCCAGTCTGAGGGGGGATCAGGGAGAGTGCCTAATGGGAATGGACTCGTAGCCTCTGCTTCCAAGTTTCAGCGACGTGCGGCGTTGGCTATTCAGGACTTTCCGCCTGGATGCGGAAGGGTGACTACATCAAACTTTGGTTTAACTAGGCAAATCACCGTTGATCACTCTAGTGAAGGCAAGTGATAGTAAATCTTATGGTTGGGTGTCTGGATTAGAGATTTCCCAATTCTTTTGTTAAGTGAGTTCACTGTGTGTTATGTTTGGTATAGGTGACGTCGCTCGTGATTATTTAGTACTCTACGTGATAAGGTGTGTATCCGTATACACTGTTCTGATTGTTAATCGGTTGAAAAGTCGAAGGTGCGTATATTATACTATCTTGACTGTTGATCGGCATTATGCTGAAAAGCTGAAATACCGGCGAACGATGCTATACGAGCGTGCGATCGTGCGTGTGGTGAACCGAGCTCACGAAGCGTGAGCGTGTGATGAGGAAGGCCACCATGAGCGAATTCATGGGCTTGGGCTGGAATGGGCCTCGATGGGCCCAATAGGCCGTAGGGCCCGCGAATGCAAGGTAGACTATCAAATAGGAGATAGGGTGGCCTGTCATGACACGCACATGGCATGGGCCATTCTGGGCTTCGATGGGCCGTGAGGGCCCAATGGGTCCGTGGGCCGATTGGGTTAAATCTCACTGCTAAATGGGAAACATAGAGGTTTATCATGTCACGCACATGATTAGGTGTTTTGGGCCACGTAAGGCCTAAAAGGGGCCGTGTGGGCCCAATGGGCTTGTGGGCCCACACAAATGAAATGTCTGTGATATGATAAGTTATTGATTTGGACTGTGCCGTTGCATAGCCGTGGTTGTTTTTAGGCTAAATGGGTCACACGAGTGTGTGGGCCCACTTAGGCATGGTAATGGGCCTCAGGCCCATTTTCACCGTTAAGTCAAATTAGGTTTCTTAAGTCACTCGAGGCGACTGTAGACCTTCTAGGAGGTCGTAAAATTACTGAAATACTTTCGGTTTGCAAAATTACTGAAATACCCTAGGTTTGCAAAATTATTGAAATACCTCGGTTTGTAAAATTACTAAAATACCCTCGGTTTGTGAAATTACTGAAATACACCTGTAGGGTAGAATTACTGAATTACCCCAATAGGGTAGAGTTACTAAATTACCCCTGTAGGGTAGGAGCACCGAAATACCCTTATAGGGTAAGATGACTATTTTGCCATTGTGAGTAAATGACTGACTTAGACTGTGAGTTGACTAATTTGACTATGGTGGTATGACTGATATGCTTTTATTACATGCTTAAATGATTGTTACCGAGCATGGCCATTTTGCATACATGTGTAATGATTAAGCATGACATGACATTCTGCATTGGGTTGGGGATTTATATTTGGAGGAAGTACTGTACTAGTGGCTCTACCACGTTTTACTACTCTAGTGGCTTCGCCACATATACTGATTTTAGTGGCCTGGCCACGTTCACTGTTATTAACAGCTCTGCTGCGTTATTATTATGCACTAGTGGCTCTACCATGTTTTACCTAGTGGCTTCGCCACGTATACTGATTTTAGTGGCTTTGCCACGTTTTACTTAGTGGCTTCGCCACGTATACTGTTTTTAGTGGCTCTGCCACATATACTGTTATTAGTAGCTTTGCTACATTGTTATTAGCAGCTAGGCTGTATTATTGGTGTGCTGGCTGGGTGGGTTGACTTGGTCCCCACATGGTGTGTTGGTTGGTACAGGAGGTGTGTTGGCTGGACTGGGTTGGGATGCATCCTCATACTGTTGCACACTTGGTTATGAGATCTGTCACTGTACTGGGCTTAGGCCCACTTGTTCTGTTATTGGTTTGGGCTAGGTCCAATTGATTCTGTTATGGGTTGTGACACAAATGATCTTGTAGTGGGCTTTGACCCACATGTGCTCTGTACTGGACTGTACTATTACTGTTAAAGGGCTTTGGCCCAGACTGTTTCAGTTTCTGTTTCTGTATACTGACTGTTACTCTAGTAAGGGGATTACACACTGAGTTTTCGTAAACTCACCCTGTTTTTAACTGTGCAGGTAATCCTCGGCCTTAAATGGATCGGTGCTGTGAGGGACTCGGAGAAGACCACACGCTGCTTATGCTTGTCGTTTTGATTATTTACTTTTAAATATTTTGATTTGGGTTGTAATAAGGCCTTTCCATTTTTAACTTATTATTTGTGATATTTATTTACGATGTTTTCTAACTGCTAAGAGTGGAATACGATTTCCAAAACAATAACTATCCTCAAAACACTACGTTTTCGCAATGTTTTCAAAATGCTTCTGCAACTCAATTTTTAAACATCACATTTTCGTAAATTGTTTATTTTAAATATGCTTCTGTAGCAGATAAGGTTTTAAAAGTAATTATGTTTTCAAGTGGATAATAATTGCTTAGGTGTTTTGAGTTTTAACAAAGAAGCATTAACTCTCAAACAAGTTTTAACAACAAGAAATATGGTTTTGAAAAACACTTCCATGTGACACTCTAGATTCGGGCCTAACTTCTAGGCCAGGCTGGGTGTTACATGTGTGGCCACTTTGAAGGGCACACGGGCTAGACACACGAGCGTGTGGTTAGCCGTGTGACCCAAGTCAGTACTCTCCAATTTTCACACGGCCTGACACACAGGCGTGTCCTCGGTCGTGTGACACAAGTCAGTATGTATGCCCTATTTTCACACGGTCTAAGACACGGGTGTGTCTACAAGCCGTGTGAGGCACATGTCCTGTTCACACGAGCGTGCGATACTTGAAATGTTGAAATTTTACTAAGTTTCCAAAATTTTAATATGTTATGGATTTAGTCCCGAATGCATGATTTAAGCTTTATATGTTTGATTTAAGTACATATTGAATGTGAATGAATGATATTTACTTAAATGAGATGATATTTGATAAATGATTGTTCTAAATTGAGTTACAAGTTTGGTAATGCCTCTTAACCTATTCCGACGACGGTTACGGGTTAGGGGTGTTACAATAACCATCAAAACAACCATCCTAAACATGCCAAAACACAAGGCAATATATACATCATATATCACTTATCAAACTTATGATTTAAGCCAACTTAAATGGCCAAATACACATCAACATTTACATCATTCATGAGCCAAATCTCATGGCTATTATCATATCTCAAAACACATCATCATATCACTAGCCTATACATGCCATATACCATATTTACAAAGCATCAAAAGTACCAGCAAGTTGATCGATAGTGTGATGATGTTCCTGATGATCCCCGAGTCCGAGCTAGCTTCGATTATCTACAAAACAGAGAAAGAACACAGCAAGTAAGCTTTAAAATCTTAGTAACCATATAAAAATAAAATTACCACATGAATCAACATCATTTTCTTCAATAGGCAAACTATGAATAAGCACATAAAAGTTCACAAACATTTCCCAATGTATACATATTCAAAATCACAAGTGAATTCATCAAATACTTCCCTTTTCAATACTTACATGAATCTCATACGTACCTGAGTCACTTAACTCATTCACGCATTCTTTCTTGACTTGACTATGCTCGTTGAACCATTCAGAATTGTTAAGGATACTCGGAAATCATATATACCTCATACAATGCCATATCACAGATATGGTCTTACATATTATTACATATTGATGTCGATAGCCGAGCTATGGTCTTACACGAAATCAAATAATGATGCCAATGTCCCAGACATGGTCTTACATGTAATCACATAATGATGCCAATGTCCCAGACATGGTCTTACACATAATCTCATCTCGATAATCCTAATGTCATGACATTCGTATCCTATACTATTCCAAAGATTCGTACGAGACTTTCGGATATTGTAACCCTATCGATTCTTGCTCGTATTTGATCATTCAATATTCATAGCAGTTCAATGACAATTAAACATATATAGTTCAATTTAAGGACATTTATTTGCATATGAACTTACCTTGTATTGGGGATAAACGGACTGGATCGACTATTTGATAACATTTGATTTTCCCCGATATAAATCTGACTTGTTTTGTTCTTAATCTATATGAATTCAAATTTAACTAATTTAATCATCTTTTCATTCAATCCAGTCCACAAACACATATTTGGGCATTTTTACATTTTATCCCCTAAAGTTCCACATTTTTATAATTTAGTCCCTAATTCACAAATACACAAAATTCACACAATTCAATTTAACCCATGCTTAGTTGATTTATACTTGAGTCCTTAGCAGCCCAAAAATTTCATTTATTTCATTTCAACCCCTCAATTTATACTTTTCACAATTAAATCCCTAATAGACATTTTTTTACTCAAAATCACTTAACAAAACTTGTGTAACTATTAAAAAATGTCCTTTTTTCATCATAAAACATTCAAAAGCTCAAGCATTCATCAATGGCACTTCATGAAATCATTAACGAATTCAAAAATTAAGGCATGGGCTAGCTAGAATACGAAGCAACGATCTCAAAAACATAAAACTCAACAGAACCGAGCTAAAACAGGCTTACATGCTTGAACATCAATGGTCGAACCATTCAAAGCTTTCAAAACCCTATTTCCTTTCTTACATTTGGCTTTGGAGAAGATGATAGCATGAAATGGCTTTATGTTTTATTTTAATTTACTTTAATTTTTAAATTACAATTATAACCTTAATGAATAACATTTATAATCCACTCAACTATGTACATATTTGTCCATCCATCATTCAAATGGTCTAATATCATCATCAGGACCTTTAATTTAATAAACCATAGCAATTAAACACATTTAACAAGTAGAATGCAACTTTTGCATTTTACACGATTTAGTCATTTTATCAAATTAGACATCCAATCGATAAAATTAAATCACGAAACTTTCACACATATATAATCACATGCTATAAACACCAAAAGTAATATTAAAATAATTTTCTAACCTCAAATTTGTGGTTCCGAAACCACTGTTCAAATTTAGCTAAAACCGAGCTGTTACAGTGAGTCAGCAATTTTATTTGGTCGGGATTAAAAATAGAAGAAATTTGTTTTCAAGAGAAACAGAGCAAGACAAGAGTTCGAGAATTCAATAAAAAAAATGTATCTAGAAGATTTTCTACTTTCCCGTCAAAGAAAACTGAAAGAATTGAGTAGCCATTTTTAGTGCCATCAGGGTTTTATGCCAGAGATAGAATGAAACATAATAATGTGAGACCACCGATGACTTCAGTAACCAATACAGGTAGCGTCAGAAATGTATATAGACCAGAATGCAACCATTATGGTCAAAATTACTTTGGAGTGTACAGGTTGAAAGATAGATCCTGCTGATAAACTGTAAAAGTAACATATTTTAAGCTCACATTTAGCATGTTTTTGGATGACTTATCCTTTGATTTATGCAAAAAGGTGCTCTTAATCCTTTCTTTTCATGTTTTATACTCAGGAAAGCACCCGAGGATGAAAAGAACAGAAACGGGCTTAAAACAGACCAAATTGGGCCAAAATAGAAATCGACCCGGCCTAGGCCCAAGACCACACGACCGTGGCTCATTAAATGTCCGAACACGGCCTAAAGACGACTCACACGGGTTTGTGCCATGGCCGTGTCCTTGTCATGGAAAAGAGCAATTTCACTCAGAAAAGGATACTTAGGGGCAAAGAAACCTATCTCAAAAGCCTATATAAACACCCTAAGTATAACCTAAAAGGGGGCAGTTAGCTAGGCTAAGGAGCCGAGCTAGAGAGGGTCGATTTGTGGAGATTTACTAGAAGAAAGCCGGTTGATCCATCTCAAGAAGCCGGAATTCTACTCGAGACGGAGGATCTCTCCTTCAATTCCTTTAGGGGGTTTTAGGGATTTCTTATGTTTTGTTTTATCTTTTCTTTTGAGATGTTTTCTTTTATGGCTATGAACTAAACCCTGATATACCTGAGGGGGATGAAACCTAAGATGAATCTTGTTATCGTTTGCTGAACTATATGATAAATATTTGACTTGTTCTTAATTATGTGTTCTTAATTCTTGTGTTGATATTTCCGGGATATTAATTCAAGTATGATGTGCTTAGGTGGAAGAGCAAAAGTCCCTGCCTAAGAGTAGATCTAGCATAATCAAGCGGAGTTGATCGCGCGCCTAGAGATAGGGTGATGAGATTTTGCCGGATTAGGGTGAAACTTAATATGAGAGTCCATAGATCGAGTTAATGCGATTCTAGGGGTTTTAATTAGAACGAGATTTCAATTAATCAACCTAGGGTTAGACCTTAGTCGCCTCAAGAGAGGGATTAATATAACTTAGGGAATCTTACGGATCAAGTCAAATGAATAAATCGTCTGGTTCAGAGTTAGATAACAAGTGAAGTCTAGGTGGATTCTTCCTTGGGTGTCGTCTTAATCAATTAGTTTTTCCTCAAGTTATTTTCTCAAACTCTTTCTCTTTGTCTTTGCATCTTTAGTTTAGTAGTTCATTAATTTAGATTAGTTAAATAAATCCCTTTATTCTTAGGCTAAATAATAAAAAGAGAGTTAGTATTAGTACTTTTGGTTCCTTTGGGTTTGACATTCCGGTCTTGCCTAAACTCTATTACTGTTCGATAGGTGCGCTTGCCTCAAAATCGTTGTCATAGTTAGTTTTAGGTTCGATCATTCTTTTTATAAATTTTAAGACTTTGACAGACACGATCAAGTTTTTGGCGTCGTTTCCGGGGAACTGAAATATTAAGAACGCTCAATTTTTATTACTTTAGCCATTCTTTGCAATTTACTTTTATTTTTTAGTCTATTTTTATTTTTGCTAATTTCTTTCTTTCACTCGTTTCAGGTACCTCTAGTTTATGACTAGAAGGAACCCGAGAGAACCCTTACTTTACGACAGTGATATTGAAGGTACCGTTCGCAGAAATCGCAGAGAGATAAGGCGAAGCTTAAACTACATAGAAGAAGAGCAAGAAGCCGAAATTAATACTACAGAAGAGATGGCAGAGAATAATCTGTCACTTCCACAGTGGCAGAGAATAATCTGCCACTTCCAGAGATGGCCGAACATCATGCTCCATGCACTATGTATGATTATGCTAAACCTAGTTTAACAGGAACTGAGTCTAGTATTGTTAGGCCTACTATTGCTGCAAATAATTTTGAACTGAAACCTAACACTATACAGATGATACAACAGTTTGTTCAGTTTGATGGTTTGCAGGATGAAGATCCTAACACACACTTAGCAATTTTTTTAGAATTCTGTGATACCTTCAAGATAAATGGTGTTTCTGATGATGCCATTCGTCTTTGGTTATTTCCCTTTTCTTTGAGGAATAAAGCCAAACAGTGGTTACATTCTCTTCCACGAGGATCAATCACTACATGGGATCAAATGATCGAATATTTTTTATTAAAATATTTTCCACCAGCTAAAACGGCCAAATTAAGGAATGATATCACTTCTTTTGTGCAGATAGATTCAGAGACACTTTATGATGCATGGAAGAGTTACAAAGACTTGTTAAGGAGGTGTCCACACCACGGATTACCTTTGTGGCTACAGGTCCAAACTTTTTACAATGGTGTGAACCCTTCAACACGGCAACTGATCGATTCAGCTGCCGGCGGAACCCTGAACAACAAAACTCTTGAAGCAGCCTACGAGTTTATAGAGGAGATGTGATTGAATAACTATCAGTGGCAAGTTACGAGGACAAGGCCAGCCAAAGCAGCCAGAGTTTTCAACATTGATGCAGTGACAGCGCTATCAAATTAGGTAGAATTGCTACATAAAAAATTTGATAGTTTCTATGGTTCTTCGCAGGCACATCCAGTAATACAGTGCGAGACAAGTGAGGGCGTGACGAATCCTGAGTACCCACCCTACGGACAGGGCATAGAGAGCGAGCAGATGAACTATATGGGTAACAATTTCTGATCTAACAATAACCCTTATAGTAATACTTATAATCCAGGTTGGAAGAACCACCCGAATTTCTCATGGGGCAGTCAAAGAAGCCAAACCTTGAAGAGGTACTGACAAACTTCATAACAGCCTCAGAAACACGTTTCCAGAAGGTAGAAACAAAACTTGAGGCATTGTCACAGGAGTTCAAGGATCAATTCGGGCAACTTGCTAAGCAGATTTCTGAGAGACCACAGGGAAGACTACCGAGCAACACCGAGACTAACCTAAGGGAGCAAGTTTAAGCCATAACAGCTCAAGATAGTGAAGGGTTAGACGCGCCTAATTCAGAACAAAAGAAGGTGGTAGAAGAAGATATGGTTGAGGTCAATAACAAGCCGAACCCAGTAATCAAAGAATACAAACCTCGCATACCATATCCCCGAAGCAATAACGGAAGACGACACAGAGGAACAGTTCGGTAAGTTTCTTAAACTTTTAAAGAAATTACATATTAACTTATCGTTTCTTGAAGCTCTTTTGCAGATGCCAGATTCCAGGAAATTTTTAAAGAAGCTATTGACAAATAAGCGAAAGATAGACAAGGAATCACATGTCGAACTGAACATAGTGTGCTCAGCAATGTCGCAAAATAAACTACCATAGAAATTGAAAGATCCAGGGAGTTTTACAATTCCATGCTTAATTGGTAGTTTAACTATTGATAATGCGTTAGCTGATTTAGGGGCAAGCATAAATGTCATGCCTTATAAATTGTTTAAACAACTAGGTCTAAGGAAACCCAAACAAACTAAGATGAGCATTCAACTAGCTGATAAAACTAGTAGAGTTCCTAGGGGTATAACTAAAGATGTACTTGTAAAGATTGACAAATTCGTATTCCTGGTAAACTTTTTCGTTTTAGACATGGATGAGGACAATAGTATCCCCTTAATTCTAGGAAGGCCCTTTTTAGCAACTGCCAGAACTAAAATTGATGTCAGTGCAGGTGAACTCATACTTTGTGCAGGTGACGAATCAATTAGTCTTCAAGCTCTCGAATTAGCTAGGACATCGAGTAACAAATGTGAGAACTTAAATTCTATTAATAAGCTTTCCGCTAAACCTTCTTTGCAGGAAGCACCACAGAATCACACAACCAAGCAAGAGTTTATACCTCATAACAATAAAGAAATATCACACGAGGAACGACAGCTTCACATCGATGAACTAGATGGGTGGAAAACACATTTAAAAGATAAATCACAACCACACGAAGTAACACCGATGGAACACCTAGAAGAACTCATAGGTACATCAAATCACTTCAAAATAGGAGACCAGGTACTGTTAAATAAGGGAGACCCTAGAATCACCACATCTAGCCTGAAGAAAGAAAAAGAAATTCCTCTTGAGGTACGCAATATCTTCCCATACGAAACAGTCGAGGTAACTCACTCTAAATTCGGCACTTTTAAGGTAAATGCTACTCGACTCAAACTTTATCGTAGAATTGATAGTATGAGAGAAGATATTCAACTCTTCAAACCACCATAATTAGGCGAATAAGAGGTAAGTCTAGCTTAAGACTTTAAACGAGCGCTTCTTGGGAGGCAACCCGAGTACTAACCCCATTAACTTTTACATTTTTATTTTTATTTATTCTGTTTTATTCTTTCTTTTATCTTCCTTTTTAGCACCTAACTATAAACTAACTAACTGCAGATTTCCAGGCCATACGGCCTTGCACAAGGCCGTGGCTGTAGCCGTGTGGACCTCAAGAATCTCCGTACTGACATGGCAGAAACAGTACATGTCAGAGCAAATAAAACCTTCGAGTCACGGACTCCAACCACCACACCACGGGCACCGTCGACACTGTCTGATAACACACGGGCGTGGGAGAAACGAACAAAGCCCACCATGGCTATGCGATATGGCCGTGTGAGACACCACGCCCACAAGACACGGGAGTGTGAATGTACCTGACTTGAGAATTCTATTTAAACCACCCACCCCTCCCTCTTCTCACCTATTTCTCACCCTTCTTCCTCCCTTACACCCTTTTACACCCTCCATTCTCAGTATTCTTTGTTTTCATAACATTCTTCTCAATCTTTTGGCCATGTCGAAGAAACGGAAGGATCTTAGCACAGTCTCCCTCATGGAGACCGATCTACATAAGTTCATGCCGGCCGCTTCATCCACTCGACAAGCCAAGGGTTTTTGAGACCATTTATCTCTTGTTTTACTTTTATCTTCTCGTTTATTTTCCTTCTTTTTGACAATCTTATGCTTAATTTAGTTTATTTTATTTTAGTCTCTTAGTGTCAGGTTCTGAAGGCTGCTTGGGAATCACGCCACTTCCACCACCTCCAGTACCTCCGCAGCCTTAAAGGTCACACCCACCTCGCGAACCATCTAACAATAAGGACTCTTCGGTCCATTTATCTTTCATTTTAATTTTATTTACATTACTATTTTCTTTCTCTTTTTATTTCTTGTCTGTAATTATATATTTAATTTATTTTAAATGTGTCTTAATAATTCCTGGCTAATTCTCTACGAGCTCCCCAATTTCTTCATCTAGTGCAGAGCTCAGTAGCAGCCACCACCCCTATTGACTTCCAACTCCAGGAAACCATCCAAATTCAGGAAGTCTCACCTCCCTCTCTCTCTTAAAATGCATATATATCTTTGTACATTAAGGGCAGTGTACATCTTAAGTGTGGGGGGTGAATAGTTATTTCAAGAAAGTGGCTAACTTTCTTCATTATTCTCAGATCCCTGAATGATATCTTGTCTTGAAGTTATGTTTCTCTTATTATAATTAGAATGAAATTCCCTTTGATTTATGATTTTTATTGACATGTTTTAGAGTAAGCCATTGATAATTGTGCATTGATGATTAAATTTGAAGGATACTAGAGAATCAAGCGTGATAAGTCTATTTTTCAAATTTTAAAAAATTTTTGGTTGTCTACCTGAATCTGAATGTTACCTTGAAGTTTTAAATTTACAATGTTGATATCAAATATCCATAATTTCTGTGAGCTTTTGAACCTTATAAGAGCATATATTCTTTTTCATTCTCACTTTATTGATTATGAGTGTGTCAACATTGATTTGTTATTCTAGAACTTACATTGATTATACATGTCGAGACCACACCTTTGATTTGATATACAGAGATGATAAAGGCACCTAGGTTTTAACCCACTCACTCCACTAAAAGCCTACCTTCACAATTAACCCTTAGTGAACCCCGTTTAATCCTAACAACCTTTTTTTTTTTACTCACCTACTAATATTAACTCAAAACCCTTTGTATTTGTTATCACCATTCTTTTTGACTACCCTTATATCGAGATTTGATTTGATCGGTTGCCTAATCATATTATTTTAGTAGTTGAATTTATTATTTGACTTGTTCTTAAAAAAAATCGAAGAATAGTTACTATTAGTTTTGTGATTAGGCGAGCTTATACGTTAAATTCCTATTATTGAAGAAGAAGCTCATATCATAATATTATTATTAGTAGTACAAGTTTTCAATTGATGTAATTATTCATTATTAGTCCATTATTTCTAGTTAGGTAATTTGTCAGGTCAATCTCTATTCTAACCCTCTAATTCAGCCTATATCCATACCCTTGAACCTAAGCCCCATTACAACCCTGTAAAGACCTTTTGATTTGTGTATAATCTCATATTTTAGTGGTGGAGATTTGATTTTCATGCAAGCCTATGGGATTAACTTTTCATGTTCGACTTTTGAGTGCTTAATTCTGAACCTTAAACACTTCGAGTGACTTGAGTGAATCTTTAGTAAGGATGTCAATCCTTGTCGATGTTGAATGAGAGGTAATTATTCAGGTAAAGGGAAACAACTATGTTTTCATACTATAAAAATTATGGCTTTGATTGTTTGAATCTTTAGGACTCTTTGAGTTGAGTTATCCATGTATAAATTATCTATGAATTATGATGAAACATTATTGATGAATATTATGAATCAGGGAAGTTCGTTTTAATTGTGAGTTGAGAATTTTGATTGAGGACAAGCAAAAGCTTAAGTGTAGGGGTATTTGATAAACCGTAAAAGTAACATATTTTAAGCCTACATTTAGCATGCTTTTGGATGATTTATCCTTTGATTTATGTAAAAAGGTTCTCTTAATCCTTTCTTTTCATGTTTTATACTCAGGAAAGCACCCGAGGATGAAAAGAACGAGAAACGGGCTTAAAATGGACCAAATTGGGCCAAAATAGAAATCGACACGGCCTGAGCCCAAGACCACACGGCCGTGCCTCATTAAAAGTTCGAACACGGCCTAAAGACGACTCACACGGGTGTGTGCCATGGCCGTGTCCCTGTCGTGAAAAAGAGAAACTTCACACGGAAAAAGATACTTAGGGGCAAAGAAACCTATCTCAAAAGCCTATATAAACACCCTAAGTATAACCTAGAAGGGGGTGGTTAGCTAGGCTAAGAAGCCGAGCCAGAGAGGGTCGATTTGTGGAGATTTACTAGAAGAAAGCCAGTTGATCCATCTCAAGAAGCCGAAATTCTACTCAAGACGGAGGATCTCTCCTTCAATTCCTTCAGGGGTTTTAGGGATTTCTTATGTTTTGTTTTATCTTTTCTTTTGAGGTGTTTTCTTTTATAGCTATGAACTAAACCCTCATATACCTAAGGGGGATGAAACCTAAGATGAATCTTGTTATCATTTACTGAACTATATGATAAATATTTGACTTGTTCTTAATTATGTGTTCTTAATTCTTGTGTTGATATTTCTGGGATATTAATTCAAGTATGATGTGCTTAGGTGGAGGAGCAAAAGTCCCTGCCTAAGAGTAGATCTAGCATAATTAAGCGGAGTTGATCGCGCGCCTAGAGATAGGGTGACGAGATTTTGCTAGATTAGGGTGAAACCTAATATGGAAGTCCATAAATCGAGTTAATGCGATTCTAGGGGTTTAATTAGAAAGAGATTTCAGTTAATCAACCTAGGGTTAGACGTTATTCGCCTCGAGAGAGGGATTAATATAACTTAGGGAATCTTACGGATCAATTCAAATGAATAAATCGTCTTGTTCAGAGTTAGATAACAAGTGAAGTCTGGGTGGATTCTTCCTTGGGTGTCGTCTTAATCAATTGGTTTTTCCTCAAGTTTTTTTCTCAAACTCTTTCTCTTTGTCTTTGCATCTTTAGTTTAGTAGTTAATTAATTTAGATTAGATAAATAAAACCCTTTATTCTTAGGTTAAATAATAAAAAGAGAGTTAGTATTAGTACTTTTGATTCCTTTGGGTTTGACACTCCGGTCTTGCCTAAACTATACTACTGTTTGATAGGTGCGCTTGCCTCAAAATCGTTGTCATAGTTAGTTCTAGTTTCGATCATTCTTTTTATAAATTTTAAGACTTCGGCAGACACGATCACCTGCTTTAATTGTGGATCTCCTGATCACTTTAAGAAAAATTCCTGAATCAAACTGAGTTAAATAAGGATAAGAATGCAAAACTTGTTGTTACTTCTACGAGAGGCAGACGACCAAAAATTTGAGGCACAACTAGAGTCAATAGAAGTGGAACAAAAGACATAGCGGTTCCATCTAAAGCTTGACCTCTCGCTAGAGTTTATGTGATCTAAGCGCGCATGGAGGCATCAACTCTTGATGTTATTGTTAGTACCTTTCCTACCATTGATGTTATAGTATATTTATTAATTGACTCTAGGTTAACACACATTTATATATACACTAAGTTAGTAATAGAAAAGAGTTCACCAGTTGTATCACCTGAATATGTTGTTAAAGTAAGGAACCTTTTAGGCTAAAGTGTCATAGTTGATTTGGTTTACAAATAGTGTCCATTGAGAATTCAAGATTACGACTTTCTTACTGATTTGATGTTATTGCCTTTACAAAAGAATTTAGGATGTAGTAGTGAATTGTTGTTAGAAACGAATTGATTTGAGAACAAAGAATTGGTCTCTATTGAATCTGCTAAAACTAATTATGCTTCAAATATGATTTCAATGATATCCATACAGAAATTGATCCGAAAAGGCTCTAATGCATTTTTAGCTCATATTTCTAGATTTTAGAGTATCTGGAATGAAAGTTGATCAGTTACCAATACTTTGCGAGTTTACAGATGTTTTTCCTGAGAAATTGTCGAGTTTATCGCCAGAATGATAAGTCGAGTTTGCTATAAAATTAGCGTCCAGGAGTACTCCAGTTTTTATTGCTCTGTACAAAATGGATTCAACTGAAGTAAAAGAATTAAAAGCTTAGTGCAAGAGTTTTTATTGCTATAAAATGGATTCACAGAGGTTTTATCTGATCAAATGTATTACCTTGAGGCGTACCTACTTCGTTTGTGAATAAGAAAGACGGGTTGATGGGATTGTATATAAATTATCGGCAGTTGAATAAAGTCACGATAAAGAATAAATATTCGTTGCCTCGTATTGAAGATCTATTCAATCAATTGAAATGTGCTACAATGTTTTCAAAGATTGATCTCAAATGTGGTTGCTATTAGTGGCGAATTAAAGATGTTGATGTGCTGAAAACAACATTCAGAACCAATTACGAATTTAATGAGTTTTTAGTTATACCTTTTGGATTGATTAATGCTCCCGCGATAGTTATGGATTAAATGAAATAGGGTTTTTCAGTTATATCTCAACAGGTTCATTGTGGTTTTTTTATTGATAATATACTAATCTATTATGAAACTGATTTAAAGCATGCTCTGTATTTGAAAATTTATGTAACAGACGATTTATTAAGAATTTCTCCATAATTATATTACCAATGATGAAGCTATTATTGGGAACGTTGAATTTGTTTGATCAGTTAAGTGCCAGCAGAGTTTTGACTAGTTGAAAACTTTATTGACAGAAGATCCGATACTAACTCAGTTTAAGTCCAAGAAGGAATTCATTATTTATAGTAATGCTTCACTCAGATGATCTTAATTTATGATGGTTTGATTATATTAGAATTGAAAGTTAAACCGATAACTCTTCAGAGAATTTGTTGGATGAAAAGAAAATATTCGAGTTTGTTAACTAAACTAGAATAAATTTAGAATGATCAGATCACTAATTCCAGTATGGATTGTAATAATAGTCTATATTTCCGAAATCAAATATGTGTGTTGAACAATTATGAGATTATGCGAGACATCTTACAATAGGCTTATAGCAGTGTCTATTTGATTCAATCAGGTAGCGACAAAATGTGTAATGGCTTGAGATAGAATTAATGGTGGCCAGGAATGAACCTGAAGTTTCAAAGTTTGTACCAAGATGTCTGGTAGGTCAACAGGTTAAAGCTAAGTATCAAGTTTTGTTTAAATTATTATGATCTGTTATAATTTCTGATTGGGAATAAGAATGAGTCACGATGGATTTTGTATATGGACTACCTTTGACATTGCGAAAGAAAGGCTTGATCTAAATCATTACTGTTAAACTAATGAAATCAGCTCATCTTATTCCGTTTAGAACAAGTTACTTCCTTGAAAAGCTAGTTGAGTTGTATGTATCCAAAATTCACGAAGCTATGGTGCAGACAGACGGACAATCGGAACGGGTAATTTAGATTCGGGAGAAAGTATTATAGTGTTGTATCATATAGTTCAATTGCGCGAGAACAAGCTAGTTAGGAGAGATTTGAATTGAAAAATCAAAGAATCTATGAACACAGTAATCGAACTATTAGAAGGTGAGAAATTTTGATGACGAAATTTTCTAAGGGGGTAGAGTTGTAACAGCCTGTTTTTTAAGGGTGTTGGAAACAGTGGTGTAACACCCCTTACCCGTATCCGACGCTGGTACAGGGTACGAGGCTTTACCTTTCTTAAAAACATGCATACAAACAATTTCGGGTCATGAGATTTCATTCAAATTTAAAACCTTTCAAACTTTGTCTTAAAATCCCTAATATGAGCCTACGATGACAAAAACACACTTTAGAAACGGTTCGGGACCAAACCGAGTTCTTTAGCAAACTTTGGAAAATGTCATTAAAAATAGGGGCACACGCCCGTGTGGAAGGGCGACACGCTCGTGTGACCTGATAACATGGCCATGCTGAAGGACAGTGTAACTTACACGGCCTAAGCATATAGGGACACACCCGTGTCCCATGTCCGTGTGGATTTATTTCTCAATTCGAACCTACAGGGGTTTTCATACGGCCTGGCACACACCCGTGTCCATGGCCCTTGTCCCTTACACGGCCATGACACGCCCGTGTCTTCGCCTGTGTGTAAAATCCTTGACATTCTGTTTTTGACATCATTAACCCAATAAGGTCAAATGGCCAAGGCACACGCCCGTGTCTTGGCGAATTAAATTCCTAAATTCAAGTGCAGACTTCACACGGCCTAGGCACATGCCCATGTGCTATGGCCGTTTCTTCCACACGGTTGAGACACATGGCCATGCCTCAGCCCGTGTGTCACACACGACCTAGACACACGCCCGTGTGTCTAACCGTGTGGACAATAACAAGGCTAATTACCAAGCCATTTTTGTCACCCTTACTTGCACCAAAATAAGCCACATTAAATAACCTAGTCAATCATGCATTAATATACCAAATACTCAACCATGCAATTTGCACATCCATGAAAAACATCATCATTTTCATATATCAATAATAAGTATCAGCCATCATCCATGACCTTGTACAAAACGAATTCATCTTCAAGACAAGCCAACACATTTGGCCAAAACAATATGACACTTGACAAAAGACCAAGTTCCTATACATGCCATACTCAAAATGATAAATCTAACTATACCAAATGTTTCAATTGATAGTGTGATCGAGCCTCCTACGTCCTTTGATCTCTGAGCTAGCTTGGCGATACTATAAGAAAATGGAAAGGAAAGAGAGTAAGCACAAAGCTTAGTAAGTCGTAGGTAAATAATTAACAACAATTACCATGCATTATCATACTCATAGCATGTCATAAACTTGCACCAAATTCTCAAATAAATAAAGACATAACTTACTCGTTTTCATCCTTACTAATCATACAACATAAATCAAGCTCAGTTCTCATGAATTTCGTGTAGGTACCTGTATCACTTACAACATGGTTGTACTTTTCTCACTTTTGACACAAACTTTAAATTTCCCGTTGAACCAGTTGGAATACCAAAGGATACCTGACAAGCCTCACACAAGAGTGTAAAATGCCGATGCCATGTCCCAGACATGGTCTTACACTAGCTCTCTTCTCAATGCTGATGCCATGTCCCAAACATGGTCTTACATTGGCTCTCGTATTGTGGTTGACGCCATGTCCCAGATATGGTCTTACACTAATACACATATCATCGTCGATGCCATGTCCCAGACATGGTCTTACACTAGCACACATAACAAGCAAATGTCATGGCTTGGATATCCAATCTATTCCTAAGGTTCAACCGAGAGTATACCACATCAAATTTTGTCATGCATATTCATAACAATAATCAAACTTTTTATGCAATATCAATTGTTTAATGCATAATAATAGAGAAGTTGTATTATTTACGTACAACTTACCTCGGTATACAAAAAGTGGGCGACTAGATTGAATTAGTCTACTAGCTTGGTTTTCCCTCGGTCTAGGTGTGGACTCCGTTTTTCTTGATCTATAATGAAAAATTCACTTATTTAATCATTACATAATTCAAGACATTCCAAAATTCTTACTTTGGCAAAATTACTGTTTTGCCCTTAGACTTTCACATAATTACGATTTTACCCCTAAGCTCGTAAAATGATTTTCATCAAATTTCCTCATTAACCAAGCCTAGTCGAATCTGTTTTAAACTTATAGCAACTCAAAAATCCAATTATTTCACACATTTACTACCTATTTAACAACCTTTACAAAAAGGTCCATTTTAAGTGTTTTCATGGAAACCCCTTTCACAAAAGTTGTTTATTTAACAACCAAGATTCATTTTCTTCCATAAAAATTCAGCAAACAACACTAATTTTCTCATGGCAAAACCCTAGACTTTCAACCATAATGCAAAATAGTCCCCTCATTAGCTAGATTATGCTACAAGGGTCCCAAAAGTACAAAAATTATCAAGAATGACCATTAAAATCACTTACTTCAAGGATTAAAGGTTGCTAAAATTTTCAAGCTTCCATGGCCCTTTCCTTGAGTGAAAAATCGGTGGAGAAGAAAGATAGAATGAAAAGTATGAAAACTTTCTCTTATTTTATTTTATTTCATCAATTTAGTCACCTAATTCCACCAACTTTGACCAATTTTCATTTTTTTGTCCCCTATGGCCGGCCAACACTCTCTTAAGGGCCTAATTGCACATTAAGGAACTCCAATTTAAGGTTCTATATCTATTTGAAACCTTTACCTTGTAGAACAAAACTTTCACACTTTATGCGATTTAGTCCTTTTTCAAAATTAAGCATGCAATCACTAAAATTAATTCAATAAAATTTTCATGCACTCATATAATCATGCTATAACACATAGAATAATATAAAAAATAATTTCTACGGCCTCGGATTATTGGTTCCGAAACCACTGTTCCGACTAGCCCCAAAATCGGGCTGTTACAAGTGGTTTCAGGACCACAAATTCGCCGAGTGAATCCATAAATATTATTAATTAATATTTATGATTCAATTATAATATTATATTTAAACTTGATATGATATTTTGGCTTATTGAATGAATAGTTAAGTACAAGTGGTTTGTCACTATAGTTAAGTTGTTTCTGGAAAAGAGATATCGGGACCTCATTTCTGTAAATCAAGCTCATAACTATTTTTATATAAAAAAATATTTACAGAGTTCCTATACAGGTGTATTAAAATTTGGTTTGTTAATTTTGATGTTTGGCTAGTTAATTAAATAAAAAGGACTAAATAGTAAAAACTGTAAAAGTTAATTACTATAGGCTAATAAGAGTTAATTGAGTGCAAAAACATAATTTAATGGACTTAAATGACAATTTAGACATAATTAAGATAGTGGTATGATTGTTGGCCATAGTACTTTATATATTTTAATTTTTTAATATTTAATAATATTATAGTAAAAACATGTTTTAATTTGTATGAGAAAAAAAAAAGACATTCAACATTTCTTTCATCTTCAAGCTAAATTCTAAAGGAAGAAGAAGAACAAACATTTAACCAACTTACTTCTCTTGCATGTAAGCCCTTAAACTATCCGATTTTAGTAATTTTTATGTTTTTAATATCATTGTAGCTTAATCTAGCTAAACAAGGGACTAGCAGATAAATTTAATTTTCACACTTTAGGAGCTTAAAAATAAGCATTTTAGTGAAGTTTTGATAATGTTTGAGTTTTTTATTGACCTTAGGGGCTGAATGAAGCCTAAGGGTGAGCTAATGAACTTTGTGAGTGTGCAAGAGACCATTAAAAGGCGTGCTAAATCGATACTGGTTACTATGTCGCAACACGGAGGATACGATGTCGAAAACATAGAGAGCGGAATGGAGGAATGTAATATCCTGGACTATGGCTTGTGCATTTATGCTTAAATATATGAAATAGCATGCTTGAGTATGTTGTGACTGTGTATAATGAATTCTGTGAACTTTAGAAAATAGGAGAGTGCCTTAGAAATTATTTAATTTTAAGTCTAAAAGAAGAAGCTAAGAGGATAAGGCCTTAAGAGAAAAAGGTAAGGGAAATGAGACATGAAATTGGGCTTGAAAGAATGGTTGCAAGGCGCCACTTAAGAGCCTAGCATGTGACGCCACATGTATGTGCAAATGGGCCTAGGTTCGAGCAACGTGGGAAGCAAATAAGAGCTTTCATTTTGCGGCAACAAGAGGAAGAGATGGACGGCATGGGGAGTCTTTGGGAGGAGTTTAAGATGAGGTATTTTTCTTTTAATAAATTCGGCTAAAGGGTAGTGATAATTATGGATTTATTATAATTATTGTGTGTAGGTGATAAGGAGAGGAAAAAGGAGAAAAACGAGGGATTAGATAAAAGAAAAGGAGTTGGCCAAATAAGGGGATTAGGAGGATGATATTTTCGGCTAAATGATAGTATAGGAGTGCCGAAAATCATTCTTCTTCTTATCATTCTCATTTGTGCCGAAAATCCTTAGGTAATACAACTTATTTTCTTTGTTTCTTCATCCTTTTCTTCTCATTTGACCAAAGCCGAATACCCTCTCTCAAAATCTCAACATAGCCGATTCTTCCTAAGCCCCATACTTTCTCTTTGCTTTCCCTCGTTGAAGCCGAAATCCTCTAGTGTGCATCAAAAGCCGAAATCAAAAGATCAGCATATAGGCCATAGCCGAATAGCCCTGTGGATACAAGTAAAGGTATTGTCAATTTTAACATAAAGGGGTAAGGATCTATAGTCATCATCTTATTCCCTTTCTATAAAACTGAAATTTAGATTCTAATGTCATTTGTGTCTCTTGGCCGAATCTACAAAGGATCTCTCGGGTTTCTATAACTGTCGAATACAAGAAAGGATATTTCGGGATTTATAAGGATCTAAGGTAAGTCATGTATTCGGCCAAGGGCTATTTAATGGTGAATTAAACGTTAGAAGTGGATCTAACATGTACCCTGTAGGTTTCGACATCTCCATAGCCAAGGGATACTTTTCGGGATTTGAGAATTTCAAGGTAAGTGCACATATACATTCGGCCAAGGGCCTATTTCAGTATTTAGACTTGTTTCTTATTATCTTAAAAGCCGAAAACTAACCTATGATGAGATCTAGTGCTTGGCCGAATACAAGAAGGAACATAGCAAAGTTTTCGGGATTGGATTAGTAGTGAAATCGGCACCAAGGTAAGTTTTGGGTTACGATAATCCTATTGGGATTTGGATTTAAGGCCGAATGGTCTTCATTAAATTTTTAAGTGATGGCTGAATGTAGGAACTTGAGATCTAAGGCTTTAGATCGGATTTTCGAGATTTGGATTGAAAGCATTAAGCGAATCAGGTGTGTACCCCACACTATTTCGTAATAAGATTTATGGCTATGTTTAATATATATATGTGTTATTAAGAATGTGAAAAATATGGCTAAGTACCATGCTATGGTACAAAGTACTAAGGTACGTTTTCCTACTCCCACTATGAGTATGATATGAATTGTTATACCATGAATGTGAATATGATAAGAATGTGAAATAAGGCTTAAGGCACTATGTTGCATGATTTTGCATGGCATGGGCATTTGGGTAATTATGAAAGGGGAAGTGAATGTGGTGACTTATGTCACATTATCTGAATGTGGTGACTTCGGTCACAATTATCTGAATGTGGTGTCACATGACACGAAATATTATTTGGTGGCTCTGCCACGAATTTATAAGGGCGATGAGCACGTCGTCTGCAGCGACTGCCTTCGATGGTGTGTAGCGGATGGAGGGTTGACTTAGTAGTCCCCACGGTGTGCAGGTTGGTACGAGTGATGTGTAGCGGTTGGTAACTAGGCTTGGGCTTGGGAATGCATCATTAATTGTATATTTTGATATGAATGTGTATGACTTAATATGCCTGAATCTATTTAGACTTGGTGTTGTGTACACATTGAGTCTGTTTGACTCACCCCGTTGTGGGAACATTTTTTAGGTGATGACCAGTAATGGACCGGGTCGGCAGGACCTTAATGGTGGCCATGCCCAGCAAGGAAATTATTTTTTTAGACACTTTATTTTTATTTAAGCACTTTAAATTATTTTGGGTTTGTTTTGATGTAATAAGGCCTTAGTATGAACTTTATTTTATGCATGCACGTTAAATTATGTTATTATGTTACGAAATTTTATCAAATTAAAGTTTAAGTATATTATTTAAAAATAAACCCTAAACGTTTTGACACCTGAAAATAAATGATTTTTAATGAAACTTAAAACAAATTTGGCATGTCTTTTAACTTAAAG
This sequence comes from Gossypium australe, assembly GCA_005393395.2. NCBI lineage: Eukaryota > Viridiplantae > Streptophyta > Magnoliopsida > Malvales > Malvaceae > Gossypium > Gossypium australe. The sequence continues at coordinate 67,750,798 of CM016615.1, forward strand.
TTGTTGAAACTAAGAATGAAATTTTATAAAAACTTATATTTCAAAAATTAACTGGTTTCCAACTTGAGCCCAACCCAAAACGTTTTCCAAAATCACTTAAAGTTTTTCATAGTGCAAACGAATTTGAACCGGTTTTTCTTAAGGAACATACCAAATCTGGTCGAGGCTCGTGGGCCGGGTTTGGGGTGTTTTAGATTGGTATCAGAGCCCAATTTTAAACTCTTGGCCTTGGGTTTAAGGCCCAAAACGTTTTCAAAATTAAGCCCAAAAGAAATTTTATGAAAATTCTGTGAAAAGCAGGTTATTCTGGCATGGCACCTAAGTCTCCGACCCGAAGTCCACCAGGTAAGTACCCCTATCCCTTGTGTGATTTATATTATGATGTGTAGAAGGGTAGAAATGGAATGGAACGTAGATTAGCATGATAAGTACTTGAACCCTAGGACTAGTTACCCCAACAAATTTCATAAGACTTTAAATGCCTAATAAAACAAACCTATGACTAAGTCGCCGAGTTAGGGTGTGGCAACCATTGTGCGCATGTCTAGGATTGGTATTCGGTGGGAGCTTGGTACTTAAACAGTCCGCGTGACTCACCTCCTCTCCACTCGAATCCTACCTGGTGCGTAGCTATGGTTCACCCTAACCAAGAGGACTTATTCACGGGCTAAACCCAAAACTAAAACCCGAAAGGGACTAGCCGTTTTTTTTTAAAAAAAAACTCTAGTTTTAAAATTCTTAAAATTCCCCTTTTAATTTGTAAAGACTGTTTTATAAATCTTTCTGAAATATTTTTGATTTCCAAAATTACTAAAATACCCCTAGTGGTAAAATTACTAAAATGCCCTTGGTTTTAAAATTTACCTTACTACCCTTGATTTCAATAAAATTTTCTTACTCTGTAAAAGTATCCCAAAACCCTATTTTACGAAAGTCCAAAATACCCTGATTTAAAAATTTACGAAAATACCCCCGATTGACAAAATTACCAAAATGACCCTGCTTTCCGAAATTTTGACCCTACCTTTGTTTTAGAAAATCTTTCTTTTAAAAATACCCACGAGTTTGGAAAATTTTGAAATGACTTTTGTAATTTTCAAATTGGCCCCGATTTACTACCAAAATACCCCTGTAGGACAAATGACGAAAATACCCCTGGGTTAGGAACGGACAGAAATGTCCGAAGAGTGAATGTGTATGGGAGATACTATGGAATGGATGTGCTTTTCTGTGAATTAGGATAGAAAACTTGAAACTTTGAAGGATCGAAAGAATCCCTATTAAGCTCTCTTCATAAAATTCCTCGTGAATAATCAGTGGAACAAAGACTAACTCATAAAACTCTCTTAAATCAGATTAAAGCGCAATCGTTAGATATGAGTTCTAGAGGACGCTGTAACATCCCAAAATTGGGCCTAGGAGAATTGAGCCCAATGGGCCTTAGGCGTAGTAGCGTTTAAATTTTTGGAGAACAAGAGATCGGCTTAAATGCTAGTTAGACCCATTGGATAAGTGATTTTGGAAGGTTAGAGGGCTTCTATGAAGTCCCGGGATCAAATATTGGCTTTGGGGAAATTTTGGTTTTAGGTGAAAAAAAAAACCCTGGAAGTTGGCAGATAGGCCTTAAGAATAAAATATGGAGAAAAATAACACAAAAGGAGTGTGTGGTGTAGTGGCAAAGTGACGCCACTTAGGGGACAAGGGAGTGACGCCACAAGGGAAGGAAGGAGGTCCAAGGTTCAAGTCTTGGCTTTTGCATTTTGGTTTCTTTTTGCTTGGACCTTAGAATTTGGCCCATAGTTTATATTTAGTTGCGCATGGTTTAAGACACAAGAGGAGCTTGTGGCCAAGTGGTTAGCAGCGTGGATTATGTTGCAAGGGAGCCTGGGTTCGAATCTCATGACAAGCAATGGAGTATTTATTTTGCGGATTGGACGGTAAGAGTTTCAGTTGAATTTAAACTCTACTGACGAAGGGATCCCACATCGGAAAGACACAAAGAATGAAGGTGAAGAGCTAGCTATATAAAGAGCATTCCAGGAGGAGAGTTAACACATCTTGGAGGGCGTTTGGGCACAAGAGTGGTCGGAGCGCGGATTAGCCCAGAGTCCTATCAGGTGTGTAACTCTCTCTACTCTAGTTGTAGAGCGGCAAATGCCGAAATGCCGGTCACACGGCATTAGTAGCCACACGAGCGTGCGAGCGCACGTGTAGGGCTTCAACGCGATAGTTGAGGCCATCAGTAGTATTCTCGTGGGTTGGGGCTGCTTGGGCCACGATGGGCAGAAGTGGGCCCAATGGGCCCGTGGACCCATATGAGTAAATTGCATGATTGGTTAGTATATGTTGATCTAGACTAGGTGGAAGTTATATACGTGGCTAGATTCGTGTTAGGTGGGCCACACGAGCGTGTGGGCCCGGATGGGCCGAAATCGGGTTTTAGGCCCAATCGTCCGGTACAACCGGAAATGGTAACTGAGTCGCTAGTGGCGACATTAGGCCTTCAGAAAGGCCATTGCAGGTGTGAATTTACGAAAATACCCTTAGTAGGTAAAATTACGATTATACCCTTAGAGGTTGATTAGCATGATTATGTTGTTTAGTTTTGGCCGATTGTAGGGGAAGGCTTGATCTCGCATATCTCGGGTTGTGGCTAGTGCTCGAAAAGTGTTAAGGAAGGGGGATCTAGTGCGTTAGATCTTGATCTACGGGATTTGATAGTCGCATTAGTAACCAGGTGTGTAAACTAACACACTTCTTGCTTTGTATATGTTTGATAAACTGATTGATTGGTAAAACCGAAATAGTATGGTTGAGTGATATGATACCCTATGGGGTATGTACACGGATTCAGGTAAGTCCGTTTCATTATGAGTACTGTTATTGATACATGATGTCATGATTTATGATGTATGTGCTATGAGATGCAACGTTAAACATGTTTGCATGATTTGAATATTATGCATGAGTTGGTATGATGATGGGTGATATGAGTGGAGGGGGCAGTGATATTTTGTGCTGACGAGCACCAGTGTTTTGGTAACACACTTTGTGACTTTGGGTCACCAGAGGTTTGGCACCTCCAGAGGTTTGGCACCTCAGCGTCTCGTCCTCGTGGTTTCGCACCACAGTGGGTTGGCCCCACAAGGCGGTATTGAGGGATTGACGCCAGTGATTTGGTATCACACGATGGGTTGGCCCCATCAATTGATTTGTGACTTCGGTCACCAGTGTTTTGGTAACACACTTTGTGTCTTTGGGACACCAGTGGTTTGGCACCACATTGACGGATATCGTGTCTGCGGACACCAGAGGTTTGGCACCTCCAGTGATTTGGCATCACATCTGTGACTATACGTCACCAGTGGTTTCGCACCACCAGTGGTTTGGTACCACACGGGGTAGAGAAAGGTGTTATGGATGGTTAGGTTGGGTGCATATTAATGAGATGCATGATGATCATGTTTATGTTTGTATATGATATTTTGCTAATCCGGGAAAAAGGGTGGCACACTGAGTCTTGGTGACTCACCTTTTTCCTTAACTGTTTCAGGTAGTGTATAAAGCTGGACCGGGATCGGAGAAGACAAGGTGGCCCATGCCGAAGATCAAGTTTAATTATATTATGCTTAATATTGATTCGAGTATTTCATGTTAGTATTGGTTTGTAATAAAGGCCATTCTATTATTTTGGTATTACTTTAACTATGGTTATTTAATTTAAGTTGCTAGGTGAAAATGATTTATGGGTTGCAACCTATTTATTCAAACCGGTTTTCATATACTAAAGCTTTAAAAATGCATAAGTTTTAATAATAAAGTTTTACTCAAATGCTTCAATGGATAAGTTTTCCAAAATTCAACAAATTACAATGTTTTATCTTAAATTAGAAAGATTTTCAACCGACTTTCCCCAGTGACATAACCAGATTCGGTCGTAATGAATGGGCCGGGTTTGGGGATGTTACAGACGCGGTCGTCGTGGACGTGGTCGAGGCAGAATGACTGTGTCGGAACCCGTTAGGCCAGGTCAAGGGTCTGACAATGAGGTACCACCGCCACCACCACCACCAGCTGTTGGTGCTGAACGGCAAGATCAGATGGGGGATGATGCTGTATCGCAGGCTGTGCTGCGAGTTCTTGAAATGGTGGCAGGCGCAGGTGGGAATATGGGAGCTCGGAAATCTGTACCCGAGCGACTTCAAGCCAATGGGGCTGAAATGTTTCGTGGAGTATCTGGTGTGGCACCCAGTACAGCTGAATATTGGTTGGAAGCAACGGAATAGATTATGGATGAGTTGGATCTGACCCCTGAGGAGAAGCTGAAAGGAATGGTGGCGCTGCTACGCGATGAAGCGTATCAGTGGTGGCTCACAATTCAAGATGGAGCCACAGCTGAGGATCTTACTTGGGAATATGTTAAGGCGGCATATCAAAAGAAATATGTTGGAACCAGATATACTGATGCGCAGAGGAAGGTTTTTCTGGGGCTGGTTCAAGGGAACAAGTCCGTGGCAGAGTACGAAGCTGAATTTCTAAGGTTGAGCCGGTATGCTCGAGGAGTAGTGGCTTCGGAGCATGAGCGATGTGTTCGGTTTGAGGACGGACTAAGGGATGACTTGAGATTGTTAGTCGCTCCACACCAAGAGCGGGAGTTTTCTGCGTTGGAAGAGAAAGCTAAGATAGCGAAAGGAATTAAGGACTCTGTAAGGCAGCACTCTGATCGGAATTAGCAGAAAAGAGGATTTGGGCCGTCAGGGTCAGCTAGGAATGTTCAGAAGAGGCCTAGAGTTGATGGGCCGCGAGGTCAGCAAGCTGGTACTGGAGGGCAATATCGTACTTGTGATCAATGTGGTAAAAAGCACTTAGGAGAGTGTTGGAAGAAGACAGGAGGATGCTTCAAGTGTGGGTCCAAGGACCATATGATTAAGGACTGTCCAATGAGGCCGGATGGGAATAGACCAGTAGCTCAGAATGTTAATCAGGCTGGTAGGGGTGGTCAGCAGCCTCAGCGAGGTCGTGGTCCGAATGGCCGAAGTAATGGCACTGGAAGAGGACTTGGAACACCTGGCAGAGGTGCTAATAATAATACTGAGGCGAGACAGCCGGGCTTAGTATATGCAGTTCGCCGTAGGGAAGATGGAGACGCGCCGGATGTCATAACCGGTACGTTTCTTATTTTTGGCAAGCCCTATTTTGCTTTGATTGATGTGGGCTTGACCCATTTGTATGTTGCATGTAGAGTAGTTGAGACTCTAGATATAGTCTCTGAACTTTCTGATAGGGAGATGACTGTAGTAAGCCCACTAGGTCAAACTGTAGTGGTGAATAAGATTTTTTGGAAAGTGCCTCTAGAAATTCAAGAAATAGTATTTGCTGCCGACTTAATGGAACTACCTTTCAGAGAGTTCGACCGTATACTCGGTATGGACTGGCTAGTGGAGCATCGAGCTATATTGGATTGTGCCGCTAAACGAATGGAGTTAAAGACGCAAGAGGATGAGGTGGTAGCTATGATAGGAGAAAGAAGAAACTACTTGTCTAATGTAGTTTCAGCACTAAAGGCTGATAAGATGGTTCGGAAAGGTTGCAAGGCGTTCTTGGCCTTTGTTAGTGCATTGGATACGAAAGAGGGAGGAGTTAGTGGAGTTAGAACTGTAAGGGAGTTTGTGGATGTCTTTCCGGAGGAGTTATCTGGAATATCCCCGGATAGGGAGGTAGAGTTTGGGATTGATCTGCTGCCTGGTACAGCTCCTGTGTCAATCGCTCCGTACAGAATGGCACCAAAGGAGTTGGTTGAGCTCAAGGCTCAAATTCAAGAGTTGCTTGATCGTGGATTCATTTGACCCAGTGTATCTCCATGGGGAGCACCGGTCTTGTTTGTGAAGAAGAAGGACGGAACTATGCGTATGTGCATAGACTATCGCCAGTTGAACAAGTTGACCATCAAGAACAAGTATCCTTTGCCAAGGATAGACGACTTGTTCAATCAGCTTAAGGGAGCAGCGGTTTTCTCAAAGATAGATCTAAGGTCTGGATATCATCAGCTTAAGGTGAAGGAAGTGGATATCCATAAGACAGCCTTTCGAACAAGGTATGGGCATTTTGAGTTCGTTGTAATGCCGTTTGGGTTGACGAACGCCCCAGCTGCGTTCATGGATATGATGAACCGAGTTTTTCAACCATACTTGGATAGGCTCGTCGTGGTGTTTATCGACGATATCTTGGTGTATTCCAAGTCTGAAGAGGAGCATGATGAGCATCTCCGGATAGTGTTGGAAGTGTTAAGGGAGAAGAAGCTCTATGCCAAATTCAGCAAGTGTGAATTTTGGCTTAAGGAGGTTGCATTCTTAGGACATGTGGTGTCTGCAGAAGGAATAAGGGTGGATCCTAGGAAGATTGAGGCAGTGTTGGATTGGAAACCACCTAAGTCTGTGGCAGAGATTCGCAGTTTCTTGGGATTGGCAGGCTACTACAGAAGGTTTGTGGAAGGGTTCTCGTCGATTGCTGCACCTTTGACGAAGTTGTTGAGGAAGGAAGTACCTTTCGTTTGGACGAATAAGCAACAGGAGAGCTTTGAGAAGCTTAAGAGGGTTTTGACCGAAGCTCCGGTCTTGATTCAGCCGGAGGCAGGAAAGGATTTTGTGGTGTACTGTGATGCTTCTCACACAGGATTAGGGTGCGTTCTGATGCAAGACGGCAAGGTAGTCGCGTATGTGTCTCGGCAATTGAGGCCACATGAGGTTAACTACCCAACTCATGATTTGGAATTGGCAGCAGTGGTCTTTGCTCTTAAGGTGTGGAGGCATTATCTTTATGGAGAAAGGTCAGTGATTTACACAGACCACAAGAGTCTTAAGTATTTGTTGACTCAGAAGGAGTTAAACTTGATACAGCGAAGGTGGGTTGAATTGCTAAAGGACTACGATTGTTCGATAGAGTATCATCCGGGCAAGGCGAATGTAGTGGCGGATGCCCTAAGTCGGAAAGTAGTGTCGGATCTGAGGGCGATGTTCACACACCTAAGTTTGTATGACGATGGAAGTCTGCTAGCAGAGCTGCAAGTTAAGCCGACGTGGTTGAAAGAGGTGAAAGAGGGACAGTTGGTTGATGATGAATTAAGTGTTAAGCTACAACAAGTACAGAGTGAGGAGTTGGAGGACTATGGTATTAATGACGAGGGAGTATTGTGCCTCAAGGGTAAGATCTGTATGCCTAAGGATCAGGAGTTAAGGCAGAAAATTCTTCAGGAATAGCATAGTAGCCCTTATGCTATGCATCCTGGAGGAAGTAAGTTGTACGGAGATTTAAGGGAACAGTTTTGGTGGCCTGGACTTAAGAAAGAAGTTACTGAATTTGTAGGCAAGTGCTTGACGTGTCAGCAAGTTAAGGCTGAACACCAAGTTCCGTCAGGATTACTTCAACCGATAATGATTCCGCAGTGGAAGTGGGAGAGAATTACCATGGACTTCGTTAGTGGGTTTCCCCTTACGCCTACTAAGAAGGACTCGGTATGGGTGATAGTGGATCAGATGACAAAGTCCGCGCACTTCATTCTAGTGCAGATGGATTATTCTCTGCAGAAGTTGGCGAAGCTGTATGTGGCTGATATTGTAAGGTTGCATAGAGTTCTGGTATCAATTATTTCGGATAGAAACCCAAGGTTTACGTCTCGGTTTTGGAAAGCTCTACATCAGGCTTTAGGCACCAAATTAGACTTCACCACGGCATTTCATCCACAATCCGACGGGCAATCTGAACGAGTAATTCAAGTGTTAGAGGATATGTTGAGAGGTTGTGTGATAGACTTCAGAGGAAGTTGGGAAGAGTATTTGCCTTTAGCGGAATTTGCCTACAATAACAGCTATCAAGCTATTATTCGGATGGCACCGTATGAAGCACTGTATGGACGAAAGTGTCGAACTCCTACGTGTTGGACAGAATTAGGAGAACGTCGAGTTTTGGGTCCAGAGTTAGTGGCAGAATCTGAAGAGAAGGATAATTCGGGCACGGTTGAAGGAAGCGTCTGATAGACAGAAATCCTACGCGGATCTCAAACGGAAAGAAATAGAATTTGATGTAGGAGATCAAGTGTTCCTTAAAGTGTCGCCTTGGAAGAAGGTGATGCGATTTGGTCGCAAAGGGAAGCTAAGTCCAAGGTTTATAGGACCTTATAAGGTTTTGAAGCGGATTGGACCAGTGGCATATCAGTTGGAGTTGCCACCGGAGTTAAAGCAGATGCACGACGTATTTCATGTGTCCATGCTACGTCGTTATTGATCGGATCCATCTCATGTAGTTCCGGTGGAAGAAGTGGAGATAAGGCCAGATTTATCCTACGAGGAAGAGCCAATTCAGATTCTAGAACGAGATGTGAAAGTGTTACGACGGAAATCAGTGCCTTTAGTCAAAGTGTTATGGCGAAATCATGGATCGGAAGAAGCTTCGTGGGAGCCAGAAGAGGCAATGCGACAGCAATACCCTTACTTATTTCAGCCAGGTAATTTCGAGGACGATATTATTTTAAGGGGGTAGAACTGTAATATCCTGGACTATGGCTTGTGCATTTATGCTTAAATATATGAAATAGCATGCTTGAGTATGTTGTGACTATGTATAATGAATTCTGTGAACTTTAGAAAATAGAAGAGTGCCTTAGAAATTATTTAATTTTAAGTCTAAAAGAAGAAGCTAAGAGGATAGGGCCTTAAGAGAAAAAGGTAAGGGAAATGAGACATGAAATTGGGCTTGGAAGAATGGTTGCAAGGCGCCACTTAAGAGCCTAGCATGTGACGCCACATGTATGTGCAAATGGGCCTAGGTTCGAGCAACGTGGGAAGCAAATAAGAGCTTTCATTTTGCGGCAACAAGAGGAAGAGATGGACGGCATGGGGAGTCTTTGGGAAGAGTTTAAGATGAGGTATTTTTCTTTTAATAAATTCGGCTAAAGGGTGGTGATAATTATGGATTTCTTATAATTATTATGTGTAGGTGATAAGGAGAGGAAAAAGGAGAAAAACGAGGGATTAGATAAAAGAAAAGGAGTTGGCCGAATAAGGGGATTAGGAGGATGATATTTTCGGCTAAATGATAGTATAGGAGTGCTGAAAATCATTCTTCTTCTTATCATTCTCATTTGTGCCGAAAATCCTTAGGTAATACAACTTATTTTCTTTGTTTCTTCATCCTTTTCTTCTCATTTGACCAAAGCCGAATACCCTCTCTCAAAATCTCAACATAGCCGATTCTTCCTAAGCCCCATACTTTTTCTTTGCTTTCCCTCGTTGAAGCCGAAATCCTCTAGTGTGCATCAAAAGCCGAAATCAAAAGATCAGCATATAGGCCATAGCCGAATAGCCCTGTGGATACAAGTAAAGGTGCTGTCGATTTTAACATAAAGGGGTAAGGGTCTATAGTCATCATCTTATTCCCTTTCTATAAAACCGAAATTTAGATTCTAATGTCATTTGTGTCTCTTGGCCGAATCTACAAAGGATCTCTCGGGTTTCTGTAACTGTCGACTACAAGAAAGGATATTTCGGGATTTATAAGGATCTAAGGTAAGTCATGTATTCGGCCAAGGGCTATTTAATGGTGAATTAAACGTTAGAAGTGGATCTAACATGTACCCTGTAGGTTTCGACATCTCCATAGACAAGGGATACTTTTCGGGATTTGAGAATTTCAAGGTAAGTGCACATATACATTCGGCCAAGGGCCTATTTCAGTATTTAGACTTGTTTCTTATTATCTTAAATGCCGAAAACTAACCTATGATGAGATCTAGTGCTTGGCCGAATACAAGAAGGAACATAGCAAAGTTTTCGGGATTGGATTAGTAGTGAAATTGGCACCAAGGTAAGTTTTGGGTTACGATAATCCTATTGGGATTTGGATTTATGGCCGAATGGTCTTCATTAAATTTTTAAGTGATGGCCGAATGTAGGAACTTGAGATCTAAGGCTTAGATCGGATTTTCAGGATTTGGATTGAAAGTATTAAGCGAATCAGGTGTGTACCCCACACTATTTCTTAATAAGATTTATGGCTATGTTTAATATACATATGTGTTATTAAGAATGTGAAAAATATGGCTAAGTACCATGCTATGGTACAAAGTACTAAGGTACGTTTTCCTACTCCCACTATGAGTATGATATGAATTGTTATACCATGAATGTGAATATGATAAGAATGTGAAATAAGGCTTAAGGCACTATGTTGCATGATTTTGCATGGCATGGGCATTTGGGTAATTATGAAAGGGGAAGTGAATGTGGTGACTTATGTCACATTATCTGAATGTGGTGACTTCGGTCACAATTATCTGAATGTGGTGTCACATGACACGAAATATTATCTGGTGGCTCTGCCACGAATTTATAAGGGCGATGAGCACGTCGTCTGCAGCGACTGCCTTCGATGGTGTGTAGCGGATGGAGGGTTGACTTAGTAGTCCCCAAGGTGTGCAGGTTGGTACGGGTGATGTGTAGCGGTTGGTAACTAGGCCTGGGCTTGGGAATGCATCATTAATTGTATATTTTGATATGAATGTGTATGACTTAATATGCCTGAATCTATTTAGACTTGGTGTTGTGTACACATTAAGTCTGTTTGACTCACCCCGTTGTGGGAACATTTTTCAGGTGATGATCAGTAATGGACCGGGTCGGCAGGACCTTAATGGTGGCCATGCCCAGCAAGGAAATTATTTTTTTAGACACTTTATTTTTATTTAAGCACTTTAAATTATTTTGGGTTTGTTTTGATGTAATAAGGCCTTAGTATGAACTTTATTTTATGCATGCACGTTAAATTATGTTATTATGTTACGAAATTTTATCAAATTAAAGTTTAAGTATATTATTTAAAAATAAACCCTAAACGTTTTGACACCTGAAAATAAATGATTTTTAATGAAACTTAAAACAAATTTGGCATGTCTTTTAACTTAAAGTTGTTGAAACTAAGAATGAAATTTTATAAAAACTTATATTTCAAAAATTAACTGGTTTCCAACTTGAGCCCAACCCAAAACGTTTTCCAAAATCACTTAAAGTTTTTCAAAGTGCAAACGAATTTGAACCGGTTTTTCTTAAGGAACATACCAAATCTGGTCGAGGCTCATGGGCCGGGTTTGGGGTGTTTCAAGGAATTTCGAGATTGCCTTCGATGTCGCAACACAGCCTAAGGGTGTCGCGATATAACCTTGAAGACATTATAAAGAAGAGTATATTGACTTCTATGTCATGACATAGGTCTTGATGTGTCACAACATTGACTTCGGACGTGAATTAATATGAGCTAGGGGGCATTTTGGTCTGCACAATCCAACTTAAAGCTCGGGAATGTCAACTAACATAGGGTTAAGGATGACGCTACCTCAAGCCTATAAATAGGCTCATTTGGCACATGTTATGGATACCGATTACTTAGCTTAGAATCCTTCTTTTTAATTTTAGTTTAGTATTTCTCTTTTCTTAGGTTTTAAATTTATTTTAATTTTTTGTTTGTTTTATCTCGGGAGATCTAGTTTGTGGATGTGATTAAACTTTATGGATTTATTCTTCTTCGTAATACAAATAAGGCTTTTTCTTAAACTTTATATTTTCACTTCAATTCTCATGTTTACGCTTTATATTGATTCTATATTATTTACAAAAACCATGAGAAACTAATCCCTCCATGGGGGATTAGCGAGTGGAGGTATAATTATTAACTATTTTATAAGGTTGCTCAACGGGTCAGCTATTTGAGAAAGGAAGAACCTAAACCCTAAGCTTGATGACCCAAGAAAGTTATCAAGGTGGGAATTAACCCAAAATTGGTATGTCCTATTTGTGAACACCTTCACCCCAAAATCGGTCTGGACTGTGCGGTCAGAAGATAAGTAGTCCTTGCTACCTCGTTATTCTAGTGGATGTATCGAAAGATCCTGCTAGGATATCGACTAGTTGATTGACGAGGAACCTGAAGCAACAGTTGATGAAGATTACTGAAGCAAGCTAATCACCCATAATCAGATTTAATCAATTTCACTTTTCAATTTCTCGATACTTATTTACTTGTCATATTTTCATTATTATAACCCCCCCAAAATCCCTATTATTTATATTTTCGTAATATAACCTACTTCAAGTACTAATTATATCTTTTAGTGTTTAGGTTGAAATTGATCTAGTATTAGCCTCCTTTGGGTACGATCCTCGGAGTACTCACCTACTCCGTTGTAACTATATTACAACTTGAACCGTATACTAGTGGATACCACCTCATTTATATATATATATATATATATATATATATATATATATATCTTTTGCTACAGTATTCACACTTTGGACGTTAGGACGTTCGGAGGCTGTCAATAACACTATCCATGTACGTAACTCTTTCCTACTTCTATTGTGAATAGAGTATCCTAAGAATATCAGAACACTTAGTGCCTATAAACCAAGCCCTTCCCATCAAAAATTCATATTCTTTTGAACAGTAAAACTCTCTCAATTTTTTTCATCGATTATATTGTTGTCAAGTTTCTACCCAGAACTTAGCTCATAGTCTGTTTCCTTAGAACTCTTCAGAAGGTTCACAGTAAAAGGACTAAGTTCCCCAAAAGACTAGCACGTGAGAACCTAGGTACGCTTATGCTTATGTATGAGTTTTAATGAGCTTTGTGCTATTTGTGACTTGCGTATGACTATAAATTGTGAACCTGATAGAACCTGATAAAAACCCTTAATGGCTGAAATTTTTTCCCTTTTTCAATGGAGAATCGGTTACATGAAGATGATAAAGAGAAAATATTTTCTCTTTCTCTCCTCTACATGTTTATATCTATATTATTTTATTTTCCATAATTTAGTTAATTTAATTAGAAATTTATAACATATATTTATACATTCGTATAGCCACCGTCCATTATAATTCCTAAGGTAGTATAATTACCATTTTATTCCTTAGTCCATGTTTCTAATTAAAAATTCTGTAGTAATTGAAATTTTACCACTTTTACAATTTAGTCTCTATACCTTAATCAAACACTAATTCGACAAAAAATATCTATCAAAAACTCAATTCACTGGTATACTAACTCCATAAATATTTAATATTAATATTTATCGGCTCGATTTACAGAAACAAAATTCTAAAACCATATTTTTCGATACCACTACTTTTTAGGTCGTTACAAAATTGTTGCCAATGTTATACATGTCTAAATATTGAATTCTTGATTGAGAGTAGGTACTAAATGGCTATTTGAAAGGTAATTAACAAATGAATAGAATTTATTTAAATGGATGAATGGTAGAGTAGGTTGTATTGCCATTTGGTATGTATATGTTTTAATGTGAAGATGAATATGTAATGTCTAGTATTAGTAGTCATATATGGATAGATTACAAGTTGTATGCATAATGGTATATCAAAAAATGTTATGCTTTACTATTTTGAATTATGAAAGTACCACTAAGCTCTATCGCTCAGTGTACGATTGTTTGTTCCATGCGTAGGTATTTCTTAAGTGAAGTTAGCATCCAAATCACTGATTTCAACTCAACAAAATTTGTATAGTTCATTTCATTTGGTCTTGTGGCATGTACCTAAGGGTATTTTGGTTTAATATATCAAATGGTTAAATTGTATAGAATATGACCATGTAACAACCCAAACCCGGCCCAAACACTATGGCCGAATCTAGTTTGCTACAGTGGAAAATATTTTGGAAAACACTTTTGGAAAGTAAAAATTCTTAGTTGCCGAAAACCTTTTCAATTGATTGTTTTGTTAAACCTTACTTAGAATTTATTTAAAATTAATTCAACCAAGTTATTATAAAATATCGAGTGTGCCCGATGGCACGATGAAAACATTTTCGTGTTAAAAAAAACATGTGACTTTAATTTAATATTGATGATCATAGTTTAAAACAATTATTCGACATATGAAAAATAACAGAAGTAAGATATCAGGAGGCCTTATTACATCCAAATAAACTAAAAACCGGAAATAAGATTTATCATAACTAAAATTAAAGTTCATTTAATTTAAATCCACCGCATGGCCACCGCGAGTCAACCCGGCTCCACATCCGCGATCTACGTGTCACCTGAAAAATGTAAAGGAGAAGGTGAGTCACCAAGACTCAGTATGTAACCCTTCCCCCGTTTTAAAGACATTTTCATACACAACATATAACAATCAACATGCAGAATATTATGTACCCCCAACCTAGCCAACCAAACGCCACTGTCTACCCCGCTGTGGTACCAAACCACTGGTGGTGCCAAACCACTGGTGACATATAGTCACGATGTGTTACCAAAACACTGGTGTCCGTAGACACGAATCGATTGATGGGGCCAACCCATCGTGTGATACCAAATCACTAGCAGACGATCCCATATCTCAAGTGGGGCCAACCGACGGTGGTGTTAACCACAGGGACGAGTCGCTATGAGGTGCCAAACCTTTGGAGGTACCAAACCTCTGGTGACCGTAGTCACGGTGTGTTACCAAAACACTGGTGCCCGTCGGCACGATTAATACTGCCCCCTCCACTCATCAATCCCACATTAATCACATATGTATATATGTTTCATGTCATCACATACTTAAATCTCATGTATCAATACATCATGCTTCCCAAAAGCATCAAATAACAAATTCATATTAACAGGTACTTACCTGAATCACCATCTATACCGATATGATATATTATCCAATGCTACATAAAATCAAGATAGCATTCACAACAATCAGCACATTTAACAAGTTATACGTGTGTATGTACACACCTGTCACCACCGAATGCTCTAAATCCCGAAAAGACAGGTCGGCCACACCAGATCTCTCTGCACCTATATTCGGCCAACCATGGGATTAGTATTATGGCCTATTCGGCCAACCCAATTAATAAAAAGGGGTCATCCTACTCGCTTTGAATACTAGCTTCAGCACCCGAATCACGAATCTGGTTCACAAACTATAATCAGTCATTGGACAATGTCAATCACCTTCGGCTTTTAATCACTTAAAATAATAATCTATTAACAATAGGCCCTTACCACCACTTACCAACGTCGACAATTAACAAATGAAGGCTTGATTGAAATATCCCTGAGTACCTTCACTAATCGATTGCCACAAGAAATCCCGAGAACACCTCTGTCTTCCTGATATTCGGCCACAAGGAATCTTAATAGGGGGGAAGGAGATTTCGGCAACAAGGGTGGAGGTTATTCGGCTATGAGAGATAGGAAAAATATAGGGATTTCGGTTTAAGAAGAAAAGAAATAGATGAGATATGGAAGTGTGGAGAATTCGGCAAAAGGCTAAGAAAAAGGAGAATGGTTTTCGGGGAATGAAAAAGAATTGAAAGATGGAATATTGGGAAGGGTAAAATTCGGCTATGCATCAAATGAAGAAAAGAAAAAAATATAAGATGGTACATAGGTGCTTTTATAGGCATTCGGCACCCCCCCTTTTTGAGCTTGCCGTCCACTTCTCCTTGAAGTGTTTAAAAAAAATTCACTCACTACCTAAAATAATTCTAGGCCACTCATTGAAGCAATTCAAATTGAATTTGAAAACTTAAAATAATAATCAAATAATAATTCCATTTAATCCTATTTGTTTATCACCTCTTCAAGATAACAATAAAATAAATTAATATTTATCCACCCCACTCCAGCCGAATTTGAGAGTCCAAATTGAATCCATTCACCCAGCAGCATAAAAAAATAAAACAATAAAAACTCAAAGTGCAGCCCCTGGGGTTCGAACCAGCGTCCCCAAGCAGCAGCAGCACCTTTAAGCGCCCCAACCAACTCTTCCCTTTGGCCTTTCATGTTAAATAACCCCCACATTTAATTATAAGGCCTTCTAACGTGAGCCCAGCACCGCATATAAAAATTAAAACACATACCTCTGCTTCCGCTACTCGAACCTAGGACCAGCTAGGTCCCTTGCTGTATGATGCGCCCCAGGCCACTCCACCAGCCCGTCTTTCTTGTCCAAATTCCTCACTAAATATTTTTAAGGCCTTTCTAAGCCACTCCAACACCCAAAACAAAAATAGAACGCCACTTGCAGCCATCGTGCCTCGAACCCAGGCCCTTGCTGGCGTTACTTCCAGCCCTTAAGTGGCACCTTGTAGCCACCTTGCCAAGGCCTACTTTGTGCCATAAATTACCAAAAAATTATTCTTAAGGCCTCCCTTGGCCCGATTCCCTTTTCCACTAAAAATCCAAAATTTTCCAAAGTCTTCCCGTGTACTCCGAGCGTTCTCAACACCTCTAAAACACATCCAAGCATACCCAAAAACCTACTAGAACTTGAATTATACCCAACATGCATAGCCCCTAAACCAGGGTGTTACAGACCATATGCTAATGTTTGAATTTGTATTGAACATTTCCATTTAGCCATTTTGGTGTATTATAATAAAGGGACTAAATGAATTTTTTTGTTAGTTTAAAGTTTGAAAAGTCGAAGTTGGTATGGGATATATGAATTGGTTGTATTAATATATAGATATATATGTGTGTGTATGTGTGTGTGTGTGTGTGTGTGTGTGTGTGTGTGTGTGTGTGTGTGTGTGTGTGTGTGTGTGTGTGATTTTAGGTCCTTTTCAACTTGTAAACATGTTGGTTTTGGTAGAAACAGAATGCCACGTTGCTACGATGAACTTTTGACGTCACGACGAGAAACAAAGCAAGATTCTTGTGGCGACGTCGTTGCTTCAAGGTCAAGACGGGAAAAAAATAGAGAATTGCATCATGATGAGGAACCCCACGTTGCGACGTCAATCCAAGATTTTGAAATTTTTACAATTTAGTCCTAATATAATCTCAGGTTAGCAAAAGAGCTTGTGTATGCTCGTGTAAGACCTGAAAATGATTATGTATCGTTTTATACAACTGTTTTAGTTACATTTGAATGTTTAACGGTTTGAAATAATGTGAATTGACCGTAGTTTCTTTGGCAACAAATGTGACAGCTTGTAACTCAGACTTGACGATCGGGTCGGGTAATGAGGTGTTACAAACACAAAACAATTGGGTACGTAGTTCGGTAAACATCTACATATGTAGGCATTGCCTAGAGAAACAATCCACTATCTTCAAGCATGTAAATCACTCATCGTGTAGCAACCTCACACTTATACAAAGATCTAGATCATTCTCCATTAAGTCCTCTCCCTATAAAACTTAGTTGTCAAACCAAGTGACTCGTATTTTACTTACAAAATGCAGTCATTGAATGGGTTCCTGTTGAATAGATTAGAGTACTAACTCTCGTACAAACTAAGTCAAGCCTACATATATGTCTGTGTGTGTTTAAGTCATACTAAAATACTAATGAATTACAATACAAATCTCCACCGAAGTAGCCTTCAAAACAAGACTACCAATATTAACTATAACGCCCCAAAAATTTAGTTTTTGTTTTTATGAATGTGTGACACAATTGTGTATCTGCTTCAGTGGTTAAGTGTTCTGGATGTGTGTAGGAGGTCCCAAGTTCAAGCCTTGTCTTGGGTAAAATTTGGTATTTTTCTAAATAAAGCCTTGACCTTGATTAATAGGCTTTTATTTGATTGTTTGTAAAAACGTATCAGAATGGGACTGCTGGTCTGTGGTTAAGTGGAGTGTTAATATGCTAGAGGTCTTGTGTTCGAATCCCTGCGTGAGCGTGGGTGACGTTTTTTCTCTAAGTTTCGGCTAGAAGTTGTGCTATGGTGGGACTCTGAGTAGTGGAGTTTGTGTGGGTTAGTAGAGAGAGATTTGGGGAGATGATAGGGGGATTATAAAAAAAAATCTGTTCTTTTTTCCTCTCCCCAACAAAAAACAAGTTTCAGTTTTCTCTCCTTCTCCAAACCCTCTGTCATCCCCTTTTCTCTTTTTCTTCTTTTTCTGAATTCGTTCCTTCCTTTCTTGTTTTACAACGTAATTGGTGCTCACGCAGGGTTGGTAAGTCTCAGTATGTGTAGTAAGTACAGTTATTTTGATTTTGGATTAGTGATTTTTGGGATTCGTTTGTTATGGTGAAGGTTAAAGGGCTGGAGTGTTTCGGTCGGCGTTGAAGTGGTGTGGAAATATTGATACTCGATTTAAGGTAGGGTTTTTGAAGGTATTGGGTTTAACATCTCGAATTAGTTTCATTTATGTTTCGTTTTAACACTGATTTTGGGCATTGGAATATCAATTTTTAGGTTCTGGAGTGCTCAGTGATCGTTTTAGCATCAACTGAAACCAGGTGTGAACCCGAAAACGTAGAAAATGAGGTTTCAGCGAAAGCGAAAAACCTTACTGTCGACGCCACACGGGCGTGTGGTCCCCCGTGTGGTAGGTCGTGTGACATAAAACAGGTGTGTGATCGACGAGGCCAGGCCGTGCGCACAAGACACAGCAGTGTGATGGCCAGCTAGGTCGTGTACGACACACGGGCTAAACTGATTTGGGCTGCGTGGGCCCACATGGGTAGTCCACACGGGCGTGAGGGAATTTGGGCCAGGCCGTGTGATCCACACGGGCCAAGGCCAATCTGGGTGTGTGGGCCACACGGGCGTGTGAGCTCATTTTCACTGAATTGATTGTTAAGGTTGCACGGGTCACCCAAGTCGACTGTGACCCTACTGTAGGGTTGGTAAGCACTACTTAGACCCCTAAAAGTGTGAAACTGCTTGTATGATATCTGTACTGAGCATGTTAATAATTTGCATGTAAACTGAATTAAGTGTATGTACTGATAATCACCTAATAGCATATCATCTATTGTATATTGCATTGCATTGGGTTGGGATGATATTATTTGGAGAAGTATACTAAAAGGCTCTTAAGCCTAATATACTGGTAGCTTAGCTGCAAACTACTGTTTGTGCCGCATTTGGTACTACCTGGAGTGTAGGGATGGGTAGGTTGATTTAATCCCCACATGGAGCGTAGGTTTGGACGGAGATGGTGTGTAAAGGCTGGTTGGGTAGGGCCTTGTTACTGAATACTGCATGATTGCCACTGATACTGTGATGGGCTAAGGCCCTACTGCATATTTGATACTGTACTGAGATGGGCTAAGGCCCAACTGTTACTGATACTGAAAAGGGTTTATGCCTAGGACTGTTTAAACTATGCACTGTGATTTGCTATTGTTTGTTTTCTGTGGGATTACACACTGAGTTTATGTAAACTCACCCTTTCTGTTTAATGAGCACAGGTAATCCCCAGACCTAGACAGATTGGTGCAGCGGAGGACTCGGTGATGACCACGGTTATTGGACTCTTTTAATTCATGATTTACGATTTATGACTATAGTATTATTATTGGTTTATTTTGATGTAAGTTGGGGAATTTTTGGACTTTTGCTTAACTTGGGTTTTTGTTTATTTTATGGATTTATAACCGCTAGTTGTAGGGAAACTCGGTTTTCAAAAAGCCAAAGTTTTTCTAAACTCGCAATTACTTAAACTATTTTTAAAAGCTTCCGCAACGAGTTACGTTTTAAAACTATGGGGGCAAGTGAGTAAAACGAATTTTGGAACTAATAAGAGATAAAGAAAAGTAATTAAGCAGAAATGGTTTTATTGCAACAACATAATTTTCCAAACACCCTGTAACATTGCCAGATTCGGCCATAATGTCTAGGCCGGGTTTGGAGTGTTACACTAACAATGTCTAGGATAAACAAGAGACCTTTAAGGTAATCTTTAAGTTATCTGATCCAATCTCCATCAAATCAGGGGATTTGATTTGTATGATAAACTTCGATACAATCCTCAATGATTTGTTTCTCCATTAGAATGATCTTCATAAATAATTAAGCACACTTCCACGTGATCAACTTAGTTATAACCCAACTATTTTAGTTTAAAAGATTACCAACAACGAATATGACAAGTTTATGATTCTTAAACAATTATAGAACAATTGTAATTGCTTCCATAATTGTGATTATAACAACTTTTAACTCTACATTATTTATTTCATAAGTACATTTTTTAAAAAAAAAATTGGTAACTCTTAAAATCGTGAAATCCAAATTTAATTTTTGTTGGTCATCTTGCACCAAGTGGTGTAACCACTATTTACGCTTAACAATTTCGAATAGCCTAACTTGTATAACGTACACAACAATCAAACACATCAGGAAATAGCGAGTTAAAAGGTATTTCACTCAAATAGCTTACTGCTATCACTTTGCGCAATAAAATCATGTCTTATTTAGCCTTGGAGATCAACTACATTTTTTTTTTTTACTCTTTATTTTCAATTTTTTGTCAACTACGTAAGATTAAGGACCTTCGATGATTATTTTCCCTCGATAGCTAAGTAAGTCTCTCTATGTTCATTAACTTTAATCAATCTAATTTATTAATTCAAATTGAGGAATTTTATGCAAAACTTTGGCCAAAAGTCTAAGAGTCATCTCATGATGATTGGAACATTTGGGTTGATGCTGGTTTATTTCATAATGTGATATTTAGTATACTTAACTTTGGCTACTTTAATCAATTCTTTGGTATCACTATGAGTCAAGATTGGTTTTCTGGAATTTATATTAAGTGAACCCATCATTGTTCAAAAATCCAAATGGGGCTCATGTATGTTTCGGGTTGGGTCTAATCATAATATTAATATATTTTATGTTTGCTCAAATCCGACCTGGTATGAAATATAGGCTTAAAATTTTGTCCAAATTCGTCCATATTTATAAAAGACTAACCCAAACTCATTTTAGGCACGTCCATATTATTTTTAATTATTTTTAAATATTTATATTATATTATTTTAATATTTAATAATTTTATACATTTTTTTAGTTATTGAAATTTTTTATATAGTCATCTTAATATTATTTTAACGTTTACATTAGAGTAGTATTATATATTTAGTATTAAGTTTATTTTTTAATGTGTACTAAATTACATAATATAAAGTATTATTAACTTAAAAATGGGTGGGTCGGGCTCAGGCTTTGAATGTTAAAGCCCGAACCCATCTCATATTTTAAACGGACCTAATTTTTTCACCCAAACCTATTTTTCGAGCCTAATATTTTTATCCAAACTCTCTTATATTTTGGGTGGGCCTTTGGACCTGGACGGGTAACTCGACCCATAAACAGGTCTAGGTTGAATTATTAGCGTTGAATCATCTAGAAAATTAAAATATATAATAATTAAAAATTCCATTAAAATTTCGTTAAAAGAAAATTATAAAAAGAGTTAATTGCATCATACATCCTCAAATTATGACACTCATTCTAAATTGGTCATTGAGTTTCAAAGCATTATAGTCACATCCTTAAACTATCAATGTTATATTAATAAGGTCATTCTACTATTAAAACCAGTTTAATTCAACCGTAAAATGACATGTCAAATATTATGTGGCATAATTTAAAATTAAAAATAAAAAAAGTAAAACGTGTGGAAAAAAATCTAACACTGAAAAATACACAGTGAACAATAAAGCTTTTATAAAAGCTTTGAAAACTTTAAAATCAAGATTTTTTACTACATTCATTTTTGCAATATTTATTTTTCTTTAAAATTTTTATTTTAAATTATAACACATAAGATTTGGCGTGTAATGTTATGGTTAAATAAAATAATTTTAATAATAGAGAACTTGATTAGTATAACATTAATAATTTAGGGATATAATTAAAATATTTGAAAATTTGAAAATCAAGGATATATAAAAAAATCATATTTACAAAAAGAAAATCGAGAATGCAATAGTTGCTAATAACTAAATGTATCAATTTTGACTGATTAAAATCAGAATTCAAATTTATCCAAATTCAATGAGTTGATGGACTCCACCTGCGTCATTAATATGTTTAGTTATTAAGTATGAAAAGATTTGCAGAGTTTAGTTTGGGTTCCAGGGCAGAAAAGTCTGAAGCTCCCAAATAACAAATAGGGTAAATATGTAAAATTTACCAAAGATTTTTAGGCAGAAAAAATTGACCCTGCAAAAAGCTACCCTACTTGGTTCAACAATCACCACAAGTTTTATTTTTAGTTTTGGAAGAATCTAGTGTTCGTACTCGAGTTACTTAGAAGCATAATCTTTATCCTCCATTAATTTTAGATTGTATTTTATTTCAATTTAAAAAATTGTATGAAGATTTATTTGGAATAATAATTAGAAATTTATTTTGACATTTAGATGACACGAATTTAAATTTTATTACTCTATTCCTTCTTTTAATATTGTTTAATGATAAAACAATAGTTAAAATATGCTCAAACTCGTTTTATAGCTTATACTTTTTTTTTTAATTTCAAAATGCAAGTCTCATTATTAACATGGTTAAAATTCTTTTATTAAGTCCAAGTTCATTACAACTTCATTTTTAATGGCTACTAAGTGTTTATTTTTATTTTTTTTAAATGTTACACTAACAAACTTAATAAAATTAAATAAATAGTGCTAAAATTTTAACAATATTAACTGTTAGACTTGAATTTTAAAACTTGAAAAATAGAGATATTAAATTCTTAAAACTAAAAATGATTAGACTAAATTTCAAATATATATATATATATATATATATATATATAAGTACAATGACTTTAGCATATTTTAACCCAAAAAAATTCAAGATAATGCATATCCGTAACATGTTCTTGTTCTGGTTACCCAGCGATTATTAGAACCATGTAGCTTTAGGTTTGATAAAATATAAGTCATTGTTAGGATATTATCTTTAAGCAATTTGATATATATATATATATATATATATATATATACACCATTGATGACTATCAATAAAATTCAAGAGATTACCCTATTCTTGTCATGGCATCTGGGCAAGGTTTTTGACACACACAAAAAAAAAAAAAACAAAATTCTTTCATCATTCTAAATGGTTGGCGGTGAGTCTTCTCCTCCTCCACCACAACCAGAGGGGGCGACACTTCTTAGTTTTATCCCTGAGCAATGGCAGTCTCTTCTGGTGGTGTTTGGTAATAAACAATCATCTTCCACTCGGTTGAATTGTAAGTCCAAGAATAATTGGATTATTGGTATGGGGTGTTCAAATCATGTTACCGGTGATCTTATGTGTTTGACGAATGTGATAAACCGTAAAAGTAACATATTTTAATCCCACATTTAGCATACTTTTGGATGATTTATCCTTTGATTTATGTAAAAAGGTGCTCTTAATCCTTTCTTTTCGTGTCTTATACTTAGGAAAGCACCCAAGGATGAAAAGAACGTAAAACAGGATTAAAACGAACCAAATTGGGCCAAGATAGAAATCGACACGGCCTGGCCCAAATACCACACGGCCGTGCCTCATTAAAAGTCCGAACACGGCCTGGCCACGATTCACACGGGCATGTGCCATGGCCGTGTCCCTGTCGTTGGAAAGAGCAATTTCATTCGGGAAAGGATACTTGGAGGCAAAGAAACACATTCCAAAGCCTATTCAAACACCCTAGTAGGAATTCACTTAAATTAGGATACGTAGGGGCCAAGTAAGGCATCACAAAGTCTATATAAACACCCAATGGGGCAACTTGAGAGGGGAGTTCGACAAAAGCCGAAACTGAAGCGAAAGCGAGGCCAAGGAGCCAAGCCGAGAAGGTTAGAGTTAGGGAATAACGCGAGGA
The DNA here is from genome assembly GCA_005393395.2 of Gossypium australe. Taxonomy (NCBI): domain Eukaryota; kingdom Viridiplantae; phylum Streptophyta; class Magnoliopsida; order Malvales; family Malvaceae; genus Gossypium; species Gossypium australe. The sequence goes on from CM016615.1 coordinate 67,774,428, forward strand.
TAGCCAGTTGATCCATCCCAAGAAGCCGGAGTTATACTCAAGATGGTGGAATTCTCCTTCAATTCCTTCAGGGGTTTTAGGATTTTTCCTATGTTTTGTTTTATTTTTTCTCTTGCGATAGTTTGTTTATTCATTATGAACTAAACCCCTCAAATACCCGAAGGGTATGAAACCTAGATGGATTTTATTATTTGATTTTTAAGTTATATGATAAATTATTTATTTTGTTCTTAATTATGTTGCTTAATCCAAATCTAATGTGCTTAGGTGGAGGAGGAATAGACCCTGCCTAAGAGAAGATCTAACATAATTAAGCGGAGTTGATCGAACGCCTAGAGATAGGGTTACGAGATTTTGCCAGATTAGGGTGAAACCTAATATGGGAATCCATTGATCGATTTACTGCTATCCTAGGGGGTTATTATAAGCAAACGAGAGTTCCACTAATTAACCTAGGGTTAGACGTTATTCGCCTCGAGAGAGGGTTTAATATAGGTTAGGGAGGCTTACGGATCAAGCTAAGTAAAAGAAATCATATAATTTAGGGTTAATTAATAAGTGAAGTCTAGGTGGATTCTTCCTGAGGGTATCGTCGTAATCAACTGAGTTTTCCCTCAAAGTTATTTTCCTATTCGTCCTTTTTGTCTTTGTGTCCTTAGTTTAGTCTTCGTCAAAAGTAATCTTCACTCTAACTTTAAGGCTAAATAATAAAAAGAAAGTGAGCATTAATACTTTTAGTTCCTTTGGGTTCGATAACCGGTCTTGCCTAAGCTATACTACTGTTCGATAGGTACACTTGCCTTAATATCATTGTCAAAGTTAGTCTCCAGGTTTGATCATTCTTTTATAAATATTTAAAGCTCTAATTTTATAGCGATCAGATTGCGAAAGATGTTGTAGCATATTCCGTAGGACTCCCTAATGGCCAAACAGTGGTGGCTACCCAAGAACGAATGGTTAAATTGACAGACAAAATTCACTTAAAAAACTTTTTTACATTCCTAAATTAAATTGCAATTTAATTTTAGTTTCCTAATTGAATGATGATATGAAATGTTTAGTCAAATTTTATACTAACATAAGTTCTATTTAAGACTTTCATTTGAGGGAGTTGATCGGAGCAGGTGAAAGACGAGATGTACTTTACTACTTTCAACAGGTTTCAATAGTCAAATCAGTTCTGGTTGAAGCTTCATTCTCTTTAGAACTTTGGCATAGAAGATTGTGTCACCCTTCCGAGAAAGTAGTAAAGTTACTTCCTTATGTTAGTAACTCTAGAGACCATCTGAATAAAGCATATGAAATTTGTCATTGTGCTAAACAAACTAAAAATAGCTTTCCAATTAGTGAACATAAAGTCACTTGTATTTTTGACTTAGTTCATTGTGATTTATGGGAGTTTTATGTCACTCCTTCATCTTATGGATCTCATTATTTTTCGATATTGGTTGATGATTTCTTTCGTGCTGTTTGGTTATATTTATTGTTTAATAAAAAGGAAGTTTTCAAAGTTTTTATGTTATTCATTGCTATGGTTGATCATCAATTTTCTCAACAAATAAAGTGAGTTAAAAATGATAATGGAACAAAATTTAATTGTCTCAAGGATTATTTTCTTACAAATGACATTATTTTTCAAACATCTTGTATTGGTACTCCTCAAAAAAATGGGAGAGTGGAGAGAAAGCATCTACATATTTTAAATGTAACTTGTGCTTTGCGTTTCCAGGGAAATCTACCTATATCTTTTTGGGGGAGTGTGTGCTGGTTGCTTCTCATCTAATTAATCGAACTCCTTCACCTCATATTCACAATAAAACACCCTACGAAATGTTGTTTAGTAGCCCTCCTTTGTTTGATGATCTTCGTGTGTTTGGTTGCTTATGTTTTGCTCATAATCAACATTTTAAGGGTGATAAGTTTGTTAGTTGAAGTCGAAAGTGTGTCTTTTTGCTGGGTACCTTTTTGGCAAAAAGAGTTGGTATTTATATGATCTGGATTCTAAGTTCTTTGTGTCCCGCGATGTGAAATTTTTTGAGGATATTTTTTCGTATTTGGATGGGAGTGCTGCAACCATTAAGCCAAACAATATTGCTCTGCCATATGGGATGTTTGACACAACTTTTGATACATATTTTGGTGAATCAGAGGTGTTGCAACCCGCAGTAGTTCCTCTGCTTGCTACTCTGCTACCTATGAGTTCAACATCTGTGAGTTTTCCGACACTTGTGGTATCTTCTTCTTCCTCCAATGACACGGTGGTACAAAGGGTTTTGGGTAATGATGTGCCTGAATTGGGACGAGGGAATAGGGAGAAATTTCCCTCTATGAAGCTTAGGGATTTTGTCATTCATACCATCATAAAGAAAAGTTCATCTCCCACCTCACTTGCTTCAGAGCCTTCTTTAGGTACTCCATTTCCTATAGAGCATTATGTTAATTGTGACAAATTTACTATAAAACACCAAAATTTTCTTACAAGTACTATTTCAATGGTTAAGCCACAATCTATTAAAGAGGCTATGAAGGATACAAGATGGTATGATGCTATGCAAAAGGAGATTTGTGCTCTTGAGTATAATGACACTTGATCGATGGAAGCACTTCCTCCTAGAAAGAAAGCATTGGATAGTAAGTGGGTGTACAAGATTAAATATAACTCCGATGGAATTATTGAAAGACTTAGGTAATGTTTGGTTCAATGTAATGGCTATGCCATTACAAGTCTATTACAAGTCTATTCTGCAAGCCCACACAAACAGCTGTTTGGTTCAATGGAGTACCCTATTACGGGTGTATTCCATTTTGAGTTTATGTAGTGAAATTTGTTGATTTCTATTCCCTCCCTTCTCCACCAATTACTGATTCGGTACTTGAAGAACTCTATTTTACCCTCACCAAATTCTCACCTCAAAAACACTCAAACGATAACCATTCATTGCATCCTTCGACTCCGGCCATAGCACTCCTCCCCTTCATCCAGCATCTTTCAGGTAAACAAGTCTCCCTTCCGATGTTCCTTTCATTTTCCTCTCTGCCATTTTTTCTTACCCTCAATTTTTTTGTCTCTTTTTGTTACTACTTCCTTCACCATTTTAGTCTATGTTGTTAGTCTTATTCCCTTCACCATCATTTTTGATATTTTTTTAATAAACAAAATCTCTAAGATCTTGGATCTGAATTTTTATCCTACCATGCTTTCGGTGAGTTTACCCTTTCTACCTCTGCTTTGATCTTGTTTTTCATATAAATCAAAACCCCATTTTGTTTATCTGCCTTAAAATTCATTTCTACTTTCCTAAGCTGCAAACGAGAAGTTCAACTTTGATGATTAAGATCTTTCCTTTTCTAGTAATTTATGTTTTAGCTTTGTTAAATTGAATATCTAAAGTCTTAATCTTTTTGATAATCTGTTGAATTGCCTGTCTGGGTATGTTGAGAAATGATAGGAAACTTAATGAGGGGATCAGTAATTACTATCCGTATGCTAAGCTTAAAAATCTTGTAATGGTTGTTGGGCATTCAGTTTATACAAGTAGTAGTTGTGAGAAAGTTTATAAGGGGGATTCTTGGCTTTTGGAGTCGTAAAATGGATTATGTAATATTGCTTCTTGAATTATGTGTTCATTTTATGGTTTATGTAATATTGCTTCTTGAATTTGACTGTGATCAATGTATGTAATGTGTATATAATAGGATTTATTAGTAAATTGGTCCTTGAACTATACTCCAACTCTCATATTAGTCTTTTAAACTAAATTATCAATTTTGTCTCATTTCAGCCCCAAAGTGTATGGCATCCAATAAAAAAATATGATGCTTGTCATGTTATTATTGACTGTTATCAAAGGCCAATTTACTAATACAACCTATATATGATTAAAGGAAACATTTTGCTTATTAATGCTCCTTAATTGTTTGATTAATCCCCATTTATATTGTTGTTATGCTTATGAAAGTTACTCTTCTTTAGCATCATGTTTCCAATAGTGTCTCAATTTTAGTTTATACATGTATATTTTGTTAATATATTATTGCTAATAACAGTAAAAATTGATGTTGTTTAATACCATTGTTGTTCGTTTTTTTTACCATGTAATCTTATGAAACTTGCATTTCTAGTGTGATATACCTTAAACCATTTCCTAAATTGTCTTTTTTTTCATGCTTTATCGTTGTTGCATGTTTGCACTACTTGTTTGAGTCATTTTAGTTTAGTCATATGCTAGATAAGTATGCTTTAACTGTCCAACCTTATGTAATACTATGTGTTCATTTTTAGTTTTATTGATTTCATGTTTTCCATTCATTTTTATGATAAACGGTGAAGGGTTGAAGGAGCAGTGAAAGCAATAGCAGTTTAGACCTTTTTCAATTTTTGTTCATCAACTAATGTATTTTGCCTTTGGTTTTTTGTTAAGCTTTTTTTTATTTGGATTTTCTTGTTGGAAATGATCATTGGGTTGATTTTAAGTTTTAAAAGATCTAGGTTTTGGTTTTTTTCGATTTTGGGCCAAGATAATTTAACTCAAAATATATTTACAAGTGTAGTATACTTTTGTGATTGTGAAATTTTTCCTTATTTGCAAGGATATCAATATCCTGACAGGTGCATGTTTCATAACATATGAAACTCCTGTAACACCCCTATCCCGTGTCCGTCATCGGATTAAGGTTAAGAGCGTTACCTGACAGATCGAAAACTTAATCAGACATTTCATCAAGTATCTCATCAATTACAAACATAATGTCCCCTTTTGTAGGTCATCGAGACCTAAAACATACTTAGAAGTAGGGTCGGGACTAAACCGAAACACATTCAAAAATTCTCAAAAAAATTAAAACTTTTCTAAGTTTCAAGGCTTACATGCCCCGTGTGGGTAGGCCGTGTGCCTCCCACGGCAACTAGACACGCCTATGTGTCTCCCCCATGGTCGAATCTGACTTAACTCCACGGCCACCAAGCACACCTGTGTGCCTTGGCCGTGGTCGAAACTGACTTAACTCCAGGCCACCAAGCACGCCCGTGTGCCTTGGTCGTGGTCGAAACTGACTAAACCACACGGCTACTAGGCACGCCCGTGTGCCATGGCCGTGTGGCAAAATTCGCCATTTGTAAGACCAAAATACCACCCATTTAGGGTCAAACCTACAAGCAAATCATCAATACATCTCATGCACATTTAACAACCATAAACATGTCAAAATAACCATTAAATTTTTACAATCAAAACCAACTCCAAACATACCAATTTACAAGACTAAAACTTATGCATATTCAAGCATAATTCATCTATATACTTACCCAAAAACTTAACCATTTCTTATGCTTCCAACCATACCAAATCATACATCACATAACAAAGACATTATGCAAGTTCCCAACCCATAACTAGCCAAATCACATGGCTAAGTTCATATAACAAACTTATAACAAATACTAGCCTATACGTGCCATATCTAACTATTTACATTTCCAAAATGTACCAAACACAAGTTGAGTAGTGTGATGACGATCCTCGACGATCCCGAGCCTTCAGTAGCTTCGACGGCCTATAAATCATAGAAAACACACACACAGAGTAAGCTTTCCAAAAGCTTAGTAAGTCATAATATAAATAAACTTAACATGAAAGGCATAATTGCAATTGGTTACATTGGCATAATTCATATTCATAGCAAATCTCTCTCACATAAGCTTTGGTCCATATTCTTGGCCACAATTGCCACGTTCAATCATTCAAGAATCATATTCAATCATACTTTTCTTCAAGTCAAAGTCATAAAGGTACTTACCTTTTATACACACTTTGTGTACATTCCAAACGTACCTGAAATGAATA